>OZ023300.1:12581048-13172897 GCA_964007245.1 Hypomecis atomaria
GCATCTGCAATGTTCTTGCAAGCAGTACTTGTGTGTTCATTTTAGAGATGTGTTCTTCGTTACCTTTTTATCAGCATAAGTACCTTGTAATCCTGATTTAAGTTGCGTTTGTCATCCAGTCAATCCAACTAAGACCGCCCTTTTACTACACTAAAGTGCATAATCGTAAGATCTCTTGTTTTTTAAAGGTTCTATGTGTTTTAGTAAAGCTAGAGTTGGCACACGGTGTTGAGGTTTCTTACAAAAAACTTCGTTAATAACAAAAGTTTACCTAATATTAAAATTCTTTCACATCTCTTTTGCAAACAGCCAAAAAACTGACTGAATATGATGGTGGAATAATTTCTTTTAGATTTATTTCGTAATTAACTTTCTTAATAAAATTGAAACTTGCCTCCGTAATGTGCCAACTTTTCTCATTTCGTTTTCGCAATTTGTTTGCTTTACCTAATCTATGGTTTTTAATTTAATGTAACTTCACACTTCTCACATAATTTCGTTCAGTACATTTGCAAAAAGATTGAAGTTTGAAATATTTCATCGTTTTGTTTAATCAAAAATAACATTCCTAATGAAAAAGCATCGCTTGCCTTACCTCGACGAATAATGTTGTTCGCAGAATGTTACGCTCTCAAAGCGTCACGTATACTTATTACGATATCATAGTCAAAGACTTTGGAGAATTTGGAAAAAGGAGCTTTGTGAAGCTAAGATGGGATTTTAGTACGAATTTTTTTTAGGAAACTCATAACTGTACAATGTTATGAACAAAGGCATTAATCAATGCTTTTCCCAAAACAAACTTAGTACGGTATCATAAGGAGTACGACAGTCTACACAGCTTTGTTTAATATTGAGATCTACCTATCCGTACTGCGTCACTCATCTTCGTATCAGCTTATAATAGTCCACCTAGTCAACTTAGAAACTTCGAAGGACGATTGGCCCATATTCTCCACTCTAGTTCAATCACTACGTGTATCTTTTACATCCTATCTTACCACGTTTCAGACGTACCGTGACCGCAAAGCGCTGGAGTTCACCTGCCACACCGCTTTCTTCGTCTCCATCGTCGTCGTGCAGTGGGCCGATCTGATCATCTGCAAGACTCGCCGCAACTCCATCGTCCACCAGGGCATGCGCAACTGGGCCCTCAACTTCGGACTCATCTTCGAAACCGCTCTGGCCGCCTTCCTGTCTTACACTCCTGGAATGGACAAGGGACTCAGGATGTACCCTCTCAAGTATGTTCGAACTTTATTTAAGTCTGGTTTGTGACGTTTTCTTAGTGTTTTTTACTCAAGGATTAATGTTTTTCTAAGATAAAAGCTGTACTTTACTTGATGTTCACGAGATAGAAACTATATTTTAGCTTTCTACTAGGATTTCCTGTGTCGAGGATATGAATATCAGTGATATTAAATTTCATAGTCTGGCAAATGGCGTTAAGCTTCTGAAAGTTTCTTTATGTTTTAAAATTCCTTACCTTCTGTGAAGCTGGTTGTTCACGTTGAAACAGTTTCCCAGGCTAACTTGTAAAGATAATACGGTTAGAAAAGTGAGTTAGTGCGGCTACCCACTGGCGAGTGGAGTATAACGTGTGCCGTGTTGCAGGTTCGTGTGGTGGCTGCCGGCGATTCCGTTCATGCTGTCGATCTTCATCTACGACGAGATCCGGCGCTTCTACCTGCGCCGCAACCCCGGCGGCTGGCTGGAACAAGAGACTTACTACTAGACGTGGCGACACACACCACGCGGCTCCGCGCGCCGCGCCGCCCGGGCTCCCGCGCCGGGCGGCCGCCGCGGCCGCCGGTACTCTGTAATCGCTGTCGTGTACGCTTCTCACCGCTTGTCCCGCGTCGGACGCCCGCGCCGACCGCGCGCCTTCATTCTCACATCATTCTTTTCGACGAACTATCTATGTATATATGCACAGTGGAGAATGAACTTTGATATTTGTGATGATATAAAAAATGAATATTATACGCATTATATTATTTTCTAATTGTGAAACGTGTTATTTTTATATTGTGACGGTTTTATTAGGCGGGGTGTGAATCTCGGAGATTATGAATCTGTTGATAGTTGTGGCCGAGGGCGCGGCCGCCGACGCGACGCGGGCGGCGTCGTTGCGTACGGTTCGTACGACACGACATACATTGTTTTTCACATACTTATATGATAAGTAATAAAAAATATCGTTTAGCGGTAGTAGATCGTTCGCGAAGAGAGGGCGCAGCGCGACGCCGCGCCGCGCGCCGCCGCGCCGCGCTCCTCGGCCGACGAAGCATTTGTTGTAAAATTACCGGTTAAGAGCCACTATTATTATTATAATTTAAGTGAATTAGATTTAAGTTGAATTTTTCGAGTGAATAAAGTTTAGTTGACGATTCGATCGGGTGCGTGGCGTATGAGAGGTCGATGTGGAGTGCCTGAGTTTTAGTGTACTACTGCTTACTGTTAGGTAGGTAGTTGAAATTTTGATGCCGTATTTTCAATCGTAAAGTAGATAAATAAAGCATACACAGGCGCGACGCTTAGAGAGGCGGTCGGGGCGGCGGGCCGCGCGTCGCCAGCGGCCCGGCCGGCGCGGCCTGCGCGGAGCGGCGCCGGGCCGCGCGGCCTCGGGAGCGGCCCGGCCGCGTGGCCGCCGGCGGCCGGCGGAGCGGCACGGGCCGCGGCCGCGCCGTGCGGCCCGCCCGCCGCACATACACGACGCTTTTCTTTTCTAAAAAATAATCAGATTATTAGCGAATTTCGTCAAATTTATTAAAATAGGCTGCTCATGGTAATTACGTAAGATTTAATTTCTTAATTAAAAGATAATAACAAACGTAGGGATGCGTAATTAGAGATTTTTAAAATTATACAGTTACGATAGAGTCGTGTTGTTTTGTCGCCGCAGCCGCGGGCCCGCGCGGGCTCGCGCGGCCGTCGTCCGCCCACGCAGCGGCCCGCAACGAGCGATCCATTACAATTTTTCGTAACGAATACATATAACATTATAATAATGGTTACAAAAGTAAAGTATAACATTATAGCGACTAATAAAATCTAAATTATATGAAATGTTTATAGATATAATGACGTTCGTTTGTTTAGAGTGACCTTCTGTGCTTGTTGGAGCAGGAGTAGAGCCGCCGCCTTGCCGCGGCCGATATGTGTCGATCTGATGTTTGTATGCAGTTTTTTTCGTACACTGTAGAACTAACATTGTTTTGCGTTCGACAGTTCTTTACACCGGTTCATTTTATAGTATTACTACTCTGTTGGCTAGGAGCGCTGTAAAAATGTAAGTGTTAATAAAAAAAACATTTTCAAAATACATATTAGCATGGCGTTTTATTGTATACCATTGTATTTATTTATCTTTTTGTTTTTTATCCCCAAAGT
Source organism: Hypomecis atomaria (assembly GCA_964007245.1). NCBI lineage: Eukaryota > Metazoa > Arthropoda > Insecta > Lepidoptera > Geometridae > Hypomecis > Hypomecis atomaria. The sequence continues at coordinate 12,584,442 of OZ023300.1, forward strand.
ATGCTACCTCCTAGTGAATAGATACATACACTTACTAAGAAAATAAATAAATAAATTGGCACAGGATTCTTAGTTTGTGACATTTTATTAATTAAGCCCCAAAATATAAGGGTGTTTCTCTAGACGACGTTTACATTAGCAACATTCACATTAACCCTGGAACCACATGTTCAAAAAAAATCCAGTTGAAAGTTGGTTCTATAGTTCCTATATTAGGTACTAGTTATTATGATGAGTACGATGATATCCTGGAATAAGTCCGTCGTCAAGAGCAGTCAAGAGATTCGCCCGTATATCTCTAAAGAAATAGAAAACTCTAAAAGAGATAGTTACAAAACTGTAAGGCTTGCTATAGGTAGTGCCACACAAGTTGGCCGAAAACTGCTCAAATCCTGACTGAAGCTCACACAAAGCCGCGCGTTGATGGGATATTGCGCAGCTTGTAGCTAACTTTATTTCCGCCAACTTGTGTGGCGCGGCCTATACACATGTATTCGGTTCGGCACAATTTGTCGAACGACGAAGCCAACCCGAGCTGCCACATATGTTCCACAGCACCCGGCTTGTGCCGATCGAGGCCGGCCTGAATATTAGTGCAGCAAGATTCGTAGCCGTCACATGTATATGGCCAAAATGCATGTGAACTGTCTGTGTTCACGGTGATATATTATATCTTTAAAAATATTAGCGGACATCTTACACACGAGCTCTGACCATAGAGGACATTATATATGCTCTGACCCCAAACTAAGCAAAGCTTGTACTATGGCTGCCAGAGACTGATATACTCAAAGAGTTACTTTTTATGATAAACATTCCAAAAACTCGTCGCGGATGCAGGATTCGAACCTTGCGTCTTCGGATCACTAGCCCGACGCTCTGGACCACTGAGTTAACCCGCTATACTGTCTCGCGACAAATTTTGTGAAGTGTTTATCATTTTAACCAACTTATAGCGTTGGCGGCGCCACCTGTGATGCCCGTATTAGACAGGTTATCACTCAATTGAAGTTATAAGAACTTCTGTATTGACGAGAGATTAAGATCATTTCATTGATTAGCAGTGCGCCATCTCTCGTCAATACAGAAGTTCTTATAACTTAAATGGATGTTATTAAATCAATATAAGATTTAATAACATCCAGACTCAACACTACGTTCATCACAATACAAATGTTTGCCCTGGGTGGGAATCCAACCCACGACTCTTTGGCCCAGGAGTCAGGTTCAACAGTGGTAGTCAAAGTCAGATAATAATACGAGTATGCTACTGTATAGGCCGAATCATCAAGTCGGCGGATGTGAAGTTAGCTGCAAGCTGCGCATTTACCAATCCTGACTAATGCTTTCATAAAGCTTCGCGTTGATTACCTAGTTATTGTGCAGCTAGTAGCTAACTTCACATCCGCTGACTTGTATGATTCGACCTAGAACCCTAAGTAATGTCTAGTTTTCGTAGAACTTTTGGTAGATGGACATTCAGAGGTGTATGTGGTCATCGTTATGAATAATTTGATAAATATCAACTGTTTCATACATAAACTTCATTGATTCTCGAAAATAGTACTTAACTACCTTGATTTGATATCTGTGAATATCTGATTTTTATTCTGGCTTAGACACCTAGGTACTCTATTTACTAGTCCTATATATTGTTTTTTTTTTTATATTGTTCTACACAAGCTTTTGCCCGTGGCTTCGTTCGCGTGCTATTTTGGTTTTGTACTATCCCACAGGAACCTTTATTTTTCCGGGATAAAAAGTAGTATACAGGGTGTCCCTGAACTCAACATCAAGCTGGAAATACTAGAACGTCCTGAATATATGGGCTCTAAAACAATGTTGAAAACTCAAAAACTGGAGTGCCGCAAGGTGACATTTTTGGTCACATTTTTAAAATTGACCATATATTTAAAACCAGTTTCCAATCTTCCCGGTTTAGAGCCCATCCATATATACAGGGTTTTCTAGCATTTTCGGCTTGTCCTTGAGTTCAGGGGCACTCTGTATATGTACCTATCTCTTTCCGTCTTTCAAACTATGTCCATGCAAAAATCAAGTCAATCCGTTGCTGCGTGAAAGCTGAACAAACCAATAAAGAAACCAACAGATACACTTTCGTATTTATAATAAATTAGAAAGGATTCACGTGCCCGTCGTGCCCGAGCCCGGTACAGCAAACGAATGTACTTATCTACTATCAAAACTAAAGTTACCATCACCATGCCTTTCTCTCTTTACTGTACGACTCTATTTAATTTCCACTATTGTAAAAAATGAAAAGAAACCTAGGTAGTGCTAGAGATATGGGCGCCGGGATCACCCTCCTGTCAGGAAAGAAAGTAGAGATAGAAAAAAAAAACATCATAACTGTAGGTATGTTCGATGGAATACTCGCCTGATTTAGCGAAGCCTGGCCTGGGATTGCGAATTTGGAGAACAGCGAGTTACTTCGGGGGATGCACCTCCCTGAAAATAATTCTGGCAGCGTCCGTGACTAGGGATACCTATAATAAGTAATTATTGTACCAGATGTAGGTGTCCTTTCACAAGAAATTAAGCCTAGTTTTTCAGATAGGTATAGGTACCTAGCTATTGTTGTAGGTACTAAGTAGGTAGGTTGTACAAAACGTCCATTGGTCCTCAGTCTGCCTCAGATACAGTAAATAAATAATTTGGACATCTTACACACGGCCTCTGATCCCAAACTAAGCAAAGCTTGTGATATGGCTCTGCCAGAGACTGATAACACCCAGACACAGAGCAAACACTTAAATTCATCACATAAAATTGCCCTGGGTGGGGATCGAACCGACGCCTCTTTGACCCAGAAGTTAGGGTCACTAACCACTGAGCCACAGAGGCAGTCAAATATCTAGGTACTTACCTTATTTTATAATGTTTTTTTTGCTAGGCCAGTTCTGCAAATCAGAGGGTTCTTCATGTACTCGAAGATATTAATATACCTACTTACGTGAAGTCGAGCAAGTCTGCCAAAGAAGAATGAAAACCTGGATTGTTAATGTTATGGGCTATGGGTAATTTAAGTCCTATGTTCAGTAGTAAGTTCGTATAGGCCGGGTGGCTAGCCCTGGTGTCAAAGTTTTTTTTAGGCCGCCTGTTCGGTAGTAAGTGGAATAGAGGACATGAGATACCTAATAATATTCTAATAACCAAATATTACTTATACAGTGGTGGCGTTTTTATTACGCCTGAGTGTAAGTAATGGTGTGGTGTGTATAAGTACCTACCTAAGTGGTGAATCACGAACAAAAGTAGCCTATATTTATTGGTCCGTTTATTTTGCAATGCAGTTCCAGAAATTTGGCTCCACTCCAGTGTCCTAATTGTAACGGCTGAGCCGTTGGTTTATTACGCGACGAGTAGGTACAATATTATATTATTGTTCCGCGTAATGTTCACGCAAGCTTATCGTAATACCAATTAACTCAAAATAAAGAGATCTATATTAAGTAGCACTATAAATTACTCTTATCTGATCTAATATTCATAAGTGGACACCCGTCATCACAAAATCCATCAAATAAAATATTGATGAAATTTCGATTTAGTTGGCCGGAGCGAATGAAAGAAGAAAGACCGACCAAGGCCAGGGGCTACGTGTCAAGCTGAGCGTGGCAACGCGGCCTTGACGACAGGGTCCTTGCTATATACTTTATATTATAATTATAGCTGGCCCTTCGTCCTATCGCTGCGCGAAGTTCCCACACGCCCCTACAGGCCCACCGCGCACGGCGCATGCTCGGCTATCGCAGCCGTCTCTTTGACAGCTCGACTCGACTATTCCAACACGTCCCAATTACTTGCCTTCTTACCTTGCATTGTTTTAAATAAGCGGCCTGAATGCAGTGGTCGTGTTGTGAAGAAAAGTGTAATGTGGATAAAGATGCGCTGCCGCGACCGGGGTCTCAATTGAACCAGAATGGTGGCCAATATCGGCTTCATCAACTCTAATGGTAACAAACAAACACCTTTGTCGTATTTGTCTTTACATCCCTTGATTTTTCAGCCAGTGTTATGTCAAATTATCTTTTGTTTTGTACCTAATTAAAGCTCTATACTCGGATTAGGCTTGAAATGATACCTAGCGTTTTGCTGTGGCTTTGCTGTTTTTATCTATTCAAAAGCTTTTTGTTGTTTTTATTTGCGTAGTCATAGGTAATTCTAAATAACCCTTAGAAAACTGCATGTAGGTATTCATTAGTTTCTAAGTGAAAATCTCATTTAATAGTTAAGAAAACATTGATGTTAGATTTCTGCTCAAATTTTATTTTTTAGTGGAGGCGACGGCGTACATAAGCGCGGTAGCTGCATTCGCCGTGGTGGTGTTGGTGGTGCTTTTGTTCCTCGGGAGACGGTGGTGCCATTCTGCCGCCTTCAACAGGAAGTGCTGTGATGACATCCTTCCTGTGAACCCACGGGGGGACCCCTGTCTGCCGCTTGACAATGCTCCGTTCGGTAAGCCCTTTACCCTACACTATTTTCTTATTTTTTGGCGTTAGGCTATCTCTTTGTCACTAACTACCTGTCTAGATTTTTGTTAAACTTAGCCAAATTAATATCCTACATTATTAAGTCGCAAGTTATCACGTAGTTTTTAAAATAAATTATCCTCTTACCTATTACAACTACTTACTGATAGACAAAGTTTAGTAATATTTTATCCTGAATATTGGCTAGAAAATAATTGAGATAATGACCTCTTTTTTTGAACTTTATGTCATCAAACTGCAAGAGACTTGGAAAATTATTTATTTATCTTAAAAATCGAAGAAGTCATTCAGTAACAACTTATGAAATAGCATTTGGACAGTTGCATAAAAAGCCCCTCAGTTAGATTTAGGTACCACGTATAATTTTAATAAATTGTAGAACAATAAATATTGTCACAGTTGAACCATGGATAGTTTTACTTACCTGTGGTGCAACCAATTGCACATAGAAATTGGACTTCGGATTGGGAGCCCAAATTATATTCCTGGGTGCAAAAGTCGATTGGATTCCTTTTTAACATTTTATTATCAACTGTAAATTATTTAAATAACTTAGTGTGTAATAATCAAAAGTCATTAAAATTAAATTCCTAAATATTTCAAGTTCGTGTGGAATCAGACACTTTTATGTCCTGAAAAAACAGCGCTACGTAAAATGTTACCTACGTAGTCACCTCATAGGCAGCAACTTGTTTAATGCTCTAGCTCGTTATAGTGGCTAATCTAAAAAAAAACATCTAGAGCTAATAAAACACCGGCTTTAGAGCCACATTCGTGAAACTACCTGTACGCTAGACTAGACAATGTTCATAAATATTCTCTACTAATTGTAGTTCCAAGGGCGCGTAGTGCGTCATCGCGCAATGTCCTTCGTAAAACGTTATGTTTACGACTCCTACCTTAGCTACCCACTAGATTAGTTTAGCTACCGATGGTATCATATGACGAAGCATGCACGAAGTATTTTAGACACTAGTACTGATTGAAGTTTTTTCATTATTGTCTATTGGTTTTTGCGTAGCTCCCATGTAGAGTGCTACGAATCTCGTAGAACCCAACGTGAAAACAATTTTAGTTATCCTTGTGATATAGGTATTTTGGCCCATACTCAATGAATTACATATTACGTATTCTGCGATGTTATAATTGTTACAAATGCGTATAAATATCCTACTATATGTTATGGGTTATTTTACGTTCAAAATAGGCCGAATCATACATATCGGCGGATGTGAAGTTAGCTACAAGCTGCGCAATATCCAATCAACGCGCAGCTTTATGTAAGCTTCAGTCAGGGTTGGATATTACGCATCTTGTAGCTAACATCACATCGACTTGCATGAAGCGGTCCGCACACAGGCGCGGTCTACGTAGGTACTTATGGTCTACGTAGGTACTTTGGCGTCTACGTAGGTAGGTACTTACAATCCCCGTAGCATGTGGCCAGGGCCGGCACGCGTACTTGTATTTTTAACCCCCGACGCAAAAGAGGGGTGTTATAAGTTTGACGTGTCTGTTTGTCTGTGTGTCTGTCTGTCTGTCTGTCTGTCTGTCTGTGGCATCATAACGCCCGAACCACTGAACCGATTTCAGTTTAGTTTTTTTTGGATGAAAGGAGACTTAATCGAGAGTGTTCTTATCTATGTTTTATAAAAATCGATTGAGTTTAAGAGTTATGGTGGGTTAAAGTGGGGATGGAAGAACCAAAATTCTACAAATGTGCGCAAAATGGTTGTCAATTGAAAGTTTGTTGTAAAATATTTTTGTGTCGGGGGTTTTTTAATTAGGTATATTATCTTCAGTGTCAACACCAGTTTGTTAGGTTTAATGAGCGGCTGAAGGGGCCATTTACATTTCCAACTGGTGCTATTGTCGAACAACACGACGCTCGTTGTCGTTTCGTTTACCCTGCTGTAAATGTGGACGGCTCCTGCCGGGCTAGTATGCGCGCCACGAATTATTTCGTCGTAGTGTCAGAACGAGACGGCGTTATGGCAAAGTATATAACTGTCACTTTTTCACACGTCGAAATGAGTTCTTTTCGTCGCTTTTCGTGGTCGCATGCTTTATAGCCAGGAGCTTAATTTTTGAACCGATAGAAAGGAATCGCATATACATCGCTATCTCAATCGCACGAACACAGCTCCAATGCTTGCTCTTGCTCTTACTTGGACTCATACTGCATAGGTTCAAAAATAGAGTCCTTGAATTCTAGTCTAGGGCACTCAAATTTGCGACGTACAGTAAACGACGCATGACGAGCGCAAAGAATATATTTCACGGCAGCTGCGTAGCAGCAGTACAGTAAATGAATGTTCATAACACATTTTATCCAATTCTGTAGGTACAATCGATACCTAATGATAATGCTTATAAGTAATTCAATGGTGCTAAGTTAAAAGAAAACTGTTACTCTGTTACAAAACTTCGAAATACCAATAATAATGACGAGATTAAGCTAGAGCTAATTTATATTACACCATGCTTCGGAATATCGATATCACCGTAGCGTAGTGCGCTCTAGGCTAGTAACCCTAATGTATTATTGACGTTGTGTGTAAATCTGTGTTGTTATAGATGCTTTGTCGAAACCGAACCAATATCCCGAACGAATATTCACGTTCGAGGCCTCCGACGACGACGAAGAGCTGCGCTTGCGCATACAACAGGTAAGACGGACCTTTGACAAGGTAGTCTGGGGAACATTCTCACTCTTTACAAAAATTCTAGGGTCTTGGTACCACTACTTCTCTGAAACCCTTATGTTATATCTATATAAGTATAGAATGTTATAGCAGGTTGTCTATGTAGAGATAAATCTCTTAAAAGATTTACGTGGAGACATCTCTTATCTAGGTACCTATCTCTCTTATTTGAACTACTCATTTAAATTATGACTACTTAAAGGCACTGGTTGGGGCTATTACGAAATTGGATAATCGTGAAATAGGTAATGTTTTGACAAGCCTCTACGATATACTTAGGTAAGTACCTCGTATACCTACAAATCGTTTTTAGCGATAAGAGCACCTTTTGTGCCTTTCTTCTGTTATTATTTAATTTCTTTTGTGCTGTCAATAAAGTATTGTATGTAGGTACCACCGTACCAACATATTAACATTATACACTTTTATTAATCTGGATAGGTTTGCGTTTGACCACATCCTGCCTGATCTGCGGTCAAGCACGCTTACCTACTCTAGAAGGTTACCTATACAGAAAAACAAAAATATAGAAGCAGGGGTATATTTTTGTAATTGTAAAATGCGGGTCGCCGGTTTGCTCGCGGCATTCACGCAATGCACTGAAACTACTAACTTAGACTAAAATTTAAACTAACCTCTCTCTATAGTACAGTCGCATTCTTTAAAATGTAATTACTCAACAAAGGGCACAGACCCTGGAGTCTGTGGGTCAAAAATTTAAATATAAAAGTAAGCTTAAACCTTAGTAAGCTCTTGAGTTACATTATAAACTCGAAGGAGAAAAAAACCATAAAAACAAAAATACAGAAACAGCTAGAGGTATATTTCAGTGATTATGAAACATTATTTTGCAACCAGGTTACCTTTGTAAGAATTTGAGTTACAAATCATTAAAAAGTCGAAGGAGAAAAAGGCATTGCGTTGGCTTCTTCTAAAGTTTCTGGTGAAATCAACAGTCTATTGTTTGTTTTAAGCCAGCAAATTAATAAATAGTATAGGAAAAAAAGACGTTTATTTTAACTTTGCAAAAAATGTTCGATCCAATTTTTTTTTAATAAGGTTTAGGATCACTTACTGAGCATAAAACCACAAAATGCTGACAGATCCAGGTGGAACTTTAAACGCTATATTGAAAAAACTTTTTTGGCCGGTATCTCGGAAACTATGCACTTAAGAGCAAAAGTTGTAAGATCATTATTATAGAGAAAAAAAATTTCACATCTTTTGTTTACAACAAACTTTTTTGTGAACCTTACCGTTTACGATTTATGGTCCATTTAATGATTTATGGCCTATTTGGTGAAATTTAATAAAATGGGTCATAAATGATAAACGGTAAATTTTACAAAAAAGTTTACTGGGAACAATAGATGCTAAATTTTATTCTCTACAATACTGATCTCCATGACTTTTGCCGTAAAAAGCATAGTTTCCAAGATATCGGCCAAAGACGTTTTTTCAAGATAGCGCTTGAAGCTCAGTAAGTGATCCTAAACCTCATAAAAAAATTTGGTTCGGAAATTTAGTGCAAAGTTAAATTCTTTTTTTCCTGTACTAAAACTGACCCAGCGTTTCAAAAACCTCACGTTTTTACCTCCTTTGAAACGATCCTTTCGAAATATGGAACAAAAACTTACTTCGTAACGTTCCTTACGAAGTTTTTTTAACAAAAAGCTGCGAAATTTCTCATGAATGCTTGCTATATATCTACCTACCTATAGGTAGGTACCTACTATATGTTTTCATAAATGTCACGAACTAAAGTATTTCTTTCTTTAAATTATTCACAAGTTATTTTAATCTGCTAGGTTATTTTCAAATGAACATATTTTGTTCTATTTCATAGCTGTTGGACAGTCATGATCGATACAAATACAATTATAGAAAATCCCATATCAGAGTATTTGATATAGCCGTTCGAATCTTATCTGTGGTAGGTATTATAATTATAACATTGTTTTCACATTAATAAACGGCTCTTTACAACCCATATCAATCGGATCCATAGATATAAATTATTTTAGCATTTATTTCTATCGTTAGTTAAATGTAGATATTTAGAGCATGCTAATTTACAAGTAGCTTTTATTGAAAACTAGTAGCCGATTCTATGTCTACGAGATAGGTAGATAATAATATGTAATTTTAAAACTATTTCTTAAATATTATAAAAGTGAATGACTTTAATAGATTCTAATAGGTAGGTAGAGCTTATAAAAATCAGCCGTTTAAGCATCCCAATAAATACAAATCTTGAAATTACAATAAAGTAGCTTACCTATCTATTAATATCATAATAATGTGTGATTAGTCGATAAGTATGATAGGTACCTATATTCTTTTTTTATTACGGAACTTATCGCGCATTATTTTCATTGCGCGATAAGTCCTGTAATATAAAAATTTTGTGCTTAAATTGCGAAACTTTGAAAATAACAAATACAATATACCTAATAAAAAGAGAGGCATACGAGTACACGCACTTTTATACTCGTACCTACACTTTAGAATCAAACGATATTCTAAATTAAAGTATAAATAAAGCTAATCTAGGATTTAAAAAAAAAACATAACACATGATATGCTTCCTAATTTGTATCAATGTAAAGGACAAGGAGGAGGTCGAGTGCCACTATGAGGAGAAGAATGAGAACCTGTCGGCTCTACCCAAGGTTGAAGTGGAGCTGGTAGAGACCGCGCTCCGGGCCGCGACTCTCCGGGAGACGAGGATAGATGAGGTAATGTGACACTATGAGGAGAAGAATGAGAACCTGTCGGCTCTACCCTTGGTTGAAGTGAACCGACAGATTGACAAGTTGAAATGACAGTTGGCAGAGCAAATATCACAAAGGGAGCACTATAACCCGTGGGGTCGCAAAGTTCTCGGGTAGTGACTACGTTGGTACCTACCGGTAAGCGCATAGGAGGACGTCCGCCCACAATTTAAGGTGGACGGGTGACCTCATCAATACCGTAGGATCGCGCTGGATGCAAGTCGCTTCCAACCGGTCGTATTGGAGATCTACTAGGGATCTGTTCAGTAAAAATGGCTAAAACGACAACGACGACTTTTGGTATCATGATACCTGTTCGTCTTGCAGGCCTTTAACCTAATTTATTTTTCATGTTTGTACTGTCATGGTTAACTCATCCGATGGCTTTTGAAAACAATTTTCTCTAATAAATATATTTCAATTTTGCAAGTTCTACGGTTATTGTATTTTGTTCATTCGCTGCTTGCATTCGTTTGTAGTTACTGAGACTATTGCACACTTGCACAGGTGGTGCCACAGCGAGCTGAGACATACATCCACACCCTCGAAGCGCAGAGCAGCATAGAAAGCGATGTCATTGCCCATAATGTAAGAACTAACTACCTATTTTACAAAAAATCTGTAGATTATGCAATTTTCTGTGACATTTTACGACAATATTCAAGTCTATAGTTTTTATTAAATTATGGATAACTTTGACTGCTACGATGGCCCAGTGGTTAGTGACCCTGACTTCTGGTCCAAAGAGGCGTGGCTTCGATTCCCACCCAGGGCAAGCATTTTTGTGATGAACATAGGTGTTTGCTTTGCTGTACTGTATTGTTTGTACTGTGCTTTGGCTTAGTTTGGGGTCAGAAAAAAATCTTGTTTCTGCCCGCTTTTGGTTTTTGTGCCATCCCAAAGGATTTTTTTAATTTTTTGGGATAAAATGTACGTAGGCTCTCCAACATTTAAATTTAAACTATATTATTATAATATCCGTGCAAATAAAATAATCAAGAGGATCCATCCATCTGTTCATCTATTGCATCTATTGCTGCGTGAAAGAATAACAAACAAACCAACAGACACACTTTCAAATTTATACTATTACTTGGTAAGGATTCTGTAGTTTATATTGGCCAAAAAACTGAAACAAAAAATTTCCCTTCCAGGATACCTCCCTACTCTGCGCTGACAGCGGAGCGAACGTGGAGCGTGGCTCAGTCGAGCTGACAATTCTGTACGACGCTCCCGTCCGCAGCATGACCGTTCACGTGCTACAAGCACGCCATCTACAGCAGAAAAACCCGCCGCAGATTCTTCAAAGCCAAGTGTGTACCATATTATCTATATATACATCTATCCATCAGCTATAGGACTGTTTGATATAGGCTCCTCAATCCCCGTATAGATCTACAATGAGAGACCGGTTGGAAGCAGCTTGCATCCAGCGCGGTCCTGCGGTCTTGATGACGTCAATGCACTTGCTGGTTTGTGGTCTCTACTCGGGAACTTTTCGACCCCATCGGTCATTAGTTCTCCACGCCTGGATACTGCTATCTGCTAGGCTATGTACCGTATTGCATTTATACAGGGTTATTAGTAATCAATTAGCATCCTTTTAGGGGCTTATTCTGTACATCAAAACTAACAATTATTGTTCTGCAACTTACGAGTATCTTTCATTGAAAAGCCAGTCGTGTAAAAATCCGTGAATAAATTTCAAAGAACTTGTTGGCACTAGACTGGGACTGGGGTATAAAACCTCAAGTTGTTGAACTGGTTTTTAAGTCTTTGTGGTGTATTTTTCTGATATCACTGGAGTGAACAATACATAATTTATATATTTATCTTAGAATTCCAAGTCAAATATTAACTCAACCGCACGGCAGATGTGTAGCCTATAAACGAAAAAACTATTTTAAAAGCAAACAAGGTCTACTGCGCTAGATTAGAGCGGGACCTAAAAATGCCTTCTCAGGTTTTCAAGTGTTCTTGACATTATTACTCGGAATTTTAATTCGATTCCAGATTTGACAATTGAATCAATAGAGAAAAAATGTCAAATGAATGAAATTTAATGCCAAATCTGGAATCGAATTAAAATTCCGAGTATAGTCATTTGTTTTTCACAAATTACATTTTGCAGGTCCGAGTTGTTCTTCTGCCTTTGAAGAAGCAGAAATTCAAATCTAAGATACGTAACGGAGAGAACCCGCAGTATATGGAGAGTTTTGTGCTGCATAAAATTAATCCAGGTTAGTATTGTGACTAATCCAGGTTGATATTTGCACCGTGTTTGACCCGAGAAGTTCATTTTGAATGTTTGGCCCGATGGCGCCCAACTTGGGACAAGCCTATGCCAATCTTTATGTAGTTATTATTAAATAAATATAAGCGGACATCTTCCACTCGGTCTCTGACCCCAAACTATGCAAAGCTTGATTGTGATATGGAGTTAAGATTCTAGTGCGGCGTGGGGCCCACTACTAATACAAACTCAAGTAGTTTTACATATCCTTAAAATAAGTTGGCGCCCAACGTGGGGTCCATTATCTTTAGGCTCCATCCTTCGAATCGGAATAGAATGTAAAATCTTTTATTTTTATAAAAAATACTAGCTGACCCGGTGAACTTCATCTCGCCACCTGTCAACTGTCAATGACAACTTTCACATTCAGAAACATTTTGTATGGAAAAATAAAATTAATGTTTTTTTTTTTCTTGCAACTGTTATAAATTTTTTCATCGTTTAAACCTTCCCTTAATTTCCACAAATATTTCAAGACCAAAATTATCCAAATCGGTTTAGCCGTTTTCGAGTTTTAGCGAGACTGACCACGATTCATTTTTATATAATCAACGTATAAAATTATTATAAAAAAAAAAAAAGCTTCATTCGTCATATCTGCAGAGGACGTGCACGGGCTGGGTCTGCGCGTCCGTATCTACGGGTGCGCGCGCATGCGGCGGCAGCGGCTGCTGGGCGAGGCGGCCGTCAGCTTCGCCGCTCTCAACCTCGAGCTCGAGGCCAACCTGTGGCTGCAGCTGCAGGCGCGCCACCACCAGCCCGCGGCACAGGTATCATCATCCACTCCACAGCTGCAGGCGCGCCACCACCAGCCCGCGGCACAGGTATCATCATCCACAGCTGCAGGCGCGCCACCACCAGCCCGCGGCACAGGTATCATCATCCACAGCTGCAGGCGCGCCACCACCAGCCCGCGGCAGAGGTATCATCATCCACAGCTGCAGGCGCGCTACCACCAGCCCGCGGCACAGGTATCATCATCTTCTTATTATTTTATATTTTAGCCTCGTATGGTTTATGCATTTGCCAGTGTCAAGCATAACTTTTTAACATTTATGATATTTTATCAAAATAGTCACAGTTGTAGTCAAGCTCAAGTCACAGTCCAAAAGTCGCGGAAGCATAGCCCAAGTCATACCTCGGTAAAGCAGTGAAGACTTTACTAGAAGTGTCTATAGATGGAGTTTTCAACACAAAACAATATGATACACCACATTATATCACTTGCTTTACACTCATGGACGTAATTCAGCTCATAATCGACGAAATACCACAATTTTTCACTAAATTATTACTGATAGAAACACAAGTTTCTGCGTTCCCGTCAAAAACTCGCAGGTATTATCCACAGCCTTTTTAACCGACTTCTAAAAGAGGTTCTAAAGGAGGTTCTCAATTCGAATGTATGTTGTTTTTTGTATGTAGGTAGGTATGTTACGTGATTGCTCCGACCAATTGTAAACCGACTTTGGTGATTCTTTTTTTGTTTGGTAGATCGTACTTCAGAGGTTCACTTCGATAAAATGTCAATGAGACCACCCATTGAAAAGTTATCGAAATAGGCTGAGACGTTTTTGAAAAATCACCATCCATCGATGACTCATCAATCCGTGCGAACTATTCGAATTGTGTTCACGGTAGAAGTCGGTTATGCCTTTTTTTCGAAAAATAATTATTCTTCTTACTGCTGGGCATTAGCCTGTTTCTTACTATGTCATCTGCCTCAGTCGTGTGAACTCCTGTACCAAAAGCGTCTAGGTTCAATCTGCACCGTAACGAGACTCGCACCATAAATACTATTCACATGGTACTCGGATCACACGGAGTAAAGAATAATAAGTACAACACTTCTAGGCGAGTGGGAAGGAAGGCAGGTTCCTTCTTATTTTTTCAACCGACATTCAAAAAGGATGTTCTCAATTCGTATGTGTTACAACGATTACAAATCGGGGCAAAAAGTCAGTGACTCGTTTTGAATAAAAAAAATATCATATACGTCACATAAATTTTGTTCCGCAGTTACCAAAACTTGAACTCGGCAGTCCAATGACTGGGATCCTCGCCAGTCCATCAATAGCGACGATGCCGACGCCCTCTGGTGCGGGCGGAGAAGCCTGCAGCCTGGCGCGCTCCGACTCTGCCTCGTCGTGCTGCAGCACGCGGTCAGCGCCGGAACTGCTGCTCGGACTACAGTATAACTCTACGACTGGACATCTGTCCGTAGAGGTGAGTTAGACCCACACTCAGACCAGCTTTACAACTATCACAATACTAGACATTAATCGGTAGAAGTGACCACATCGGGAACACTGGGCCAGCCTTATTACTACTTCAGCACAAGACAGTACATTGGTCGATATCCTCCTGCTGCACCACCACCAGATCAACTGGAACTGCTTTTAGGACTGAATTACTCCTCCACGAATGAACATTTGTTGATGAAAGTGAGCTATAGTTATACTGGACATTCCGAACTGAGCAGCGAATGATAAACAAAGTATTTTACCGGCAAAATTCGAATCAGCGACGCCGAAACGTACTCATAAAAGAACTTCAGAACATCGAAATCTCAGAAATCGTTAAAAAATTGCTTCGTTTCGGTAGTAGGATAGGTGAAAAATTGGAGACATGCTGAAGAAAAGTACGTTCAAGGCCACTATTTTTTTCTATGGATGTGTCTATAGAATTTAAAAAATCACTTATTTCAATGTCATCGTGTACTGGTTGCAGGTGATAAAAGGCACGCACTTCCGCAAGCTGTCACCCAACAAGGCGCCTGACACGTACGTGAAGCTGTGCCTGGTGAGCTCGCTGGGCATGGAGATGGGCCGCTGCAAGTCTACCACGCGCCGCGCACAGTCCAACCCGCTCTACAAGGAACTCTTCATTTTTCAGGTATGATACGCCATTTTATCTGACTTTAAAAATGAGTAAACAGAGTTAGAAAGGAAGACTGACCAAACAATTTGGCACCAAAAATAATGATCATTAAATAGTAATACTGGGAACGCAAGTTTACAGAATTATAATGGTAATGGTCAGCAACAGTGAGCCATCGCACAAAAGCTTGTCGCTACAGCCATAAATCTACGTTTTTCATACAATTATGAATACTTAAATCCCACACGGTAGCGACATGTGGCTTTCATCTTCCGTTTTCTTCTTGAATCAGGGTACTAAAAATGACACTCGCATTCCAGGTCGCTTTATTCCAACTGAGCGAAGTGACCCTGATGGTGTCGGTGTGGTGGCGACGCAGCGTGAAACGGAACGAGATGGTCGGGTGGTTCTCCCTCGGACACAGCCCTTCGGGCCGCGAGGAGGAGCGCCACTGGCAGGACCTGTGCGAGCGCCATGGAGAACAGGTAACCCCACCGACCTCGGTATACGACGGCACGTGAAACGAAACGAGATGGTCGGGTGGTTCTCTCTCGGACACAAACTTTAGCAAAAAGTTAAGTTTGCAAAAAAATTCTGATCGTTGATTGTAATTGGCCATTTAGGATAAAATATATATGAAAAGTCACAAAAAGTTAATTTGGTATTAAAATATTTAATTTTGTAATTTCTGAGTTCTACAAGCAGCGGAAAACTATTATGATTCTTAGTAATCATTAGAGGTTTTCCTTGAGACAAAGTCCCTCAAAATAGGGGAGGCTTTTCAATAGAACCGTTTGGAAGTGGCTTTGCTCCTAGATGAACATTCTGTACTTCATAGTAGGTATTGACAGATCAACTTTTTGTCTCAGGTTCAACGCTGGCACGTGTTGCTGGACTCCTGACGATCGGTGACGTAGTGCGTCGCACGCACACTACTCTGAGCTCCTTCCAATGCCCCCCGGGCCCCAAAGCACTTGCAGACGCGGTGCAGAAGCTACAAACTTGCAGGCATTCCGTACTCCTGCGAAGCCCGCAGGCTTCCTGCAAAACCTAACACCTGCGCTAGCCATATAATGAAAGTACTGCGAATTTACTGTGACTTCCGCAGTCATTCCATTAATGTGTAAAACGCAGGTATTCTGCATAAGTTGCAGAGAATCTGCGTACATGCAAACGTTCTGCAAAACCCGCAGACGTTACGCAAGATTTTCTAAAGTCCATGGTTCAGGCCGTTGGTGTAATTTCCGACGGCGTGCGGTAATTTCTGAATTACCAATTGAATTGCAATTTACATAGTTTTGGTACATGATCCGAGGATCTTTACTAAGTATATGATGAATGATTCTGAGGATCAAGTTTGTTACACTTTTTCTCGAATGTTAAGGATAAGGTGTTTACAATGTTACTTGTAGGAACACTTTTTGGTGTGTATTGCATTGGAAGTATTATGTAACCACGGCACCGATCTGCATGAAATTATTTAGTCTTTCATGGCGTAGGGTTTCAAGGTTTGACAACACCTAAGTGTGTGTTTGGTGTGTAAATTACTACACACGTCTCAAAGGCTACATGTTATTTAATATCAGACTTTTTAAAATAAGGATATGGCATTCTTTGTGTGCATTTATGCTTAATTATATTACCTATGATTTATTTTATAAACTGAATGCATACAAGTAAGAGATTAATTTATAACTTTTGCTTTTGTTGGAACCACACCACTTTCATACCGCATTTTTTAACCCGACTGCCAAGGAAGGGTTTGGTATTTTACGCTAATGTTTTATGTTTGTAAATTTTTACCGACTATTTAAGAAATGTTGAATTCGTATATTTTATTTTTCCGGAAAATGATCATCTATTAATGCTTGTACGTATATTTAGCCATATATTTTGTTGTCATTTTAAAAACCTGTAAACAAACAAAATCACAAAGGTCTGAGTATGATCCAATGCTTTTTGTGTAATAGTAGTGTAGTTTTGTTGTAGTTAATAAAGGCACCTTTAACAAAATCACTGAGTTTTGACGGCGATCCATCTTATTGTGTAAGGATATGGATTTTTCTTTTAAGTGGCATAATTAAAAAAAAATACACGCATAATTAGGTTTGCAACGTAATATTTTAATTATATATTTTATTAAGTCATTATTAATTTAATTACGAGTTGTTGTGAGTAAACGCGGCTCCCAAAATCGCCGTCTCCCAGAGACGTGGTTACCATATCTTACACACATGACTGTGTTCTATTTTACCATTTTGGTACGGAACCGTAACAAGACAAGAACCAAACTGACTGTATATAAACGTTGTTTCGACTGAAAATGTATTAGATCCGTGGAGATATAGCGTAGGTATGTAGAAAGAAACGGAAAAGTTACTGAAAAATTGAATTTACTCTTAGTAGGAGAAAACGCTTCATGCATGCGTTTTTCTTTACACAGGAATTGTACAATTATTATTGTATTGTGTTCCTGGTTGCTTTTCTCAAATGATGTACGTATAATAGCATAGAAAATGTTTAATTTCGAAATTTGTAACAGATACTTAGTAGATTAAAATGGACGAGAATTGGAGCGCACAATACATGTGAAATAGCATAGTTCTATGTGGATATATATTATACTGTATTATCTACACATACAAAATTATGCTAGTTGTCTGATATAATCTTCATATTATAAAATAAGGAAGCGACAATTTTGTAATTTATTATTAAGCCAAATAATACCAGTCATTCAATCTCATAATTACATAATATAGATTTTTGAATACCTAAGTACCAATTTTATAAATGTCGAATAGCGATTCTATCTTTCCTAATATCTGATTTATACCAATGAAATGAATACTCAATTATTATATCAGATTTTCGTGCAAAGAAAATTATTTACTAGGTACTTAATTATAATTATTATTGCTCTGCTCTGATGAAATTACTTACTCCTTTTAAATATTTGTAAGTAAAAAAAAATATTTACGTTTCGAGATATTCGCACATAAATGAGATACATAATTATAAAAATAACTAGAAATATTATATGTAATTACCATATAAATATGTTAGGTATATAAAATTATATGATATAAGTTTTATTGTATATTATGTAAGTCATGGAATGACCAGATATTACGCCTTTGCTACGTGCTAAAAATGCATCCATATAGGGGATTTTCAGACCCATTAGATAGATAGATAGTTCTTATACATAATTAAAAAAGACGTTGCGTCGTTTTGTTCTCAAAATAGAATATACTTAATGATATATTTTAGTATTTTTCATAGATTAATATTTTATTGATTATCTAAATGTATTTGTATGTTATTTGTGTCATAAATGTTCAATTATTGTTGTAGTTATAGTTCTGTGTTGCTCAGTAATATCGAGATACCTACTCTGACTTTTTATAATATTTAACAGAAGACAGATTCTTACAACAAAAGCGCTATCCTGGGTTGTTACGTTTAATATGTACCTATACTATAATATGTATAAAAATAGTAAAATAATGTTGGTGTTTGTATTGTTATTATAGCATCTAAACACTTTATATTATTTGATGTTATATATTCATAAATATTATATATTTTAGACATAAACCAACATTAGATCGGCAAGTGCGAAATTGTTCTATTACTAGAAAATAAATGTAGTGTTGGGTTGTAGTTGTAGGCATATAGAGGTAGAAAGCTGCTTTTGATATATGAATATTGCAATTGTGCATGTTATAGATATGTGTAGAATTATCATCTAAAGTGTACTGATTCCGAAGTAAACAGCTGTAATGGGAACCGGCAAGTCACAAGTATTTTTTTTTCGTAACATGTTAAATTCTTATCGTAGACAAATTATTTCTATAGGTACATAAGTAGTTCTCATTTTCGGCAATGTGGTGCCATTTTAGATCGCGACCTATTTACTATTCTTCGTATTGGTACGTAAAGTAATTCATTGAGAAATTATCAGGTTTAGTACCTATTCCCCGTATTTTAAAACTTAGCCTATTATCTATATTCAAATATTATAATTAACAAAATATTGCTGTCCCGTATCTATTCAATTCTGATTGTCTTTTATATATTTGCGATAGTTAGCTACCATATTTGCCTACAACTACACTACTATTTTGTTTTACGAATTTTCTTGTATACTTATTTTTATCAAATATGTTGGTTCACTCCCAACTTTGACTAAGTTCGCACAGAAAAAAATCCAAAAAAATGTAAAGATATTATTATGTGACATAAGTACCTACCTTTCTCTATTTCATTTGTGGTATGATAGAAAAAGATACTAATTAATAATGAGGTACCTATATGTACATCTCATAGTCCCTGAGCTGGTATGTAAAGAAACGCAACAGACTTTTCATAGTTGTTTTGAAGTAATTTTTGCAACCATTGTGTAGTTCACCACACTAAGGGTAACAATGTTGCACGTTGCAGTACCTAATGTATACAAAATTATCGTAAAAAAATAATTTTAATGACGCCAGCAAAGTTTATGAATTAGTTGGATGTATGTACCTACTTACTACTTCAGTATGATTGTGCATTTACAATTTCACATCACAATACCTATTATACGATTATTTTTGTCTATGTTTACCTACAGTAAGTATAACGCTCTAGAATAATAACACAATTAAGTAATAATCTAACTGGAACAGTATTGTTATAAATATATTCTTTGCTGCAACTGAAAACTAGCTACTTCGCACTTTTCGTCACTGTTCTAATTTTTCCTTGACTGACCTGTTGAACTTGATCCAAAAATGTTTCCAATATGAACATTATAATGAGAGTTTCTCAATAAAATCACTTTATACATTTTTCCTAAGATATTGTTTTATTTACTTTAACTAGCTGTCCGTCCTGGCTTCGCCCGCTTACGGATGAGTTATTGTTTCCAGAAGAAATATTCTAAAAGATAGTGAAAACTGCATTGCAATCTGTTGTCCAGTTTGGAAGATATAAGCGGATACACAGACAGACACACGAAAATAACGGTTTTGCTTTATACTAAGTATGTAGTGATTACGATTCTGAGGCTGTCCGATCCGATGAAAGAGCCAAATGTACGAAAAATATGACCAAACTCTTAGAGGGAGAGTCGTAGAATAACGACCATCACCTACGTGATAACCACCTATATATTAACATCTGTAATATAGCTCCATAAAAAATAAACAGTAATTACAGAAACGGTACCTACCTATTTTAATAATATTTATTTAAAAGATATATGTCCCTGATCATACGAGTAAAAGTAATTACCGGTGGTCAATTAAAATATCAAAATAATTAGTTTTAACACGAGTGGATAATTTTCATATTTTAGTAGTTTAGTGAGTTTTTACACTTTGTTCGTGCAAGCACAGTGTTTTGCCTGGAGCACCGCCCGCGTCATGGAGGGTGACTCTCGAACTCTGTTCCGGAAATTTTGCTTCGAATGCAGTATATTGGGACTGAAGCACTTTTATCTTTATCCAGATAAAGTATCAAGGTTTGTTTTTGATTCATCAAAATTATGAGGAAGTTCTGCAGCAACGTATTGAAATCTGTCCTAGGGAACTGACTGTCGTAGGAACTGTCCGACACCCGTTCATCACAAATGCCTACTAAGTACTTATTAATTTTTCGGGTGCAGAAACCAAAACATTTTTTGTACTTTCGTATATTCCCATCTATTCATCAGCCGCAGGACGTCCACTGCCGATCAGGCCTGTGTTCAGCAGTGGATGTAACAGTGAGACACATCTAGCTAACAATAACAGCTTTATTTCTAGATGTTTAAACACCTTTGACAGGAACAGAGGAGTTAGTCCAGGTTTACACGTAAATTGAAACTACAGCTGTTTCCGTATGGCTCTATACAGTTTTGTAGGAGCCATGCACACGCGAACGCGAAAGTTTAAGTAAACTACGCAAAACCTGGACTAAGGGCTTAGGTATACTGAAGATCGGGGGGAGGCCTTTACCCAGCAGTGGGACACATCAGGCTAACAAAAGCAGCTTTATTTCTAGATGTTTCTGGCTCGCGAACATGCTAGCAGTCCTTTTGCTGGCCTGCCTGCTCTCCTGGCTGCTCTACTCGCGGTTCGCGGAGATGCCCACTCGCGTCACCATAGAGAACCAGTACGAGCCGGCGCGGGAGTTTCCCTTCCCTTCCATCACTATATGTTCCCCAAACCAGATTACCTCCAGCTACTTGAGGCATTTTAATAAGACCCTCGTGTAAGTATTGCAAATCATTCGAAATACCTATATTGTTATTCATATCAAATAATCACACTGTACTGTACTGTACCAGCCTTTTTATAGTCCACTGCAGGACCTAGGCCTACCCACGAAGAAGATCGGGCCATATCCAACACGATGGCCCAGTGCGGGTTGCTGGATTCACATACGCCGTCAAATTTCTTCTACGGACGTATACAGATTGGCTCACGATGTTTTTCACCGAAAAGCCAGTGGTGTGAAATTCCGTATACAAATTCCAAAGAACTAATTGATACGGCACCGAGATTTGAACCAACGAACCTACGATTATAAGGCGTGTAACATTACCACTAGACCACCACAGCTTGTCACGGCAATAATCACATTTTAGGGTACCTAATAAAATGTTAGTTAAAAAAACCGCACTCTTCACCCCCGCTGATGTATAAATTTGTTGATACGAAATGAGGAACGACTCACCCCCTGTCCACAGGCGCCATTATAATTGAATCGTACTCAGAGAGGTACTCCGTACCTTACAGACTAATCTAGAGATAAGTTTGATCATACTAAACTTAGGTACAAGTAGCGGCACGTAAGTCTAGCGCTGAGGGTACTGTGGAGGGGGTGGCTGCGCATGTTGACCGCCATACTAAACTCATGCGCAGCCACCCCCTCCACACTTCGCTCAGCGCTAGACTTATATGCCACGACCTGTAACTAGGAATGTATTCGGTTACAGTGACGGGACCGTGACGGTTGACTTGGAGAAGTCATTCCCGAAGCTGCTGGGATTCTACGAATACATCGGCGGCAATTTGACTGAAGAGATGACCCAGCTCCAACATCTACTTAATATGAACAGATATACTGT
The DNA here is from genome assembly GCA_964007245.1 of Hypomecis atomaria. Taxonomy (NCBI): domain Eukaryota; kingdom Metazoa; phylum Arthropoda; class Insecta; order Lepidoptera; family Geometridae; genus Hypomecis; species Hypomecis atomaria. Next base: position 12,606,704 of record OZ023300.1, read on the forward strand.
AAGTGTAAGAGTGACATTGTGGTAACGTATACCTAGCTAGCGTAAAAAACAACGGGTTGCACTCCGGGAGTGCTGGCAGAAGTGAAAACTTGAACATATAAAGTACTATAATTCTATGTGGTAAAATACAATATCACTCACGCACACTCGTGCAAGAGCCCTGCATTTTTAACGCGCGGTAGAAAGAGAGGGGGATAGTATTTCCTCTCTACGCCTCGCCGGCGGCGGTCTACTCTCGCTCCGTCCTACGAATTTTTAATCAGCTTACGCGTCTGTCCTGACACCCCTGACGCGAGTTTAACATTTTTACCCATCCCAAACACTACTTACGCCACTAAAGAAATTTTCACTTCCAAAAAGTCGATGCGTCTAGCGTCACACTGTAAAAATTATGAAAGTACTAATGGCAAGTTCTAACAAAAGTTGTCGCAATTTATGTAGATTTTGAAATGCTTGTTATTGTAGGTACCTAATAATTATAGTTTCATTACTCTAGGTTCCTGAAGTAATGGCGTCGATTGCGCAGCCTTGTAACGACTACCTCAAGTTATGCTACTACGCTGGCGTCAAATATCCGAACTGCTGGCCCATCTTCCAGCCGCTCCTCACCACTCACGGACTTTGTTGCACTTTTAACAACATCTACCACTTCCGTGATAAAAGGTAGGTATAGCCCAAAGAGAAATAATGAACTATAGGTATATCGGTACTAGTACCTAGATATATTTTATTAACACCACAGGATCACGCTGGATGCAAGCCGCGTCCGACGGGTCCATAGGGAAGGCCACATCCAACTGTGGACATCATATGGAATGTAACCGATTTACTGAGGTACGCCTAGTTGTACCTAGTTACCTATTACATATTTATTTATTTTGTAGAAACGTATTGAACAACAATTTCAAACTTAAGAAGGTGACGGGCAACGGCGTCGGAGAAGGGCTGGTCGTCGTCACCGACTACAACCCTGAGGATGCGGTAGATGGTACCATCCTGGAGGCTGGAGCTTCCAAAGTTTGTTGAGATAACTTTCACTTATTATCCCATCACCTATCTATCATCTATACGTATTATATCTATCGGCTATGATAATTAAGGTCATAATGAGTAAAGACGTCAAAGTCAGTGTGCGTTCAGAATCTTGAACTACTCGTAGTACCTATAGTTCGATAATCGGGGTCCTAGGCGTACCTATGTGATATTCTTGTAAGCAGTAAAGCTCTTAGTTTCCTTAATAAGTAATTAAGTAGGTAGGTGTATAGTGGTGCCGTCATATAGCGGCCGTAATAGTACTGCCGTTATGAATAATTTCTTTGCGGTGTCAAATTTCAAATTTGTTTATTTCCAATAAATATAGCTTTGCCCATGAGCTTACATTACAGACTTACGTCCAATATACTACATCAATTACCGCTCTCTAAGAAACAGCGCCATTTTGATGCATAGACGATTTACCTACTGAACGTCATTCACCGCTGTTTTACGGCTGACACCATTATTCCAAGAAAACGGAGCTTAGGGCTAAAGGAGAAGCGATATGGTCACGTTGGGTCTCCTATGATGCCGTTGGCACTCCGCCCTCATATAGTGTTTATATGGATTTGTAAAAGACCTCTTGTTTGTGGTAGATGCACAGAAGAGAGAAGGAAATAGAAAGGCGATGTGGAGGGGAGGTTTGTCGCCACGTACATGAGTTATAACTCAAGTTACGTGAAATCGTGACATTTACTGTCTCAGTCATTAAAGTGATTTCAGAGGTAATTTTTGCCAAAAAAAATGCCGGTTTGCGCTATTATAACGTGTCGAATACAAAGCAAAGACTTTAGTTTACAAAAAGGAGGAACATCCTTTCACTGGTAAGTCTAAATTGTGGGCATTTTTAAATTTAAATGATTTATTTTACTGCCTAGATTTTCGTTGATAGTGGTTGCAAACATTTTATCGACATCGATAAATTTCGCTAGTAAGTTAATATTTCGCAATTCGAAATTTATTGTTATTATTTAAACTAACCCATCTCTATTGTACAGTCGTATTCTTTCAATTGTAACTTGTTAACAAAGGGCACAGACCCTGGAGTCTGTGGATCATTAATTTAAAATAAAAAAAAAAAAAAAAAAAAAAATTGTTATTAAGTATCTGAATATTTTGATTTAATACAATATTTGTGATTGTGGTATAATTTTTACTAATAATTGTATTTGCATCACACTTTAACTATTATGTTCCTTATGAATAAAAGTTATCAGGTCCAACATATATACATATAAATATATAGATTGAACACGAAGCCGACTGCCGTTGCATGTTTGCTTTGATTTTCATTGATACATTGTATCTTCATTGCAGCTTTCCAGCCGATCCTCTGACGAAGAGTAAATGGATCGAGGCTACAGGACGGCAAGACTGGATTCCTACAAACGTTCCATTTACACGTGGTTCTTAATTAACATGTTTTTTATAGTTATACATGTATATTATCTCGACATATAAAATGCTTAGATCTGAATGACTGACTGACGGATCCACGCACAGCCTAAACCGCTTCAATAAGCGGTCAGGAGAGACTTGAAATTCGGAGCGTGAGTTCTTTGTATGAAGTAGGCGTCTGATAAGAATAATTTACCGAAATTCTAACCAGGAAAATACAGACGTGAAAAATTAGAGCGAAATTTGTGTGAAACAACGTGATTTTTGGTTCATTTACTTTAGATTTTGCATTAACATTCTGTAAAAGAATTGATGGAAGATGTGTTTCGTGTTTTATTGAAATATGAAAGTTATTTTGGGGTTGATTTTCTTTGAAGTTGATATCAATACTCTTTAGTGTTTTTGAATTAAATTAGTTTTTATTTTGATGCGTGTTTGAAAATTAAATCCGATTTTATTTAAGTAATCGGCCTATTGTCAGTAAAGATTAACCTTTTCTGAAGTTCCTTATACCATTATATAGTTCCAATTAACAAAATAGCAATGTATGTCTAGGTATAAGGGTTCCTTGTTATGAGGTATGGAACACTACTTAAAGATATTTATAAATGTTGACTTATAATAAGGGACGCTAAAATAGAATGTTTCGAGAAAAAATGTATACGAACCACCCCGAATAATCTCTCCCGCTAGCACAAGCACGCGCTCTTACTCGCCCACGTAACCATTTACGTCTACGTTCAGCTAATCCAATGAATTAATTATATTATGGAGCTCCAAACTAGAAAAATATGATTGTAATTATTCTTCTCCTTATAAATATTGGCGTCGCATGGAATATGTATTTGCCAGTGTTAAGTGTAAGTTCTATTATGATGTTGTGATAACTAATATTGTCACATGTAATTCAGTTGTGTTCACATGTAATGTTAGTTTAAGCTTGTTTTGTATTTACGATGTGAAAATAAAGACTATTACGATTTTATTGTATTGTAATTATGGTGTAATTTAATAAAATATTTGTACTATGATATTATTCATTATGAAAAATAGTTAAGTACAGTCGTGGCCAGCACAAAATGTCTAAATACAATTGATTAGCCAACAATGGAATTTAGGCGACTTCCACCGTGTACGAAATCCAAATAGTTCGCAGGAATTGATTTGGCATCCATGTAGTACCTATATTAGAACTGATAGAAACACAAGTTTTATAAATTAATACAATACGGCACGTTGACATGATTTTTCAGTGTTAATTCCAAAAATTCCTAAATAGTAATAAAACTGCACAATCATTTTCATCAATTATATACTACATAATATCCAGTTACATTATCCATAAATTATGCAATACGTATAAAATCACATTATCGATAAAATTAAACTGCACAATTCATGTCGCCCATCACTAGCTAAATGCCAAAAAACAACTGTGATACCATATTCAAATTCGAGATTGGCCCATTATTTTTTTTTTGGCTTGACATGTACCACGCATTTGCCATTGTTATGTGACATTAATAAAATAAAGTGAATTTAATAACTTTAACACGGCATTTAAATTATGACCAAATTAATGTTATGGGTCTTAGGTACCTTGGTGATGTGACAGAATGTATACTACGCTCTATTCTGAAGGAAAAAAAAAATCTCCGATGCTAGTGAAAATTGCACAGTTATTGTGCAGATATTTTACAGTGGTAATACACACTTGGCGACAGCGGTTTTCATAGAAAATTTGTATGGATTTCCTTTCTAATCTAGTTCTGCTGTTCTGTGGGTAGATGTGACGTTATCGCTTTTTCTCTTACTACTCGCATGGCACTCTTACTACTACCAGAGTACCAGGGGCTTATTATGGCTTTTCAAGCCACTCAAAGGCATAAAGAAGCTGTTATCCCCAGGTGTTATATACCGACTACACCGAGTTCCCGACAGACAACGAAGTGTGCCTGATTGAACCCGCCGTGGAGACCTACAGCGCGATCCATGCTACCTACACCTATTGCTCCGAAGACGTGAAGGTTCTTCCTTTCTGGAGGTAACATTAGCCATCGTGCACACAATCCACCTATCCGCTCTAGACCATCTTGATGAATTTTAAATAAATCAATATCACTATAGGATAAATGGATAATCCCCATCATTATAAATTATTTAATCTTCAAGTAGGACTACGCAAGCCTGAATTTTGCATATTTTTCAGCCGTCAGTGTTATTTGGAAGACGAGCACCCTCTGCCCTATTTCCGCCGATACCGTAACTCGGACTGCGACCTGGTTTGCTTGGCGTTGGCGGTGCGGAGCACTTGCAACTGCACGCTATTCTACATGCCTGGACAGCATTCCGCGGAGAGGATCTGCAACTTGACCAAGATACCTTGTATCATGGATGTTAGACGTACGGAGTACTTCAACTTAACTTTTCTATTACACCCAGACTCTATACCAAAGCGGAATGGAGATGTGCGGAGATTGGCATAGCGTCCAGCATAATTGCCATTGTATACTTTTGCTATAGTATATTTATATTTTATTATATTATATTTTTGTATAGAAAAACAAAAAAATGTCGTTAATGGAGCCGAGTTTTTGATTTTCTTATTTCATTTGATAATTTGATTTAATTTTACAAATTACAACGCTCAGCCCAGCTCTGCGTCGCTTTGTTATAGTCTGAGTTGGTAGTAATATTATTTTGTAAGTTCGTTCTAGGGACAGCTCTCAAAAGACTCTGCGGGCCTTATAGAAAAAAATGAAGAACTAAACGGGTATAGTAGGTAGCCCCTGGATAGGGTCTGGTAGGAGCATGGAGCCGACTCCAGCAAAACTGGCGTCCATACAATGACAGTTTCCCTTTCTTGAAACTGACAGTTTGCATCCATACTTAGCTACATTCCCATGACTCGCAATCACTTATCCTACATAATATAGGTCGAATAAAACTGAATAGCACTTGTGAAGTTACCTATAGCTACAAGCTGCCCAGAGGCTGACTCTCATCCCGCATACAGTTTGCTGCTTATAACTGCGTAACGACTTGCCTCGTGTTCATAAATGCCTTTAAGTTTGAATCGACTATACTTTATGGATATTTATTTCTTTGTAAGATTTTCCCTGCTACTATTTTTTTGTTCGCATATAGGTACGCAACTCATTTGCATGGAGTAGGTATCTGTGTGTGCAAATAATAAGACTCTTTGATGCAGTCCGCAGGAGCGAATGGTTGACCACGACGCAGTGCGAGTGTCCGGGCGACTGCGAGTCCCGACGGTACAGGTTCGACTTGAGCACCGGCAACCTCGACGCCGTGCCATACTTGATTCGGAACCATTTGTAAGAATAAATGACCTCTTTTTCTCATGGCTCTGATTCCATAGCGACAGCGACGTCACGTAGGTACCTAACTAAACTTGCCAATTATTTTTTTTATTTTCGCTAATTTCGTTTCGGATAAAAAAATGCGTAGTTACGATGTTATTTAGTACGTAGGTACCTACCTAACCAAGTTACAATGTTGGAAATAATAGTAGATTATGTACCTACCAAGAGAACTAAGTCGTGACTTACGTCTCGGGCGACATATTTAGAGTCCTGAGTGAAGCGAGGTGTTCAAGTCGCCCAAGACGAAGACAGACTTGGTTCTAGTGGTGCATACTCTACTTTTATACCTCCTGCGAGAAAATAAAACCCTAGGAAGATGCGTAATACTTACGTCATAAACTCATTAGGTAAGTGTAGGTACTCACTAGGCAACTCGGTATTGTTCAAAATAAAATAAAATAAATTAGAATGTACCTACCCACGAATTTTCATAGATAAGCACACAAATCCGTAATAAAATAGAATGTACATACCTACTTACTACGTGAAAAACGTAAGACTATGGCCAGCTCGATCATCATGGTCTAATACGGGTATTGCAAAAAGGATTTATTCTATAAAATCGTACTAAGACGGGCACCAAAGAGGTTTTATTCTATAAAATCGAATGAAACCTCCTTAGAATGCCCATTGACGTGCAATGTAAACAGATTTATTCGATTTTACAAAAAAACTTCTTTACGATGTCCTTAAATGGTCTAAAGTTATAATACGAATTAGACGTTTCAAATTTAAATCACTTTACTCCCCAGGGAGTTTCAAGACGTTTCAAATTTAAATCACTTTACTCCCTAGGGAGTTTCATACAACATTATTGACCTGCTACAGCCCTGGAGATTGTGTAAGATAATAATGACATGTTTTACGTTGAGATTGTTACGACATAAAATGAGTAATTTTCGAGCTGGTGGTATGAAAACATATTTACTATCCATATAATACCTATTTATATATACATACGGCTTTATTTTCTAGCAGGATGTATGAAAAGTAGAGTATGAACCACTAGAACCAAGTTTGTTTTCGTCTAGGGCGACTTGATCCCCTCGCTTCACTCAGGACTCTAAATAATTCCCCCGCTTCGCTTGGGGATTAACTTAAAACACCCTCGCTGCGCTCGGGAGTAAAATGTAGAGTCCCTCGCTACGCTCAGGGTCCAGGGTCCAATATGTCATGTACCTATGTAAGATACGACTTGGTTCTCTTGGTAGGTACATAATCTACTATTATGTCTTATATGTTTACTAAATACTATGGTCTTATAGTAATGATTGGTCTCGCTACGCTCGACTAGATAGCGCCGTCATACTTGAGAAATGCGACAATTTACAGTGTTCCAGAAAAGCCAGATTTGGCTAACCGGGCCAGTCACGTTGAAGGCTGTGTATGACGTGGAGGTACCTACCGATTGTTTGAAAAAAAAATGAAAGTTATCATGAGACTCAATATCAAATCAATATTGAGTTGCTGCATTCACGGAGGTATTTTTATTAGAAATCGAGCGTTGCGAGACCAATCATCAATCTATGATATGTTTCAGCAAAGGAATAAAATTCAATGACAGCACAACCATCATGTCGTTCTATTTTCAACGTTTCTCCTACGTGAAGCAAAAGCAGGAGACCGTCATGTCGATTATCACATTGTTTTGTGAGTATCTATTGACTATTCCGAAAAAATACATGCTTGGAAAAGTGAGTATTATATTGATAACCCCCTTCAAGATAAATCGACATTGCAGTACTGGCCAAATACTTAGGGTGGAGTGGTAGTCATTGATCCAAGAGTACTCTTTGAACCATAACAATTTATCGACGAAAGGCGACGTTGCCAGCTCGTGCAATATGACACGTAAAACAGTGCGCTAGTAAGTGCTTGCTTACTCAGTCGGTAGCCGCTGGCAGCGCCGCGCGCTTGTGTTACACGTGTTTTTCAACTTTCGGCCACAAAAACGGAGAAAAAAAAGTGAGTTTATTTTTTTTACTACATTTTTATTTATGAAAGTATTACCTTATGAATTGCTTATATCGTTTGTATGTGTTTTTGTGCTATTGTTTTTATAATCATAAGCTCGCAAGGTGTGTTTCTATTAGAAGCAATCTAACCTCAAAATTCATGTGAGGGGGGTGGTACCCAATGAATCAATAGACTGACGTACTCAATGAACCATGGCTCATGGAGTACTACATAAAGTTCATTGTGTACTTGATTCATATTTTCTTGAAACATACCATGTATATATCGCCGTTTTTGTTTTTGTCATTCAATAATCGAAGTTACGTTTGTTCCGGGTAATATCCTAAACGACTGGACCTCTTTCGTCATTTTTTTATTTGTAGCAGCTACTAGAACCAGCTTTAAACCTTGCAATATTTAAAGTGTTATAACACGGTTTTTATGCAAACATTTATAGGCAACCAACATTCTCAACACAGCAGAATCCGGATGTCGCAGGTTCGAATCCTGCTGGGCTGGGAATTTTGGTTGCTTATAAATGTTTACAGGAACTTGCTGTTGCACATTCTAGAAATATTATTAATTTCAGAATGGGACGAAATACAAAAGGACGAGAAGCAAGGCAAAAAGGAAATCACACCCCTGAGGATATAAAAAAAGGTATAGACCTTCATCTGGGAGGATTAAGCCTACGAAAGGCCGCAAAAGAAGCTGAATTACCCTATCCGACACTACGTCGTTACGTATTAAAATATCTATCGGATCCCACTACTAGGTTGGAGCCAAATTATGATAATAAGAAAGTATTTACAACAGACCAAGAAAATAGTTTTAAAGAATACATAATAGACTGCGCAAATAAATTTTATGGCTTAACATCCAAAGATTGCAGAAGAATAGCTTACCAAATGGCAAAAATTAACAACATTAATTGTCCTTCAACATGGAATAGAGAAAAAATGGCTGGCAAAGACTGGATGAGAGGATTTCGAGCAAGACATCCTGATTTGTCAGTCAAAAAACCAGAGGCTTGCAGTTTAGCCAGGGCTACTGCATTTAATAAAGACAATATTAAGAAATTCTTTGACAATTTAAAAGACGTGTATAATCGCCACCCATCCTTTGCTTGCGGAAACAGAATATATAATTTGGATGAAACCTCAACAACGACTGTGCATCGTCCTCAAAAAGTACTCACAACAAAAGGCAGCAACGTTTGCAAAGTCACAAGTGGTGAACGTGGAGTCCTAGTTACCACCTGCTGTATAGTGAATGCGGCAGGCCAAGCTTTGCCCCCTGCAATGGTGTTTCCAAGAAAAAACTATAAGGACCATATGATTTATGGAGCTCCTCCAGGCACATTAGGGTTGGCCTCCCCCAGTGGTTGGATGAATGCTGAACTCTTTGTTGAAGTAATGAAGCATTTTATAAAGGTAAGTGTCATTTTATTCCTTTATCTTCAGTTGTTCTATTTATTTTTTATCGTTTTTACCCACAAACATGTATAAACATTGCATTTTTTTTTGCAGTATTCGTGTGCATCCAAAGAAAACCCTGTCTTACTAATATTAGACAATCACGAGAGCCACTTATCTATTCAGGCTATTGATCTAGCAAAAGCCTCTGGCGTAACAATGCTAACACTTCACCCACACACTACAGCTAAAATGCAGCCCTTGGATGTAGGTCTAAATGGGCCCTTTAAATCATACTACAATGCTGCAGTAGATGCGTGGTTAGTTCGTCACCCTGGAAAACAACTGACGATCTACAACATTGCTGAATGCGTTGGGACTGCATATATGAGAGCCATGACACCAGAAAATATAACTCATGCATTTAAAAAGTGCGGCATCTTCCCTTTCGATGACCAAATTTTTACAGAGGTAGACTTTTTACCTAGTGAAGTGACCAATAGACCTACACCAGACGTCGAAGATACTGACGATGAAACAGATGCGGAAGCAAATATTGAAGAAGAAAAGAGAGGTTCTCCGTCAATTTTCAATACTGATGGCAATGAAGAACTTAGTCAAATTGAATTAACATCGTCAGTTTTATTCGAAAAACATGAAAATTTGATGCATACCGATGTTCAGCCAAGGCTGCAGTTTGAGAAAATTACTCCTCAGCAATCCACTTCCGATATTAATGAAGTGCCTTCAACTTCAAGTGATTTTGTCTCTCCGAAAATTTTCAGACCACCTTTGAAAGCAGGTCCTCGCAAAAAAAATAATAGAAAACCAGGAAGGAGTATAGTGGCTACAGACACTCCAGAAAAAAATGCCATAGCTGAGAAGAAACAAAATAAGAACAGACAGAAAAGTCTAAAAAGAGTAAAAACAGTAAAAACAGATTTATTTAAAGATGGAAAAAGAAAAAGAACTAATTCTGAGTCGTCAGAAGACAATGAAGAAGAATTTAAGTGTAGTGGCTCATCTTCGGGAGGAGAAGACTTCTTAAGCGATGCTGAAGAGGAGGAAATTATCTTGAGTGATGAATTTCCTTCAATAACACGGAACCCTCGACCGAAAGATTTTGTGATTATAGCTTTCGCATCCAAGAAAACTAAGGTCTACTACGTAGCAGAAGTTTTGGAAGAGTTAGAAAAGGAGGACTGTGAGGACTGCGAATATTTTGTGTCATTTATGAAATTAAAAAGCCGGGCTAAAACTTCTTTTGTAAGGCCATTGGAACCTGATACTGCTGGAGTTAACTTAACGGATATAAAATATATTTTACCACGTCCCAAAATGAGTGGTAGTACGACACGCCGTCAAGCTATATATAAGTTTTCTGTCAATATGACACCGTTAAACCTACGATATTAATAAGCATTGTTTAAGTTCCAGTCCATGGTTACGATTTATTAATACTACTTACTAGGATAGTGAATTAGCTGATGAAGGTTGTGGCGTTCTAAGTCTGATTAAAAGTAAGATCTCATGTAGATTTTAAAATTTGATTATTACTGGTTACCTATGTAACTGTGGTGCCATATTTGTAATTTCAACGATTATTTTTTTAAGAGAAGTAAATAAAAATAAAAGTAAAATGCTTTTTAATATTATACTTAACCTTCTCTTGATTAAACAAGGACAGTGATTCTTTGTGTACCACATGGTTCATTAACTACCAACCCCCCGGTTCATTGCATACCATAGGGTGTACACATTGAACCAATTCCCTTTTTTTTTTTAAACTGTCTAATTATAATTAAAATTTATAAATAAGCCAAATTTATGTACACACAATGAAAGTAAACTATTTTGCCTAGATATCATGCCAAAATTATTCTCATCATTCCTCACATTGGTACTGCTATAGCCATTTAAACTTTTTGTGGTTCATTGACTACCACTCCACCCTACATGCGAGCAGTGGCCAGCAAAAGTTGTACAAAAAGTTGTACCTATAGACATAGGTATGTCTCTGTACCGATGCCGAAGAGAAGATACTAAAATTATCTTAAAAATGAATTTAATAATTATGTTGATATTGTCATTTTTATTGATTTTAGAATTTATGATGATTGTGATAAAAATTGTGTGTATTATAATTAATTTTATGGGTCAATGGCCTGAAATAAATGAATTTTAAGTTAATTAAATTTGAAGTTTCTAAGTACTTATTTAAAATTGAGATCTATACTAGAACTATTGTGTTGTCAAATTTCATCAAATATGGTTCATAAATGTGGAAGTTATAAAGGCTTTGTAGCATGAGGACGGACGGATGGACGGACACAACGAAGTCATAAGGCTTCCTCGTTTTACGCTGCACGCTTCGTCCATCAATGCCTCTTTTGTTGGCCGCTGCAGTAATGTACCTACTATAAAGCGTGTATGATACTTCAATGACTATAGCTACTTAAAACTTGGATTTTTACTAAAAAAAGACGTGTGGCACTCGGGGACTGCCGCGGTAAAGCTATTGCATAGCATATAAACGAGCAGCTGCTTATGTATTCGTCCGATATCGGAGCAGCTCGTCTCGATTCGTGCGAGTTTCGTAGAGTCGTACAATACGTCTAATCACACACAACGCCGTGTCGAAGACTGCCGAACTGAAAGGACGTTAGACGATGCACGGCCTTCAAGCCACACCTCCTTGCCCGTCGGAGTGGGGAGCGTGAGGTTTTTTCGTTACGAAATTTCTGGATTCGGTCCCCGCGCTCAAGGCCCGCGATAGAAGCTATGCAATAGCTTAAAAACATTGCTCCATACGAAACTTAACATTAAATTCTGAGCTACTTAGAATCGATTTAAAATAATTAAATTATATACTCGTTTTCTTACAGCTAACCTAGGAGGTGTTTACGGGCTCTGCTTGGGCTGTAGCGGCATCAGCGTTCTTGAGATAATCTTCTACGTATTCGTCGCCATAAGAAATCACTTCAAGAGAAGGATGAGACAAAAGTCTGAAATGGAAATTGAATATCGCAAACATAATACCTACTACCATACAAAGTAGCGCTACGCGACAGGGATAGTACTTAGATTATTTAACATGGGGACAAAGTACTGTATTATGACGCGGGCGATATACTTATGTAATTAGAGTCCTGAGTGAAGCGAGGGGTTGAAGCCACCCAAGACAAATACAGACTTTGTTCCAGCGTAGAATACTGTACTACTTTTCATACCTCCTGCGAGAAAATAAAAATCCAGTCATTTTAATAATGTTAAACACTGTCATAATCACACTGTGTCCTCACTAAGCAACTCGGTACAAAATTCGAACATACTTACCTACATATTTTCGTACCAAATTCGAAATGTACAACGTGACAAACATGGCCTACTCGATTATCGATTAAAACCTTTTTACAATGCCCATATTAAATTTGTTCTAAGTAAAGAAGTTTCCATACGAATTAGACATTCCAAATTTAATTTACTTTAATCCCTAAGGAGTTTCATACAACATTATTAGGCTCAATTATGAAAGCGCTATCGTAAAAATAGCAACGTAAAAAATTTCCTCTCCATCGAATGCCTTAAATGAAAAAGAAACAGAAATATTCTAAATTGCTAATTTAATTATGATAGCGCCTCTTATTATAGCCCTTGAGATTGTGTTATGATCATAATGACTTATTTTAACACTATCGACCCGCCCCGGCTTCGCACAGGTATATTATGCATACTTATAAACCTTCCTCTTGAAACACTATGACTCTATCTATTTAAAAAAACCGCATCAAAATCCGTTGCGTAGTATTAAAGATATAAGCATACATGGGGACAGACAGCGGGAAGCGACTTTGTTTTATACTATGTATGTGGTGATGATTGAGATTGTATGACATGTAATTGGTAATTTCAAGCAGGTGGTATAAAAAGTAAATAAGTCAACTACTTAGCACCGAGCGGCCATAGCAGTTTACTAAGCGTTTTTTTAGCGATCACTATTTGCAGCCATATTCAAAAACAATAACACTTTTATATATTCAATTAGATAAGCAACGATAACCACGGTCATTCTTAGGAGGAGTGGCATGGCATTTATTTACAACTGAGCGCTATCGTGGCTCGGATGACTCGTTAAATTGTGGGTCCCGGACGTATTAATCCATTAGCTTGTCAGAGACCTTCTGGCTTGAAAACTTTGGCACCAGGGCTAGCCATCCAGCCTGTATGATACTTACCTACTTAATTAATGATATTCAGTAGGTATTAGCATCATTCACTACAAGACATAGGCTTCCCGCATATACCTATACCATGTAAAATATATAGCTTGATACGCGAGACATTGACAGTACTTCATGCTCGTAACTCTCGACCATGAAGTACAACATTGTGTACCGAATATTTTGACTATAAAAATTATGGTACTTCATAGGCGTGAGTCATTTTGCGTATGTCAATGTCTCGCGTATCAAGCTATATTTTACAAGGTATAGGTACTTTGAATACGCTGCGCAAATGATAAAGTTATAAGCAAGTTTTTTTCGAGCACCTATATAGAATTGATAATTATTTTGATAATAATAGTGTATGTTATTCAATTTATCAATATTCATGTTGACTGCTTATTGTAATGTTATCTCTCTCACGTGTTGTCTAGCGCACTATTTATCGATCTATTTTTAACTCAACATCGCAATTTGTATATCGGCGAAAACATGTTTACAAGTTGAGCCGAAACAACGCACAAATATAAGGTCATTATCAAGGCAACGTGCAAATAAAAGTCACTGGTTCAGGTGTATGTAAACAAATTTATATTTCCGATTTACAGTTAAATAATTCGCTATATTCTGCTTATTATTTCATATAGTATCAAATATATTGCTTTGCTATATCATGAAAAAATACAAAATGTATACTACGGTCGCGATATAAAATGTCCTAGAAAAAATCTTATCTAATGTTCATATTATGCGTAGGTAAATAATATTTCGATTGAGTAATGTCGGTAAAAGTGAGGCAGCCGCGGACTCCACGGTTTCTGATTATTTTGAAACATACATATCGCGGTTTCTGATCATTTTGAAACATACATATCGCTGTTTCTGGCCATTTTGAAACATACATTTTAAAATAAATACTCTCTCCGCCATCCTGCGCCTACACAATAATACTTCAACGGGAATCCTAAAACTAAACTTAAAATAAAATCAATATTTGGCTTAGATTTTAAATTAAAACTACGATAAAGCACATAAAATAATAATTTGGTCTAAGTTACGCGAATTATAATTAATTGTTTAGTGCCCTTAAGCTAGTTATTGCCTTATTCTAACATTATTTTACTCCAGTGATCTAAAATACTAAACATTCAACTCACGCCACGGATCGTCCGTCTATACACAAAGTATATAAACAATTTACAAATGAAAAATTAACTACTAAGCCAGTTTTTTTTGTATTTTAATCACATTTATTATTTTAATAAATAGTAAATACATTTAAGTCATAAATAAAATTTATCTAACGATAAACCATGGCGGGAGTTAACTCACATACACACTAGCGCCGCGAGGGCCCGTCACTGGACATATCACAAAAGGCTTAAAATTACAAATTTAATCTACCAGAACCTAATCCAATGGAACGGTAAGACGTTACATCAACATTGAGCTAGCTTACATCCGAATATATTAATTACTTTAAGTATGTAATAATATTGCTGTTAGTTTACTGTTACCTATAATTATTGTAATCCTGAGAGTAGACGTAGTAAATGGCACTAGGTTATTATGACAAGATACTTCCGAGAATCGCTACAATGTTTGTTTGTGCCGAAAATCTACAGTCCGATCGTAAAAGAGATCTTTTACTAACACACTTACAATATAAACGCACCTAGTGGTCTAGCCTCGCTAGATAAGCACAACACGAAAATAAATCCCTGAAATGCTTCAAATAAAACTCTGTTTTATTTTTTTCGATCACAATCATTATATTACTGCAGAAATACACATCTATCTATAAAAATATTCTCATTTAGAAAGATTATCAAAATCGTAAATTGACTTTTGTAGGCGACGCTATGTCAATTTTTATAAATACAAAGCACAATGTGAGCAAGTACGTTACTAGTTAGAGCTCAATAAATAGAAAGAGAAGCCGGTACGGCTCGATAGATATACTTTAGAATTAGAAGTTTTAGAACATATCGGCACGAGCGAAGAGTATACCGAATAGCGTAACAAAACTCGACTCGAACTCGGTTCGCAGTCGCGGAGCAAGTCGACACTCCGCGCGCTACTCTCACCGCGAGCATCAACACACCAGTCATTACAAAGCCGTTCATACAAGAACACCACAATATATTCTTAACTTGAAAAATTCTATAGACAGGCAAGGCAAGAGTTTTATTACCTTTTCACTGGACAATCAATGCAAAGGTACCACAAAGGTATATTTGAAATTGGCTGATAATGGTCTAACAAGTGGAAGATCTAGAACAGCTCTGAGTAGAACAGCTTGTGCTCTTTGTCAAGGTTCATACATTTTCAAGACTGTCATTGTCATGTCGACAGATGACACGTCACGATGACGTAATTCCCCAACAAAAACCACAAGCTACACTAAATACCACAAACCAAAAACGATATTACCTTAGTCAATTCAATAGAGCAAAAATGGTAAAATAACTGTACAGAGACAATATCACAAATCTAAAATGAAACATTAACTTTACTATACAGTAATACTCCGGGCTTAGACGATAGGTGGAACAAAGTGATAGCCGCGTAAGTCGAATTCGCGTCAGTAACTTGGCATATATGTATAGAACGCATATAAGGCGTATTGCATATAAATAACGTATATAAATACTTAAACCAAACAGGTCAATGCGCGCGGTGATCAAAAAGAAAACCACGTATCTCCGAATCCGTTAGCGTAAGTCGGGGTATTACTGTATTGTTTCATTTTTGTAATACATTACTACCAATAAGGTATTGATTACCACAAATCAAAAATCACTTTACTAGATTCAATACCACAGACAAAAAATGTGGTAATAACTTTACTAGACCGATATCACGAGCCAGATATTCCGAATATCTTTACTACGGTAGTTTCATGCAACAGCTTTGTAATATCACTGGAGTCAAGTTAGATGTCGAGAAGCGGTTCGAAGAGTAGGCACGCGGCGTCGAGATGGTCTCAGAGGCTGACGAGGCTGTGCGCATCGGGGGATGTAACCTCGGGGGCGGTTCGCTGCTGGTGCGCGCAGGGGTGCGGGTGGGGGTGCACGGGGGTGAGCCCGGTGCCACCCTCCATCAGGCTGTCGAAGTTGAACGGGATGCCGTTTGATGGTGTGCTGATCTCAATGCCGGCGATCTTGGTGTTGCCCAGGGCTTTGTTGTTGTGCATCTGTGGGTAAAGAGATAGTATTAAATTCTGTACAAGATATTGAGAGAATAGTGCATATAGGTGGTATTAAATACTGTATAAAATTTTGACGAATTGAATTTGAATACGGACAATGAGATAAGAAATGCCAATCGGTTTTTAAAAATGGAAACGTACACTTGTAGAGTTTGTGCAAAAAGAGAAGTGTCGTTGGCACGTCGAAGGTGAGGTGGCCCGAGTGCTATTTTAATAATTTTGTTACGTTGAGAACACTGCTCTGTCATTGCTAGTGCAACTAAAAGTATTTAATACTTGGTAGACACCAGTTTTTCATCAGTAGACTCGCGTCTACCAACTACTTATAGTCGGTACCTTGGCTGCTGATCAAAATCTTATTGTTAGTTCACCGTAACGCCACGACGGTTCTCTTTTTGCACACATACTTCTAATCTAATACGCTTGGAGTTAAAATTTTTGAGAGACGTGACTTCTACCATTATGTGAGCAATAGCATTTCATTGCTTTGTAGCAAATAAAAAAATCGGCCAAGTACGAGTCGGACTCGCGCACGGAGGGTTCCGTACTGTATGGGAGCCCCCCTTAAATATTTATTTTAAGCTTTATTATTGAAGTTATTATAAAACTAAATATTCTGTGAAAATTTCAAGCATCTACCTGTTACCATTATTAATATAGAGCGAAAATGGTCTAAAAATTCAGGTTTGTTGTATGGGAGCCCCCCCTTAAATATTTATTTTATTCTCTTTTTAGTATTTGTTGTTATAGCGGCAACAGAAATACATCATCTGTGAAAATTTCAGCTGCCTAGCTATCATGGTTCATGAGATACAGCCCGGTGACAGACAGACAGACAGACGGACAGACGAACATCGAAGTCTTAGTAATAGGGTCCCGTTTTTCCCTTTGGGTACGGAACCCTAAAAAACGAGGCAGTAGACGTACCTGTGCAGGGTTGAGTGTGAGCGGCACCTGGAGAGAGTTGGGCCGGTTGGGCCGCGAGATGGCGGGCGGCGTGTCCAGGGTAATGGGCGGGGATGACGTCACCACGGCAGGGTTGCCCGCTGACAACATCACTCTGTGGACGAACAGACGCATCGGTTAACATTTATGAATTTAAATGGGCTCTACACCTACCCTTCTCTATGGGAGTTTCCAGGGATCTATCATATTATGGCTTTTTGGGCTTCATCACCCGCGTATTCCAACTAATTCAAGTAAAAATCAAAAATAGGCGATAATGCGTAAAAATCTATAACTTTATTATAGCCCAGGGCCCCTAAACTCACAGTCCGGCCATGGGAGTTTCCTTATTACATACTGGTTTGCTCGTGAAGAAAAACAGTGTCCAGCGAAGAAACGAAATCGAAAGTATCCGAAGATGACATAATGACGGTATATTTAATAAGCCGCAACTGGGCCAGCGAGGTGGTTTGATTTGAGGCTAGGTTTATGTTCAGCAGTTACTGCTGACTAGACGATCAGAGGCTGTAGTACAGATGAAAGTTTTAGAAGTAACGTTGCTTTCTTTATTTCGCTGCTGACTTCTAATAATAGTAATAAAAGTGTTGGCTTCTAATCTGTGCCAATAGTAATTATACAATACTAGACGACCCGCCCCGGCTTCGCAAAGGTGTATTATACATATAAAACTTCCTCTTGAATCACTCTATCCATTAAAAAAAACCGCATCAAAATCCGTTGCGTAGTTTTAAAGATTTAAGCATACAGACAAACAAACAGACAAAAATAGCGACTTTATTTTATACTATGTAAGGATACCTAGGTTCGCTGTGTCCACAGTCCACGTTGTTGGACTACGCTCCCTAGGATTTTTTGTGTGTTATCAGTGTCACTGTGACTCAGGATATATCTTAGCATACCTACTAAGAATCACTAGAGATGCACATTCATACTAAAATAGTTCACCAATTCATCAAACAGCAAGTTGATGAAACCGCGTTGGTAACACTCCACAAACACAGAACATAAATGTCTACAGATATCTTCACAAAACATTTACAAAACGTTATTTATTATTAAACATTTGTTGGAGCTTCGGCGTGGTGATTGAGCGTACTTGGTTCAACGATTTATTTGCTTATATTAAGGTTTAAGAACTGGCGCTAAAAATAATCTTGGGAGTGACCTAAACGATCCAGTTCTGAGAAGCTCGATATTTTTAAAATTCGGCCACAATCGACATCTACGAAAAGAGGGAAAGGAATAAAGATTTTGCAATGCCATTGAGGATAGTGCAAAACCATGTAACTGGCATTCGACTACAAACTCATTGAATTGGGCAATACCGCATATCTAAAAAGCTTGTTAAAATTATTTCTTATTCAAAGAAACTCGAATCAGAGCGATGGCCAATCTAGTTTGTCCTTAAAAACAGTGTCTATTGTCTGGTAAACACGTTATTTACAAGTGTTAGTTACGTATTGTACTATCTATGACGGCAGTTAAATTGGTAATAAAAGACTCACCTTTTATCATTTGCCGCGGAGGAGTATATATTGTTTATTCCCAGTACCGGGTCGACCGCCGGGTCCATCACTTCCACCTTCACTCTGACGCCATCTTCAGGGATATCAGGGTACGCATAGCTCTCTTGAAAGGGCTTGACGTCAGGCGGACTGATCGACCTCTTATTTAGGCGACACGAATGCAAATGGGCCTCGAGAATAGCCTGCAGCCGCTCTCGATCTGAATTGAGCTTGCGGATTTCGTCCTGTAAGCACTGTTTCTTCTCTTCCAGTTTGTCTGTTTCGTCTTGGAGTTCGTTGGTATGATCGAGGCGGCGCTTGCGGCATCTCGCGGCGGCCATCTTGTTTCTCTCGCGGCGGACCTTTCTGCGTTCTTCCTCTTCGGGGGAGATGTCGAGGGGGGCTTTGGTGGGTCTTCGCCCTCCCATGTTGCGGCGCTTGGGGGTCGGCAGGCCGGGGCTGCTGCTGCTGTCGCCGCTGGCGGAGAGAGGGCCCGGCGACACGTGCAGCGCCGTCGTCGGGCCCGACTCACAGTACCCCACCGAATTCAGGATGCCTGCAATCGTAAATGATGACATTCAGACATTTGACTATTGATTTTGGTGGCATATTGTTTTGTAGTTAAAGAAAATATGATTGATGAATTCTGGATGCCTGCAATAGTAAACGCAAACAGTCAGACTCACAGCTTTTCATTTTGGTGGCGTATTACGAGTATTGTGTAGTTGAGAAGTGGGCAAGTCCACTGAATGATTTCTTATTGACTTGCTTTTTTTGTGGACCAATAAGCGAAATGAAGTCATCAATGAATTGATAGCACAGATTAAAGTGAAGGATGCAACAGTTGCATGTTGTTGTGTAGGTAAATGATGAAATGGTAATTTAAAGCGGACAAAAACACCTCTGTTTTGGTGTTAGTTGGGAGAGATGGAATAGAAATAAAAAACCAACATACTCTTTTCGTTTCTATACTCAACAAAGTGTTATTGAAGCGAGTGTTCCGTTAGTTGAGAATGTGTTAGATAAAAGTTATACAAGCCATAGTTTTAGACCATTCTCGAATGCAGTTTTTTTTTTGACAAAACTGCATTGAAATTTGACCCCTTGACTTGACGAAGCTTTCTCATGATGAAATTCACATTTACACATGAGTATGTATCGTCATTTCCCAGCTCAATTCAGTCCACTTCAGGGCATAAGCCTCTTCTTCTAGAATTTTTAGCTGATATCTATTTCATTCCACTATCATCTTCTTACTGCATCATCCAAATAAATACTTTGACTCGTAACTCGTAAAAAAGCTTTAGTTAGATCCAGTGTTATTGCAAATGGTAAAAATAAACGGCTATTCAAGTTTCTAGAAAAGACGGCAGACTTTCACTAAAATAGCAATTTCAGACTGTCATAGCACCTACTGGGGAACCCTTCTCTCCTAGGAAATACGATTTTGGCGAGCGGATATGGCAATTTTCCCCAAAATTAGAAAGTGGAGATACGGTAGCCCAGAATTTTTAACCGACTTCCAAAAAGGAGGAGGTTATATGTTTGTCTGTATGTTTTTTTTTTGTGTATGTTCATCGATAATTTCGCCAATTATGAACTGAAGGTGGAAACCGAACCACCCGAGGTGGTCGCATTTAAATTAAATGAAAAATCATTAATAATGTAAACAATTCGAGCCAAATATTCGAATTTTGTACACGATGGAAGGCGGTTTAGCCATTTTTTGCGAAAAATAATTATTTGAAAATGAAAGTGGTAAGATCCTTACCGTACGTGTTGGCTGCGTGCGTGACGGAAGGCGGCACGAAGCCCGCGTGAGTGGTCGGCTCGTTCCGGCAGTTGGTCAACTCGATATAGGTCTGCTCGAAGTTGCGCAGCTGCGTTGGCGTTATGGTGGCCGTGGTGCGCGTTGGGACTCCGGACTGGAGTCCTTCGAGGTTTGCCAACTGGAAACGAAACAAACTAACGTGAGACAGCTGAATTTTGATATCTACATACTACGAGTATATTGGACATCAGCATTCTGCATTTTAAAGACGGCAGGATCGCAAAGGATGCAAGCAGCTTCCAAACGTTCTTATAAAAGAGAAAGGGAGGTCTACCAATGGGCGTCTTATTACTAAAATGATGACAAGTAAGACGAGAGAAAGAGTGTTGTATTCAGATTTGAGGTCAGATGAACTGTGAGGGATGATGTTTTACGAAGTTATCAAGACGAGATCCGAGAGATAGATTTGTATTCAGAAGTGGGATCAGATAAGGTGGTGTTTTTGAAATTGTTTCGAAGTCCGAAAACTGGGTATTTCTGTACAAAAAGCATTAGGGTAATTTGCAAAATCAAGTAATAACGTACAAATCTCAAAAATAAATGCCAAGTATGAATCAAATATCAATAGTAATCTTGATCAAATTCTTGAACCTAAAGAACTTCAATTTTACTTTAATGATAAAAATGTTGATATTGTAACCTGAAATTAAATTTATTTAATTTGATTTGAAACACTTCACGAGTTATGATGGTTAAGATCAGAATAATATTTTATTCGGGATATGATAGTACAGGCTACTGAGACGTTACGTACGTATCTTGCAGGTGGTGCATATTATTATAACTTATTTATTGTTATGCTCCAGTGGACATTGCTTCCACATTCCAGTGCAGTTTTATCAGTAAACATTTGCATAACATTGTATCACAACAATCAATTATTTAGGTATCTATATAACAATATAGTGATACGATTCTAGATAATACTGATTGGTTGTAAATTAGTACAATGAATGAGGACACCGTTTATTCTATTTCTATGATAAAGTCTCTTTCTAGATCTATCTGAAGAAAAACTTTGATTAGATCAATGTACAATATCTACCACTTCAATTTGGAAATGACCCTGACAATGTTTACGTTGATGTTACCTGCTCTATTCGAATTAGGAACTCATGAGTACTGTATGTACTTGTACCTACATCTAGCGATATCGTACTATATTAAATTTAACTCAGTCATTACAGGAATGAGGTAAATGAAGACTGTGCGTACGATATGAAAGACAACAATGTGTCTGACATTGCAAGAGATATTCCTTCTTCAAAAAGTGGGCTGTGAAATACAGCAAATCAACGAGATAGAGATGTTTTCATTGAATAACTCAGCACATGTACGAGTAAGCTTTTCATTAATGTTGTTGTCATAAGAACACCAAGAAATCAGAATTCACTTTCGCTTCCAAAGTTATACAACGTGTAACAGAAAGGTTCAACAATACTGAACGCCATGTATGTGTATCTAGTCACGAATCACCTGCATGAATTTTAAACTTCACACGTCATCTTATTTTTTCCATATAAAACAAATAAATATTTATTTCATATTATTTTGGACAGCCCTAAAGTAGTGAGTTTGGTGACCGTACGACAGCGCGCGGTATGGCTCGCGTCAAACGGTTTCAAGTCGCCGCCGCCGCGTGCCGACAAAGCACCGTGCCCTTTCGGCACCGCGCCGTACGGCCTTTCGGAAGAGCGCCGTACCCCCCGCTTCCCGTGCGTTGCTCGCTCCCCCGCTTCCGTCGGGCCTACAAGCGAACTCGATTATTACTTGCGGGCGCGGCGCGGACTGTTATCAGATTCGAAATTAAGCAAGGAAAAGCTAGTTAGGTTACCTAATGCTGTTTTAGGGAGTAAAAGCTACGTACTTATTAGATACCTAGACCTGATTCCAAATTCAGTAGACTTTTAAAAACATAAAAATTTGTGGATCGCTAAGTAACTAAAATTGAGCTTAGGTACATACTACATACCTACCTTAATTTCATTTTGAAATCCACGAATTTTTATCTGGTTCTAAAAGTTTAATGAATTAGGTCCCACATAACTAGGTAACCTAGGTACCCATATCTACATAATTTATTTTTTACTTGAGTGCGTAGGTAACATAAAAAAATTCATAAGATACGATACCTACACTGAGTATCTACTCATAGGTATTTGCATAAGATAGAATACCTACTTTACCTAGTGTAGGTATCCTATCTTATGCAAATACCTATTTACTTATCTAATTGTAAAGTTCCTTGGCACCTTTGAAAGTAATTTACCCTATCTTAACATGACGTACCTAGTTAAAATACCTACCTAGGTTTCTAATTCACTATTTTTATTTGCCACGTCCGGGCGTCCACAAATAATTAAAGTTTTAATAAAGGTTCGAAATGCTAGTTAGGTTACCTAATTATGTTTAAGGAAGGGAAAGACTATCTACCTACTTTTTAGATACTTAGACCTAGGTACCGAGTTGAGGCCTAACACAGTAAATTTTAAGAACAGCTAAAAACTTGTGGATCGCAATATGAAATTAAGATACCTACCTACTCGTAGTAAGTACCATAATATTTTTTTACTTGAGTGCGTACCTACCTACTTAACGTAAATAGGAATTTTCACATGATAGTATCCTATCTTGTGAAAATTCCTATTTACACTAAGTAGATACTCAATTTAGGTAGGGATTACGTGTACGAGTAGGTAGGTAGGTACTTACCCTATCTTATAATGACGTAAATAAATTACCTACCTACTTAGGTAATTAGGTTCTATGAACACTCAGGAGTGATAGAAAATAAACAAAATAATAGTTTTAAAACCAATTCACCATTTTTATTTTCTACAAACCTGCTTAGGCACTTAAAGTTAACACACAACAGGCGTCCACAAACACTTAATACATGTCAAAGGAAAGGCTCGAAATGCTGGCCTTCCCGCTCGCAGCACAACCGAGCACGACGAGCCACTGATCTTCTAACGTTTCTCAGCATTTGAGGGGTGACTCCTTCGAATGCCGCCACGATACGAGGGATCATCTCCTCTCTTGAGTCGCACGGCACGGAATAAACTATGTTTTTAATGTACCCCCACAAAAAAAAGTCTAGTGGCGTTAAGTCTGGTGACCTGGGTGGCCAGCGTACCGGTCCCCCGCGTCCTATCCAACGCTCTGGAAACCGCTCGTCCAGGTGCTCGCGTACGCGGCGCGCATAGTGCGCGGGCGCTCCGTCGTGCTGGAACCACATGCTCCGGTACGTGGTCAGCGGCAGACCTTCCAATACCTCTTCCAGTTCTTCATTGAGCAGCACCATGTACGCCTCAGCGTTCATGCTCGCTGGCAAAATAATAGGGCCGATAAGGCGGTCTCCCAGTATGCCCGCCCACACATTTATCCGCCACTGGTGCTGGAAACTGGACTCCGTCGAGACATGTGGATTTGCGTGAGCCCACACGTGCTCATTGTGCAGATTAGCCAATCCGCTTCTTGTGAACGTCGCCTCGTCTGTCCACAGCACGTTGTCCACAAAAAACGGGTCCACCACAATTTGCTGTTCCAGCCACTGGCAGTAGGCTACCCGATGTGCGTAGTCAGCGGGTAGCAGCTCTTGCGTCCGACGAAAGTGGTATGGATGTTGACCATCACTGTTAAGCGTCCTCCAGACCTCCATGTGATTAATGTGCAACGCCGCTCCTGCTCGACGTGTGCTGGTTCTTGGGTTTTCTTCAAAATGTTGCAGAATACGCGTCTCGAGATTTGAACTAACTCGACCAGTGGGTCGTCCTTCGTTTCTGTTTCCATGAAAGCTTCCGGTACTGTGCAGACGTAGACACATCCGTCTAAAAAATCCGTAAGTGGGAAACGTCCGCCGGGTAGAAAGCGGCGTGCCTTCTACAAACCGTTGACGGTAAAGTTCGTGCGCGGCACGGTAGTTGCCATCCGAAGCACCGACACACAATATCATATCATAACAATCAGCATTTGAGAATATTATGCTAGACTGCCTAGACATCGTAAATCGTAATTCGTAGAATTCGCGTCGATTAGAGTTGAAAACGTCTTCACTTCTGCGAGGTCAGAGAGCGAATGACTTAATTTTCTATTATTTCTATTAAAATTGGAATCAAAATTTTAGGGTTCTGTAGTCATATTATTTTGAATTTCGTTTTTAGTGAAAGTTTTTTTTTTTGATGAGGAATAGCTGAGTTCTGCATGGCATATTATTATCTGTTTTGCTTATTTTTCGTGACTGCCAGTGCCAAGCAAGTAAGCCCTAGTGTTAAGTTTTTTTGGATGAGATCCGCAGACAAACCAAAGTTAGCGACATAGCCCAACGGATTAGCAAATTAAAGTGGCAGTGGACAGGGCACATTGATCGAAGAGTGGATGGCCGATGGGACCGTAAAGTTCTCGAATGGAGACCACAAACCAGCAAGTGCAGCGTAAGATGTCCACCGACTAGATGGACTGACGATATAATTAAAATATGTTTTTTACGTTTTTCCAATTAATCGTTTTGATTCGATATTTTAAATAAGCAAAAGAAAAGAAATCATTTCGAGAAAACGCGAGCGGAGCGAGCTCGAAAATTTATAAGTTTTTCAGAATAACGGTTATTTTTTATGAGGAAAAAAGAACGCCAGTCCTTTATTATGCGCGAGCGCAGCAAGCACGAAAATTTTACGGTCTTTTCAGTAACACCAAAAGAGAGACGTGTACTGATATAATGCGCGAGCGCAGCGATCGCTAGAAATTTTCAAGTTTTGCAAGCACGAAAATTCTAATGCATGACGTTGATCTACGGATGAATCCGTAAGACCGCGGGACCGCGCTGGTTAGAAGCCGCTGCCAACCGGTCTTATTGAAGATCTTCAAGGGAGGCCTATGTCCAGCAGTGGACGTCCTATGGCTGATGAATCGGTGGATGTAGTAGAAACTAAATAACAAAGCTTTAGACATCATTTTACCATAATAAAACAATACTAGAACAAAAAATTGTACGGAACCCATTTTTTAAATATCATATTTTTTGGGGGGCGGAGCTTATTTTGCTAAAGAGCCGCCATAGTGCCGGCTGATTTGTGATTGGTTTCGGTGTTTGTTTCTGCACCTTTGCGGCTCGTCTGTGTATACGCCGGCAGTCAACGTGGACTTTCGCCGATGGCAAAGAATAAAAATACAGATGCGTAGTTGAAAGTTGAAATGCTCTAACTTTGGTTTGATACCTATTGTTACGCGTGATTTCTATTTTGAATGTAGTATTTTAATGACATCAAATAATAATTGTATTTCTTATGGCAACTAAATCAAACAATTTAATGCATGGATCTGGGAGTGAACCTAGCAAAAGCTATAAAACATTCTTACTATCATATTACTTTGGCTTTCGTGTCGCTCTTTTTACAGTTAAAATAATACCTAGGTATTTTCGTGTCGTGTCCAGAATATTTGATGTTTTTTTTAAAGCTAACACAAAATTTAACTTGAAATGTAGTTAAATAGGTATGTATCTTTTATTTCGACATAACTTGGAGCTGGTAGAATATGCAGAGTGCTAAGACCTATTGTCAGGTTTTACGCCACTTAAAATATCACGTCCAATGACTGTTTTATTAGTGCATAGATACAACTTGAATTCACAATTTACGACAGTTGCGTTTTTGTAAATGCTACATAGTAGGTACTTACCTACAGTTACTGATGCAAATAGGTATGAGTGACAAAAAAATAAAATAACTTGATGAATATTTTTTATAGTTCTGCTACGTCAGAAAGGGTATTACATAGACGATGTAATCATTTTATGCGACAGGTACTTACAACATGTTCTAGTCTAGGCAGTTCAGATGAGTTAGGTACATCAATCTATGACCTTGTAACTTGTACCTATGACCATGTACCTACTTACCTAAATGTTTGAGTGTAAAAGCCCGTCCACGATTTCGTAGGCAAAAATAAAATGTTTCTGCATACCTTATTATTTATTCTTTGTCAGTCAAGGCCGTCTACCGTCAGCTGATACATTTAGGGTTGACATCAGGTTATTTTACGCAAAACTTTAAATTGGTATAACTCGTAATCTAACATACTGAGGATTATGAGACCTTATGGGGTAAGTTTTAAATATGTCTGAGCATGTGTGGTTTAAGTATTTTTCAATCGTTCTGTTACACCTTGTAGATAGACTGCACTGTCTAAGATCTGCCTGATAACGGTTGCTAGCGTGCACACCTAGCTAGTAGTAGACATAGATATACCTGCTGGCACCAGAGCTCCGTGGCGAGGATGTTGGCGATCTCCAGAGGATCTATGTTCTGCATATCGGCGGTGTTCACTCAACCAGGTTTATAATTAGACGCTTACTCTATTGTGTTGCGCTTTTTGCGACGCGACACCTTCGTGCGGTTCGAGTTTGTTAGTCGATTTGTTCGTTATAATCCGCCCTCGCAAAAGTGCAGTAGGTGTTCAGTATTGACTACAATGAGGTCGATCGATGCGACTACTGTTTGGGAATTTCGTGGGGTGGAGGCTTCGGAGTCGATTAGTGATCGGGGGGTCCTAAGGGCGGATTTGTAGTCGTATGTCGCGACGTGTCGCGGGGTGTCGATTGCGCGGGAGTGCGGGTCGTTCGTTCGTTGCGCGCGCGGGCTGCGGCGGCCGCGGAGTGTCGCGCGCTACTGCCGCGCCCGCGCCGCCGCGCCGAGCCCGAAATCTTCGCCCACGAGCGACGTCGAATCATTTATTAATAGAATACTCCTCTAACTCCGGAAATATTTCGCATCATTTCGCATCGCACGCGGCGGCGGTACGTTATCTGAGGTAACTCAACGTTTGAACCCTAAACAAAGAGATCACTGCCCGCTGCTCACTCGAGGAAACTTCCACGCAACCAAAGCCAGCAATTTGGATTGTAAATTAAGTTTCTCTTGCAAAACATATCTATCTTAACTTGAAATCTTTCTCATATTATTACCAGTAAATATCTCCTCCATTACGACTCTACATTAAATTATGATCGTATCCAGTACTGTCCCAAGCCTTACGAATTCACACAGCATAAATATTTTACTAGCTCAAAATGACCATGATAAAGGCAAGTTTACGAGGCATCCGCGAAATCTCCGTGGAAGCCTGTGGGCGGGAGGCTGGACCTTGAGACAAGGACGCCGGCGGCCGTGGGCGCGTCGCGTGCCCATACAGCCTTATTTGGCCGTGGAACTATGACATACGACATCGTATGCAGGAAGCCGAATTATCGCCTAATACAGATACAACAGGTTGATCTTTAAACGGCGCTAAAACTAATTGGTTCAGTCGACTAGAATGGACAATTTTCGCCACTTATTTTATTAATGGCGATAACTTGATTTTTCTAAAATTCAAAGAACAACAAGAACAATACTTGGTTAAGTTTCTACTGGATTCAATTGATAACTTTTCTATTATACCGCAAGCTCGAGGAAAAAAGTATTAAGGGGCCACGAGATCAATGCAATTTAGTCCGCGCAATGCACCACAAAGGGGACAAGGCGGCTGCTCCGGAAGCTCCGCTCAATTACCACAATTGCTTAAATGAAATTCGTCTCAAATAAGCCACATTCTGCTCGCAGCCAACATACGTTAATTGGTCACGGTGCTTTACCTAACAATTAACTGGCTTCTATGTACTTATCTCGCATTCTTACTTGTTAACGCTAATTTATTAGGACGGTACAGTTTCCCCTCGCGCTCTACTCTACGCGAATTCCTTCAACGCGTTGGCTTTGTAACAGTTTTTCAATAATATGCTATTTGGGATTCCCAGACCTTGATTAGATTAGATAATGTTGTTAAAGGGCGGTCGCGTCATCCCTATTGCAGAACGGTACGGTTTGAAGCGTTCCGAGAATCCCGTACTGTAAGCAGAAGCCCTTGAAGGCACGGTGCGCGGTGCGCCCGCGCCGTACTCCACTGTTATCGCCGCGTGGTATGAGATCACCACTATATCTAGTTGTGACGTATCCGCCACACTCGACGATCACTCCGCAATAATGGCTTTACTCTTTGTTAGCCATATTTTTTACGACAACACGTTTAACCGTGACTCGACTGCGGCTACGCGAATTTTCGACAGTCGAAAAAGAAATCCTTATGTGGAAAATAACTGTCCACTTTGTTTACAAAGTGGCGTCCTTGGATATACTTTCTCCGAATTTCCAACGGCAGTGTTTGTTTCTTTATAACGGTAGGTTCACCTTGTGCGAAATATAAATTTGATTTCAGGCGTAGTGGTGCGTCGAGCGCGAGCGGGGTGCTACATCGGCCGCAGCGATAAGAAGGACCGTTATCCGCACGTGTGTTCGCCTACACAATATAATCTAACAGCGAACCAATGTCCACACGCCGACTTATCTATTGAACTGTTTGCGGAACAATACTGTACCCACACCTTGAAATTTCCATTACACTTTTCAAAAAGCATCCAGCGGCGACCTCAATATTTGTGAACACCGCGAGCAGATAAATCCTTAACAGATATTGCACAACACTAAAATGATATTGTGAAAGCATTGAACTGTAACTAAGTATAGCAAAGTTGGCAATAATTATTATAATTTCACGATAAAATATTGGGTCGCGCTGCGCGCACGAGGAATTCAACAACATTAGTGACATATGTATATGGAAACGTGTGTTGTTTTCCTCGTCTACAGTATAACACGATGGCTCGAGAACGAAAACACAGAAGTACTCAGATATATCTAGTTAGATAGGTACATGCTGTAACATATTATGTTTAAAATGCCAAAGCCAGTTATGCAAAGCTTTGTTTACATGATAGTTGAAATGAAAGACAAGTGTCGCGTTTTCCCGGAGTACTCGTCATGTCTTTATTTAGCTCCGTATCAGTGGACAGTGGGTTTCAGGAAGCGTGCTCGATACTGCTCGTCTGTGCTCTGTTCGCAGCTTTATTTTCTCAGAATTATTTAAATGAACTGTAACTTTCAGAATTGGTAGAGCAATAAACACTTGGCGATTGACCGGGAACATACCTACTCCAAGGGAACTTTTTCGGGTAATAAGAAACGTTAGGACTTATTTAGTGCGTCTAGATTTATAATTAAATCAAAACTAGGTATTGACTAAAATATTAAGTTTGAGTTTGGTGTTATTCACCTTTGCTTAGACGTCATTGTTATGACTGAGAGTTTTTGCCGTATCATTTTTATTCCGTCTGATGCAGATAGCATAACTTGTTCTAATCCGGGTATTTATATTATGTTTGTGTTTGCTTTTATTTACATCACGAGCACGATTTCATCAATCAGTGGAAGAATAAATTAATGAACATGTCGTACGATTTATTCTTGCATAAGTGGATGCTACATGCTACTCGTACGTGCATTTCGAGAAAATTCGCAGGTGTTTCGCAAAATCGTGTAGCGCGGTGAGCGCGTGCACGTGGTGCGCGCGTGATGCGGCAGGTGAGACACGCCTACTGTCCTGGCATTTGTGCTGACATCTACACTCTACATTCTCGGACCTGTAGACAGACTGCAGGAAAAGCTTTTCAAAAGAATCATCAGAGGGACAACATCAACAGGAAGTTGAAATCTCAATACTGGTAGAAGACATAATTTGCGTAAGAAACAAAAACATAATCCTAGAATTTGAGAATGCGATTTGTCATCTACAAAAGTAGTAAAATAAAGCAGTTCTGAAATTATATCATGTCATAACAGACATAAACCCAAGAATCTCTAAGAAAACTAACCCCAGTTCTGTGGAAATACTATTAGCAGAGCATAGAACCTGAGCCCAGCACTCCCAGACACGATTACACTATCGATTTGAAGTGATCACAGACTCTACTGACTGCAGGAGGAGACCACCGTCCATCATATCTGGACGGTTGTCTGAGAGCTCATTAACGCAATGCTAATTACTCGCACTAATAGCGATGCTCACTTCGACGACTTCGAAATTCCTTGAACTGATTCTAAATAATATAAAGAGATCTGTTTGTGCTGTACATCAACTTGTGCTTCGGACACTTGGAAACCAAATGGACGGAACAGTTAACTCTCGAATAACGAGGCTAATGACGAGAATTTGTTACAGTCAATAGGACTAATAAATCTTCAGATATTCATTTTATATCAGTCACTTTTTATCCCAAAACCCATTTATAAAGGTTAATCACGCTATACGAGTGCTCGAGTGTGAAGTTGGATTTCTAAGAAACAATAAATGGTAATTGGGTTTCTGTATAATCCTAAGCCATTCATAAAAAGCTTAATCCAAGTTTAAATGTAATATGGAGAGCAACACATGCGAACAATGTATGGCGCCGCCGGCGGACTGTCGCGACATTGACCGCCACTGGGCGAATAATAAAATAAATCGACGCCCTGGCACCGCGCCAACCTCCCTTCACTTCATTACACCTTTACTGCACGAGACTAACGCACTCGCTGGAACCATCGCCGCGCAAACTCTACCAGTGGAAAGCGAAATTACCCAAACACAGCAATGGACGCTGACGGGGAACTTTTAATTTCAAATTTTCGCCTAAGCAGAGGATCGATGCTCTGTCGCTTTCCATTTTGCACCCTTTGCTTACCTCGGAGCGGGGAGCTAATGGACAAAGGGTTACCGTGAATTACGACGTAGACGGGGTTCCTTATCGATGACCTTTTCCAGGAAAATATTTAGTTTCATTTATTATTCGAGAAAATTGGTGGCTTGCACAAAAAGGCGGTCATTAAGTCGACTGCTCGACGGGAGCCGACCTTCGTTTTCACGAAAACCGCTCCATTCTGTATTTCTCGGAAAACCCGCGTGAGTCATCGTCACTCGCTCTCTATCGCAGGTCACTACGATCGCGTATTTACATTCGTCGTAGGCACAATTCAAAAACTCGATTACGTAGAGTGATTCATTCGCGGCGTGAATCAGCGCGACATTGGAGAAAATTTCGCTACTGAATATTGGATCAAATCTGTACCGGTAGAGATTAGATCTAATAAAAACGCTCATGCTACGGGTAATGTAGGCAAAGCTATTCACAAGAAAACGCGCTTCAAGGCTAAGAATAAGGAAGCGGTTGAGGGAAACAGAAGTAAAGTTAGTATAACTGCGGAAACCTCTAGACACTAGACTATCGCTCGATAATAATTTAGTAACTTGGAGTATCGGAGGTGATAACCTGATAACACTCAATGTGATACATGTGATGTCCATGAAGAGCGTTTAATAATGTTATCTGAAAGCTGTAGGAATGGCGCCGAGGCGCGGAACGGATATCGTCCGGAAATGGCGGGCATTCCGCGCGGCGCCGCTTGCCAAACCGCAAACTTCGCCGAAAAATAACAAAAAATAAAATCACGATTTAACTTTTTTCTTCAATTGGAGTAGGTACACACTTTTGTGGAGTCTTTATGTAACAATATTATATGAGCCGACAGATATAATAGAGATTGTTAGTCTCAAAGATAAAATATGTATTGTTATTGGCAGATCACACATTACAAATTATTTAATGTATTTATGGTTACAAATATCTTATGTAGACGACTGTTATCGCTCGGGTAACGGAGGTCAGGTATAGAATAAGGCGAAATATATGCAGTAAATGTCAAGTGAAATTTAAAAACCGCCATTATAATTTTATAACTACACTTCAACCTCGGTCGTTATTTTTCCTAGAACTAAATGACACAAACATGTTGATAATATTTAGCGGAGAAGTGGAAGCAATTAAGATTTAATAATACGACACACAGTTGCAGGGTGGGTGGAGAGGTTATCAATAACGGCGAGTGTTTTCAATAGCTATTTTTATTCGAGATGCGATAAGCCCGCAGCTGCATTAGAAACAAAGGGTATAATGATAATAAGTCAAATGGCAATGTGAAATGCCCTTCTACAGCCACATTTATTCTTCATATGGTAAAAATTATGCCTTGTGTTCATTATCTCGAATACATTAACTGGAAATTGTGTCACAATTATAATTAAATCAAAACGATGCAAAACAGTAGGTTAGTTGATTAACACGTCCATTGTTTTATGTACTTTATTAATAAGTATTGATAAAATTCATAACGTTCATATTTTCGTATTGATCTTCTTTGTTCGCGTCCTTATTTAGTAATTAAAGGATACGTTTGTTAGTGGATCTTCGAAGGTATCAACGGCCGAGGGCGACGCCCACGCACGTGTTACTTGTTTTATTCAATTTTTTAATTGCGTCGCCCACATTGGCGATGTAGGAGCCGCGGTCGTGATACTTCGGTTAATTTCGGAGACCATCGACACGAACCTCAACATTTGTAACTGCAAAAACTTATCACAACAAAATAAAACACGCACACGACATGTGTACACACAAACGCAAATAACCAAAAGGGTACAAAGATGTGGGACGCGATAATAATATGTAAAATTTAATGTAAAGTTGAAAAGGTTAGCAGGGGCATTAAAGAATAATAAACTATGTAAAGCTATTAACTTTCACAGCGACTGGTCTGTTGGTAATAAACGACCTGGGGGGAACGTCGAGAGTGAAGTTTACACCACTCCAGTCTGCTAGTACAAAGTTGAAACACATACTTAGTCTGCGTTTTCAGAATTTCAATGTTGAAACGAATGTACTTTAGCGGTGCCTATTAAAATTACTCTGTAAATTGTATATTAAACAGCTCCAGCGGGCGACGACGGGCAGACAGATAGACAGACAAAGCCATTGTTTCGACGCCTGTTGGCTTGTTTGGCGGCACTTATGCTAATTTCTTTTGAGGTACTACAGCCTTCCTTAGCAGGCTAACAAATGCTTTATAGCTTACAATATTTTAACAAACGACAATTGCGGCGGCAATGAATAACCAATAACAATGAATATTGCCGGCAGTGTTACCGGCTTTAGAGCGGTAAAAGAAATTTGGTTACTGAAAATGGACAGTTGTAACCTTGTTTCACCAATTTTCGCCATAATTCTTTTGTGCTAGCTATTTTGCATAACATCTAATATTGAACATATCATGATAGTACCTTTTCGGCTCGGTTTACTTTTTTTACAGAAATTATGGATACTTATCCAAAATTTATTTCGCAGTTGTAAGTAATAGCTGTAATTTCGAATCAAAATATACATTTGTACGGTAAATTGTGATAACATAATGAATGCGTAGTGAATTTGATGAACAAATTTCATTTGTAATGGACAGCATAAGATAAAATAAAATCAGGGTTTTCCGTCGATGTGTCGAAACGACCTCGGCAGCGCGCGCGCAGTGGAAAGCATTTCGGTTTATCAGCTGGGTGCGGAAAGACCGGCTCGTTGTCCCTGGCACCGCCTAGCACCACATAACAGATACCTACATACTACGCCCATAAGATAAAACATTATATTGTTTGAGGAAAAACCTACAACATCGATTGCATTTCAACAATATTATAGGTAGGTACCTATATTCTATTTATCATTCGTTCTACTTGAACCCCAATTATTTGGGCATGTTTATTGTTTTACATATCTCGTAACTTGTTTTAGATTGATAATATTCCTAGAACTTGACTGCATGCATAACAATATTAACTTTGTTTATGATTTTTCTTCTCGATATCCCGAACAGTTTCCCACTAAAGCGACGATTAATGACATCTCCTAAATGTTTCTTCTTATTGTTTTGGATTAATTCCAAATCAGTGATAGTTTCACGGAATAAGTTGACAATGTTCCAAAGTTTGTCGCATTCTTTTTTCAGAGTTTACACGTTTAGCATAATAATATGCTGCTTTATGTTTATCTAATTGCTCTCGGCGTCTTAATCTCATATGCAAATATTAGCCAGATTTACTTTTTTGCGGACGTTTACATGTGTTTATTAATCTATAGTTGTTTAGTAGGTATTTCGATAAATGTTGCTTTGGTTGCACGAAGATTTCCATTATAATCTGTTCAAAATGCAAGCAGGACATGAAGCGTTCCCATCTTATCTATAGATAGTGGCATCCGAATTGTCTGTCCCCTCGGCACTGGACTTATCGCAATTCCACGAAGTACAAACACTTGTGGCTATCGCAAATATTTCACAAGCGCATTTCTGGAGAACATTGTGCCTCAGTGGGAAATTACTGATACCCTGGTTAATTTTACCTGTTACAGTTACGGTTACAAGATATACTGGATCTTATTAAAAATTGTAATGTAATGTGTTAGTTTCTACATTCATTCATCAGTGTTGTCAGTGATTTCACCCATCAGTCATCATACTGTGCTTTGTGGTTTAATAACATGAGCTAGATAGGTATTTACTACGAAAACAATACGTCAACGTAAGTGTAAGGTCTTGTAGCAATTTGGCGCTGCTCCAAGGATTTCTCCAGCTTGTGTTCGTACGCAATATCTTTAGGCATCAAACAAATAAATGTATCAAAATTGTTTTTTCGCTCGTAACGACATCAAATTCAAATTCATTTATTGCCATTAAAACAAATAGTATATGATGACAATGAGCCTCAGATCTCCAAACTAAGCATTGCTTGTATTTCGGAGATCTGTGCTCCCAACAAGACTTGTTGAAATACAATATATAACGTTAATAAATTAGTGCGTCATGATCGTAATAAGTTTCTGGCTTAAAGACATAGAAATAAATTAATAAATGGAGTAAACACACTAATAGTTTTAGTCGTATACCTTGTTGACATGCTTGGTATCGCTTTTACCTGGATGACATGTTGTATACTAACATACATAAAGTTATTCAGGTAAACTCTATATGTACTTACTTGCTATTTCATGACTACGAGATGGCGTTTTACTATGTAAAGTAGCTAGTTGTTTATAAAATATTACCGACATGAAATTGCAGAGATGCGCTAGATATAACGTTTACACATCTCATCAGGAGACAAGGCACATGCTAACGACACACGAGGAATAATAAGCCCGTATTATAGAAGATTTTTTAACCATTTTTTATTAACTTGTAGAGGGAATAATGCCTCCAGCTAGCGGGCAATTTGAATAGCGCAACAGGATGCATTGTATTTTAATAAATCAGAATATTATACGTATTGTCAGCTGTAAAAAGAGGACGTAGAGCTGATAGAACCGAGCAACAATATTAATTTAAAAACTTAATAGTAGTTAAAATCAATTCTTAATGTAAATAGCGGATATTACCTACTAACATGCACTTAATATCATGATAGTGAACTAGAAATACTTTATTGAGGCCCATTCTATAGTCCTTCAGATAAAGAATTCTCGTGGTTATCAAAGTACTGATCTAGTAACGCCTTGAATTAATGAAAACGACTGATATAGTGATACATACCTACTAAAAATAGTATAACTATACATATTTCAAAATTATCTGTATCACAAGGGAGTAAACAAAGGTTTGTTATTGTAGGTAGGTATCGATAGGTCCGTAGACGTCGTTACTATCGACCTATAGTATTAATCTAATCACGTACGATAGGGAAGATAACGAAAACCAATAACGATGCAAAAACTAGCTTTACTATAGCAAATAAATTTCATAGAAGTACCGAGTGGATAAAAGATATGGGGAGATAATAATACGGGTAAAAACCCGTGAATACCGTGAAAACGTATGTACAACGTCAAACATTAAATCAATTAATCTATCAAGTTGTTGATAATAATTTTAACAGAGTAAATAAAAATTCCAGTCTTATCGCGGACGCCGTTATAGTATTACTGACTATAATTTTAGTTCTTATTGTAATCATTGCTATTAACATTAATTTTATTCCTAATAATAATTAACGTAATTGGTGTCATTGCCGTGTTAATTGAAATGTTTACAGTATTTACATAATATTAAGTAATTGCAAATGCCCCAAGATCATTAAGCCGGTATTAGTATGATGAGATCGGGAACGTAATGATTTAAACACTAATTTAGGAGATAGGGTTCGCTTGAAATTCGAGGAGGTAATTAGAGGAGCGATTACGGCCCACAGCGGGTACAATGGCGATGCAAATAATCGCGATTATGGCAAGGTTGACGTCGGGCGGCGGGGTTCGTTCAACTGACCGCGAGCGATGACACGGCGCGGCGTCGCGGCGGCAGCGGCACTCCACACCACGCGCCACCGCTCCACCACTTCACCGCCAGGACCCGAGGACACCGATCTCTACAGATCCTACACCACTGATAGTGTCACCATCCTTCCACAAATTGCTATTCAAATCACACTTTTGAAGGCAGCGCTCCGGACGCTCAGCAACGATGCAATAATCGAAAGTTACTATTATAATTGCGCAATAAGAGGAAATCAAATAGGTATATTTCAAACAAAACATAATAAACAACGCACATGATAAGAAGGATAATACGGCATCATTAATTAGTCGTTGGGAATTCCCTGATCGGTAGCGACATTTGGTTATTTAATATACAATACTTAGAACTTACTCGACGACTTCCTTAAACTGCAATCCAAATTATGAAGTTATCTTTATCACACACACTGAACCATCCAACGGGAAATTCCAACAAAAATTCTTTGAAAACTTGTCGAAACTTGCGAAAACGGGCGCGAAACACGCGTGCGCGCAACCAAAACAATCGGCTGACAGATGGCGGTCGGCGTCGGAAAACCCCTCAGAAACTACGCGGCGCAATGTGTAAATATTATTGCTACGACTGGACAAAGGTTTTGTTATCTAAAACCGGTGTCAGTTCGCGACACGAGACGCGCGGCCAGCGGCAGAACGTGGAGTGAGGCTCGCGCGCCAGCCCCGCCACCGCCTGATAAGCCTGGCGCGACGCCCCCCGGCGACGCCTACGCCCCACTCGGCGGCGCCGCTGCGGTGCATCGCGCACCACCGGCCGCCCCTCGGCTCCCGGCAGCGCCGTCGCTGCACGCCGGCCACCAGACGGGCCCCCGCGCACAATGCACCGCACCTACGCACGATTACACAACCACGCCGACCCTCGCTCGATGCACAAAATCAACAACTTTCGACTCCTTAAAAAGACGAGGAAACTGAGACTTGCAATTGCAAAACTATGGCTGCAGCCCAGATACCGATGAGAACAATGAGGCGCGAACAAGCGTAGAACCTTTTTAGTGTCCTCCTAATTGGGCCGGTGGTGGTACGTCGGCCGGCAGAAACTCAATATGCAACGCGATCGGCTCGCTACATAAACGGAATAATTGAATTAGTGCGGGCATGTCGAGCACGAGCTGCCGTGAATGCTGGCCACCTATGTAGTCGAAGTGTCGAAATCATATCACTCAAGTCGAGCCGCGAGGAAAATCATCAATGATGCCTCCGCCGAACGTTGACCCTGAGTCAACAAACAACACACGACGTCATCAGGACGAAACATCGAGACGCTGCCCTACGTAACTTAGAGCGACTAATTCAATAGAATAAAACATTTTTATGATACCTATCATAAAATGGATACAAGTTTAATGTTTCTAAATATGAACTTGAGTGAAGACTGTAGAGTGTATTTACGAGGGCCCGCATTTTTAATACCCATTAGTTAGAGTAACGTACTATTATAAAGTGGGAGCTTTGATGACCGTAAGGCATTCCGAGAGAATATAAAGATGAAGATCAAACAACGCAATACCTTGTCT
This sequence comes from Hypomecis atomaria, assembly GCA_964007245.1. Taxonomy (NCBI): domain Eukaryota; kingdom Metazoa; phylum Arthropoda; class Insecta; order Lepidoptera; family Geometridae; genus Hypomecis; species Hypomecis atomaria. Next base: position 12,645,237 of record OZ023300.1, read on the forward strand.
AATTGACTTTTATGGACATTTCTTATACATTTTTTCTTTTGAAAATATTTCACTTCCACATCAGATTACACAGTTTATTTTATCAATAACATAAACAACTATCAAATAAGATAACTTCAACAGGTAATCTAACTGGTTACACCAAGTCTCAGAACTATGGGAATGATAGAAAGAGACAACTTGAGGATAAGCACTGAAAACAATGATGATATCGAATGATATCGACGTGTGCAAGCCTAAAATAGGTGAGATATTCCACTCGAAGCGATCAATCACAAAGGTTGCAGTTAAGCGGCTCGCAAAGTTTGATCACCCGAACTAAAAGAGTTCAACGTTCGACTAATAAGCAGCATAATGGCAGTAGGTGTTTGTGTAAAGTTGAAACTGCGTAGTTCGTCAAGTGAAAACGTAGCCTACTATCAACCTCCAATTTTCGTATATTTAAACATTCCGCAAGGGGCATTGAACAGAACTACAGACAAGAGCCCGCAACGATGACATATGACCTTCAGCAAACAAACGGAATCAAGAAATGCGTAGGAGTTACTAAATACAAAATTGGTTTCGAAGAACTGCGGCAAGTAAAGCAGTCATTCGAAACTCATTAATTTAATCTGTTTACTGGCCATGTGAACGAGCTTATCTCGCACACATCGCGATCAGTTTTAAATTAAAACTTAAAACAAGTATGAATTTATTGAATATACCTAAAACAGAAAACTTCTTAAGTGGTCGGTCGTAAATAAAGAACACAATTTTACATCATAAATCTAAAGCAAAATTTCAAACTTCACTGAAGTCACAGTAATATTCGCGTTGATCCAAAAGGGTGTCATAAATCTGATGTATTGGACGTCAATAAAATCAGTGATGCTAAATGCGCATGAGTTCAGGAGGAACTCAAAAATATTAAAATGGCATTGATGTTGAAAACGTTGCCGTCATAAACATTTACGAGTGCGTTACTCTCGGTAAGCTGGCGTGCCCGTGCAAATTATCCTTCCTCGACAATTTATTTTACATCCATTAAGTGAGTGTATGCTGTATAGTGTATAGCATGATTATATCAAATCATCTCCATCTTTGGCCCGAACATTAATAAAATATTAAAGATCAAAATATTTTTAATTCAGGACGACAAAAACGTCGTCCACAAACACGAAGAGTTACTTTTGGGTCCGGGGAAAAAACGAGTCTATTCTTTTACATGACACAAAATCAATTTCATATAGCTCAGTCTGTCAAGCGAGAAATCTGGCAGGGCGAGTTATGCCCACATAAATTACGAGATTAATCTTTTCAAATAATTTGACCTTTTCATATGACGAGGGTTCATTAAATAATGGCGTCCACATTGGTGTGTGCTTATTGTCCCGTCTATCACAAAATTTCTTTGTGGGCGGGAGAGGACTTGGATTCGTTTAGAGCCCTAATATTCTTTGAATCTTTTAAAGTTATGAGGGCAATCATACTCGTATCAAGAAATGCATCATCTAATTGTTATGTATGTTTGGAAATTCTTAAGGGATAGGTAAGCAAGGTTACTAATGTTAACAAATTGTGGATTAATCGATTAAAATTAAATAATTATTTTTCGCAAAAAAAGGCACAACCGCCTTCTATCGTGTACAAAATTCGAATATTTCGATCGAATCGTTTACATTAATTGTTGATTTTTCAAAAACGGCTCAGCCGATTTCTGTAAAATTGAAATGGAACCACCTCGGAAGTATTCGAACAAAAAAATAATTTTTCGTTTCGGTTCACAATTGGCGAAATTATCGATGAACATACACAAAAAAAATACATACAAACGAACATAGAACCTCTTCCTTTTTTGGAAGTCGGTAAATAAAAACGGATACACTTTCTATGATTGTGTGTAATTCATCAGTTTCTATTATAATATTGAAATTGCTCGAATACAGGTATACTGCGACTTTAGTCAAAACAAAACTAAAAAAAACATCTATTCCATACATTTTGTCGAGGATAAACAAAAATTTTCTATGAAACAGCATTTTTTTTTTTTAGATTTGGTCAAAGTCGTTGAACAAAAGTTATTAGTTTTGATGTACAGAATAAGCCCTTAAAAGGATGCCAATTGATTACCAGTAACCCTGTATACCCCTAAAGCTCTATCATCAAATAAGGACGAGGTTGAGGTATTACAGCGTAAAATTCAATTCGCAATATAAGTATCACACAAAGATAAACGCACGTGCGCTCGCGCATAAGCATGACATCTTTTAATAAGGCGTCCGAGGCGGAAACGTGGAAAATGTCAGTAATCTACGGAGCTGCAAGCACGATTCTTGTCCATAATCGGAACAAGGACTCCGCAGCTGTTGTAAATATCAGCTCCGTTATTATTATTGTGACGTAATTACTATTGCATCGCGAAACAAAGAAAATTAAGGCTCGCAAAACGTAGATAAATCCTTTGTTTGGACTGAGAAAATTGAAAATAGTTTTATGCAAATGCGATTACAGGTAAAGCGGGCCAGCTTAATCAATAGTAGATGAAGATAAACATGCGGTATGAAAAGAATGTCGGTTGGAATGCCTTCGGGCCGATAGTGAGTCATCAGATGCCCGTGGTCAGCTCACCGGGATCTTAACGGGCTAAGGGCAAAAAAACTTCTGAACTTGACGATACAATACTGTTTTGAACAACATACTTTTTAACGTGATTTCTTTTGCGCTGCGGGCGCTGCGGCATGTTTCAGTAAACGTTCATTTCAACATTTTATGACTTCATATTGTCATGCTATTGTGCCACTACAAAGATGAAAGGATCACGCTTTGCGAAATTGAAGTCGACAGTTACCTTAAACAAAAGGTTGTACGGCGTTTGCGGTACATTCCAGTATTTCTGAGAATTTTATTTTCGAAATTTCGGCTTGCGTACCGTTTCGAATGGCAATAATCACCCAGGTAAAAAAAGAACTAGCAAAATTCAGTAATTATTTGCTTCATAGCATGGGAAACGGTATTTCCTACAGCAACTTATCTAAAATTATGCATAAAGTAGGCTGATTCTATTTTTGTATAATAATATGTATATTAAGTATAATTAAATTAACAGGAAATTAAATATTGTAGCAGTTAGGGATGTTTGAAAAGGTTTATTATCATGAAGTGCTATGATGATACGAGTAGGCATGTTATTAGGACGTTAATAATTTAATTATCATATAATATTCCTGCATTTTATCCTATTCATTTACATATATGTATGGTAGGACACTTATTATTTGTTTCTAACCATATAGGGGCATATATCAAAGCCCTATCTTTCAATAGGTAACTCCACCAGCACCACATAATGATATTCCTGCATTTCATCTTATACTTAAATAGTAATAACTTTATTATTATTTGTATCTACCATACCTACCTCTATAGGGACATATTTCAATAAGTAGGTAACTCCACCACATAATAACATTCCTGCATTTCATCTTATACCTAAATAGTAATAACACTTTATTATTATTTGTCTCTATAATATAGAGGAATAATAATTATTTTTAAAGACCTATCTTTCAATAGGTACTCCACCACATACCTAATATTACATATTACAAAATTGATTAAGTCATTATTGATGCTTGCAAATTTTGTTTTACGTTTCGTAGATATGTAAGTAATCGAGTGAGTCATCCAACGGAAGCTATTCGAGATATTTTAGTGCTCCTTATAAAAACTTAATCAAATCACAGTCAATTCGTTTATGGTACTTTGTGTCATAAACAAATACAAAACCGGTCCTATATTTGCATAGTGAAAGTGATAAAACAGTGATAGAATATACATTTACACGGCTTTTTGTTATTTGTGACAGTTTTGATGGGCATGTCGACGACGTGGGAGGTGGTATATGGCGACTGGAGTAGAGACAAGCGCAAGCGCAGCGGTGGGTTACTCGCTGACAGTTAACAAAGCTTGACAAAGTAATGTGACGGCCGCGATGATAGAGAACTCCTTGTTCTATAGACAAAGAACTCGAACAGATATCATAAAAATATACCAGGATGTGATATTGGCTAAGATCTAAAACTGTAAACTGTACAAAACTAAACTGTAAGACACAATATTAGGCCATAAACAATGTCTATTACACAGCATGTTGATTAAACAAAACAAACAATTTAAAAGCATAATAACTAAGTTATGTAATAAAAAGCAGTGGCCAACATGTAAAATTAATCAAGATAAAATCAACATTTAATGCACAATCGCCTTGACTTCGAATTTCATGGTTATTACACTGACAGCACATTGCAAGTCACGGAATTCAAATATTTAAGACCAAAACTGTTATATCATCTACAGACTGAGATTGAGACCTTACTGTGAACAATATTGCTTCGTCATTATCTCATCTCATTTGTCTTGAGAGTTCAGGAGCTTTTGAAGTAATAAACATAAAGGCTAGTAGACAAAGGAAACACTTTATGTAATGGTCCAAAATGGACATGGCCACTCGGTGTTATCTTCAAAGGGCAATAAAGAAGCCATGCTGGCCCTTTGTTGTTGCTACTTGTGCAACTGTGTAGAAGCTTGAAGTTTATGGAGGTTCAAAGAGGAATGTTTACTAGCGAAAGCCCCGACAAGACGACCTGATAAACACTGGGTGACTCGTGAGCGACTGTTGATTTTTATTGTATTGTGAACTCAATTGAGATCTCTTATACAAATTGACCGTGACCTACAATTCAAAATCATTTCTGCGTATTGTGAACTATTTAACTCAAATTGCTAAATACTATATTCAAAATATGGTGAGTTCTAGTACATGCAAAGAAGACCTCAAGAACAATATGTTCCACCGTACCACCACTTGCCTGGCGTTCTTTATTGATGACGTCACCCCATCCGCAGGTGTGCAATCTGTGAATTTTTACCTACATTGGAGAATTGCATCAGTCTTAAACTCGTAACACTTAGTGGATCCTGTTCTACTAAAAACGCTATAATCGACGTTCACAATATTTGTCAATTTGGATATCAGCCAAATTGATGGTACTAGGAACTTCTTTGTGATTCTACTAAATTCACAACAAGTACAAAACTCACAAAATTTATAATAGCGTGTCCAAAAAAGCAAAGCCGAGAAGCGGTAAGTGGTACCAGTAATGCAAAGAAACACTCGTAGTTGTCACATGTTTGTAAAGAATAACTTCCGATGTATCTACAAGTCGATGAGTCATGCGAGATTCTCGGAACCGCGGTGTATGTGAGACCCGAGGATTACCTAATCTGTAATATTACATGATACCGAGCGGATGATAATAACGATACCGACACTGCTGAATATTAAATTAACCATTTACTGACACATTAGACGGTATAGACACGTTTATTAGTATCCATCATGCCCCCTCTGCTAGTTTTCCTTATTGTATTCTGGCACGAGGAATGGACCACAAGTTTATTCCAATTAAAGCAAATTGTCTACATCCGGCCCGTATTGACTGCAACCGCTTAATAGGTGTCGGCCAATAAAACCCGTCTGCACGAGTTAACAAGGTCAATCATTACTTAAAATCTGTTTAACTTCAATAGATCGCATCTGTCTGTGTTTCTGCAACAGATCGATTCGATGTTATAAACTTCACATTACGAGTACAACATCCAGGCGTCAACGCATTCAAAACGTGATCAAATTTTCCAAACAATGAGAAAAACCAGTAGTCATTAAAGCATTCGAAGATATAACAATTTCTAACCTTGACATTAATTAAGTAAGACAACAAAAATCGCGTGATACAGGTAAACGCGATAGGTATGCGAAGTGGGATTCCCCAAACCGACGCGTGTTCTTGGAAGCAGACAGGCGCTGGAGAAATTTCACAAGCCAAAAGTGGGTCAAGTCAGCCGGACTTGACGTTTTCGCCTCGCAAAGGTTACCATCGCCGCCCCTCCCAGCAGCGCGGTCGAATCCGGTTGTGCTCTTGCACAACTGATAGCTTGCGTTTATCAGATCCTTTAAGATCTTTTAGCTTGGTAAACAATACTTAAAATACTATTTCGTTACGAACTATTCTGTATAATTGTACCTTATATGTAGTATATCAATCTCTAGCAGCCATATTACAAGCTATGCTTATTTGGGGGTCAGAGGCTGCGTGTAAGACGTCCCCTAATATATATGTATAAATATGTGTGTATATTTAATATTAATATTAAAATTGATTTCCTTATAACGTAATCATAATTCTATAATTAATTGGATGACCTTAGTAGGATAACGGGCTGAAAATTACTGTGATGATTAATTAAAAATACTGAAGACGTCATTGACACGGGTATTGGAATCGAAAACATGAATGAATGAATATAGGTAAGTTTTAATAAATGAGTAGGAGTAATAGGTACAAAACGTCGTATTGGGAATATCCAAGGATTTCATTCATGCGGAGCATTAGTAATATATTCGAAAGTAAACAAGTCTGCGGTTATGACGATTGATTTGATTTAAAGTATTAAGCCATAATAAAGGAAAAACAATTATTTATCTCGGTTTGTAGATATTGTTTTGAAATGAGGTCGACATGCTTGTACATAGGTACCACAGCGATTAAAGAAACATTAACAATAAAGTATAATCAAGTAGCAATAAACAATGTACTCCAAATGGTACGGAAGCTACGAGTATGTATAAAATACACTATAGATATAATGTAGGTACGTATTTTTAGAATAACAAAAGCAAAGCATATAAGTAGGCATAACCACAGAAATATGTACATATGTATATGAAAATATCATAACTAATAAACAGCACAACAATGAACATACATAAATATAAATATTTCCCTCAACAGTACATATATGATTATAACAATACATAAATTATTCCCGAGATTATAGGGTTATAATAAAGAATAATATTAAGTCATGTGAATTCATGTAGGTAATAGTACCGCTAGTCCAATCGACATATTCGTGAATGATGAAATAATGTCTACAATTTCACCTAACTTATACATATAATACGTGACTAAAGTCTCGTACACCAATAGTCAAAATACAAATTACATTATACAAAGGGAACAGGGAAAGTAGTTATTTACAGTAAATAACTCTATGTGTAAACTATTAATACACTAAGCTTTTCCTTCCTTATTTTCGCGCTTTAGACCGCCAGAGTCCTAGACCCATAAATTACCTATGATAACGATGAGCCTACGCTTCTTCTTCTTTTCGAGTCGATGTTTCGATTTTTTTTTCAGATAACATATATTATAAATAAAACATTTTGTGTTTATATTTCGTTTGACCAAAATGAGGCTACCCCAAGCCTATGCTATAAATAAATCATTGAAATTTTGAATAGCATTGGGAATATTTGTAGAACTGGAAATAATATATTTATGTACTTGATACGATTCTGCATAAACGCATTGACGAAATAAAAGCACAGTAAAGTCCCCAAAAGTTCGGCTCGTGACGTCAGAGACGATGACGTCATACATATCGAACAACAGTGACGTCAAAAGAGATATACCTACATTAGAGAAAGTGATCCTAGGAAAATCTAAGCACTTTCGAGTATTGTACTTTATCAGTGGGGCAAAAATAATCTAACATAACCTTTTACAATGTGATACAATATAAAATATCATTGTTAAGATAACTGCAAAATATTTTTTTCTACATACACCTAACGCCATCTAGGAATTATGCTAAGAAGCTTTTTGTGGTTCTTTAACTACCAAACTTGTTTCTAAAGTACTAAGCAAACACTACGTACTATGAAATTACGTCATATTCTATTATCAAGCATATATGCGTCAACTTTACAGCGGACAATATTAATAATAAACAAGGAATTCATAGGAATTATACAGAAATAGGTCATAAAATAATATTCCTATAATTATTCTACACTTAATTAATTCCTTGAATTTGTATTTAGTTTCATATTGCGTCTGGAATATTCGCTGAAGCGATACAGCAACATGACAATGTAATATAAAATAGCGCAATTTTATCGAAGAGACTATATTATAACAGCTAAACAAATAAAACTATTGCGAAATCATTGAAACTCTTGTACCACCATGATTCGCAAAATACGTCTACAGATTCTATCCTTGTCGCACATGACAATTATCTAATAGCATAACAGAGACATCGTTCACAAATTTCACAATCAACTGATAAATTAATATCATTGGTCAGAGTATTATTACTATAGACAATATTTTTTAATGTTCTGATTAATTGCGCAAATGTTGTTAAGTAAACATGTGGTAAGCCGATTACTAAATAAGACGCCACAACGTTGAAACAAGACGGTAGTTTCCAGTTAGAATTTAAACGTATTGCGAAGAAAACTAGGTTTGACAATTTGGAGTCGAAAGCACGAAAAACTTTGGCAAACTTCGAGAAAGTTGTTTGCATAGTCAATTCACGAAGTAGACGATGGACTTCTATCAAGCCAGTCCAGAATACGTAACAGATTATTAAGAATGTCAAAAACTCACCGTTGGCTTTGCATATTCGTCTGTTTGGTAGTCGAACATAGTAGCGAACATCAGACTGTCGTCCTGCTCGCCGCTGTAGAGGTGGTATGGCACCAGCTGAGACATGAAGACAGGTTTCCACAAACAAGTCCCAAACAATTACCCACTGAGGGCGCAAAACAGTACACCAAAAGTTCGCAAATTCAACTGAGAGCGTATCAATTCACGAGTTGATAAGAGTATGACTCATAAACGTTTCTACGGAGTGTAGACGTACGCGTAGCTAGAATGTTGTATATCAGACTGAGTCAGTTCGCGCGCTGGCAGCTGGTTTTGTATGATGGCAAACGAGCTCACCGCGCACGCGCGAACGGCACCTCCAAACCGAAACGACGCAACTACGACAATCCCAACAATTTGCAAATCGAGCCAAAGACGCTTTTTTACGGCACCTTCATTGAAGTTAAAGTTCTATCCAATGATTCAATGAATAGTTTCATCATGACACCAGATGTAAATATTTTGCTAACTGTATCAGAAAATTTGGCAACGGAAAGTGAAAACATGACACAAATTTTGGAAATGACAAATTCAAAACTACAGTTTACGCGATTTCTTTTTATAATGCTGCTCTCATACTAGTTGCTGAAACTCGAACTGTTTATCAATATCTGATTTTAGCAGGAACAAAATATTATGGACACAAATTCTACAATTATGGCGAATTGGGCCGCATGCCATCTTTAGATAGCAAACAATACGAGTACTCAAACAAAGCTTTGAAACTAAATTAAATTAAACATAACCGCAGAACAATAAACCAATATTATTATTGAATGATTCGTTACAGCTAGAGCAATAAGTTCTATGTAGTAACTAAAAGATTCTTGTCGAATATCAACATTACATTGAGCTACTAGAAACAGCCTCAAAGATTTCACCCAGTTTGACCGGCAGCTGCAAACTGCAATGAACAACTTATCCTACAGCCGATCACATTACCAGTTCTTGTATCTGGAAATTGGGACGATATTTCTCAATCTGAACAAATAGAATAGGTCACTATTCAATTACTAGACACTACCTTTAAACCTTCAAGGGTCTGTGGATGACCCAATAGTTTTTCATGTAGTAGTAGTAGGTTATGTAGTATTAGCTTAGGTATCCAGTATTGTATTTTGTTGTAGTTGTAGTTACTAGACACTAATTGAAAACAAAGGTCATGTACTTTTCCTTACCAGTATTATTTTTCTCAACATTGAGGTACGTGATCAATATAGCGTAGGAATACACAAAGTGTAATAATATAAATATGAATTACATATATACATATTTAAAATAGGCTTGAAACGCAATATGGAATAAGGAATTTGTCGACACAAATTATAATGAAATCGAAATTGTGAAAGCGGGTTTTACAATTCTTCGGTTAGACAGTGGAGATGAATATTTTGCAAAATGCGCCAAATCAATAATACCGTTTCTCAAAGATAACATTGAATAATTATATTATAATTTAAGGCTAAAACCATACCATAGTAAACGTGAACAATCGTCTACCGAATGAATGAAAAAAATAGTCTTTAATTTCGGGTACGTTGATGTCAATGGTAGTATGTAACAGACCCAAAAATTCAGTTTGTATGAACGCAGGACCAAGAATTGATACAAATTGTTCCCCATAAAGTACAAAGGGGTACATACTCATCATTATGAAGGTAAGGTCGCCAAAAAATTAAGTTTAGGAAAAAAATATGTGCCCTGTCATATCAAGTAAAAAAAAATACATATTATTGTTTTACAAAATAGTATGTTTGTAGAGAGTCTGGTTCACAGAATCAGTTTTTTTTTTAATTATTTGGGTACCTATGGATAATTACCATATTTTACATAAATGTACCGCAACAAATCTTGTGAGTAGGTAAACGAGACTCCTGATATTATGTACCTACTATGCATCCCTGACGCACACCCAAGGGAACAAAGATAATACATGGACCCTCGCTGTCTGATCTTACAGACAAACCTATGATCGCGTCATTCACGTGCTACTTTCTTACGTAATTTGTTTGACTACTACTATGACTTCATGCAGTACCTAATCTGCCAAACACAGAACCTTATCGATTTCCATCGAAAACTCGTATTTGTATTTCATAGGTAAGATAAGGATTTAATACGCATTTATTTGTGCATACGATTTTCCTTGTTGTTTGTCCTTTCAGTTCCTGAAACAATGATGTAATTTCCTTTTTATTTTTATTTGTGTCAATTCTTTTGATTTCCTATGATAAGGAATTTTATTTGTAATAGATTTGTTTCAATATGATTATCGTACGATATTGCCTTGAGGATATTGAGGTAGGTTATGATTTGAGGGTCCTGTCGGGCTAGGATGCGCACCACGAAATATTTCTTTCGACGCATCAGAACAAGCCAGAGTTATGGCGAAGTATATATTCTATCACTTTTTCACACGTCGAAAAGAGTTCTTTTCGTGGCTTTTCGTGGTCGCATGCTAAGGTGGCTGAACGAAAACTACAGTAGATAATAAATTAACGGTTTCAATACAAACAATAAAATTGTCATATTATTTATATTTAAGAACCGTAGAAAAACAAAAGTAAAATATTACATAACTTTTGCAGGCGAAAGCTGGAGGTCTCAAAAAAATTCTTCTTAATTATATCTAGTGTTAAGTACTATTAGGAATCTAAATTAATTACCAGAATTAATTATTGTCTCAATACTTTTGATGTGGCTCGGATGACACGATTGTACGAGTAGGTCCCGCTTGTTTTAACCGCTTACCGATGTCAGAGGCCTTCAGGCGGCTTAAAAACTCTGACACCAAGGCCACACGGCCTATACGAACTTACTTACTTAACATTTTTTATTTTCTTTGGTGGAAGTGTACGATTGTGTATTTAGATTAGCTTCAGTAAGATTCTCACGCCTTAAGGATATTGATGTAGGATATAATGTGAGGGCTCTGATCAAAAACCAGTAGAAAGATAACGCGTGTAACCAGTTCAAAGTAATCTCCCACAAAAATGACTAATATGGAGGAATGTTGGGTTGCAAGTGTATCAAAATCATCATACAAATGCACAGAAACGTGACGTTTCTATCCACAAAACCAAAGTACCTATTTAAAAGCTGAATCAAACTTCTTGGCGGATGTGAAGTTAGCTATAAGCTGCTATTAATAATGCTAATACTTGATAACCCAATCCTCGCGCAGCTGTTAAGTGAGCTTCAGCCAGGGTTGCGTTATCCGCAGCTTGCAGCTAACATCACAGCCGCCAAGAAGTTTGAATTGGATCATCGGACCCGGACCCAAGTGGGCCGCTGCAGGGATAACCTCGTGAAATGGGGGTACTCAGAGAGCGCTCAGTGCGAGTGTGGAGCCCCGGTGCAAAACATGCAGCACTTGCTAGAATGCCCTCAGGGACCAACCTGCACTCTCCAGGACCTGTACCAAGCATCCCCTCGCAGGCGAGTGTGAAGCCCAGGTGCAAAACATGCAGCACTTGCTAGCATGCCCTCAGGGACCAACCTGCACTCTCCAGGACCTGTACCAAGCATCCCCTCGCAGAGTGGCAGTGGCGAAGCATTGGGAAAAGGCCTTGTAAACAGACATTTGGATCATCGATACGACGAAGAAGAAGTTTGATTTGGCCTAAACATCGATCGAGATGAAAGAAACTAACTGCGTCCCTTTCTAACTCGTGCTGTAGCAAATCAATGCGTTTCAGGATATCACAATCTAAATATCGAGTTATGCCTTATTCTGTTTGAGAGCCAAACTAAATTCTTAGTTTAAAAAATATATTTATAAATTAATGATGGTAAAACATTATTTTCTAAAGTCTTTTTTTAGTTTTCACAATTTACAATCTTTTAAATTTTTCCCACTTATTTATTTAATATAGGTACTAGTAATTCCATGTCGTAACTGTTTGTAAAATGTCGAATAAATTATCACATCACATCATCACTTGTGTGACATAAATATGTAATTGCTTTCATTTCAAGTAGGCACTTATCGAAGGTGAAGTGCCAATACCTCTCTGACTGCGATATTGAACCTCATAATATATGTATATCTCTTAACAAAGCCAAAAAAAACGTGCAAGTGGAGTCCCTCCGCGCGGAAGAAGTTAAACTTCGACGCAACAGTGCTTTCATATGGTAGCGTTAAACGTTTAACGCAACCTTGTTGGAAGTCGCATTAGAAGTTTCACTTCAAAGTGTTAGATGATAAGTATTCGTATTTCTCCGTCGAAATTTACTAGGAACATATCAAGTTTTTTTTGTCCCATGGCTAATTTGATAAATATATTATGTCGAATTAATAACTATTAGCCCTGTTTTAAACTTTATATCTTAATTTATAAGTTCAAGTACGTACTTCTATTTCGCATAGGAAAGGCTAATTTTTCAAACCAACAGCCTGCAAAATGTACAAAGTAGGTTGGCCTCGTGGTGTTCATAAAGATGAGTTTATAATTATACATATCCTCTAAAAAAGTCTCTACACTTCGCAAAGCAACATCCAGCAAAATGTACAAACTACTAAAATGACCATCACTATCTATCACATTTACTGTGGCATTATTGATACGAGTTATGAATCATACTCGAGCCCATATCGTGTTTTACTGTCATTATTTATTGTAGCAATAAGTTCAAGGCCGCGACCCCTTTGTCCTTTGCCCTAGGGCGCTTTTCCGGCAGCTAGGCCTTAATTTCTCGGAATTCGTTCAACCTTTAACCACTTCATAGAAAAACCTATAAAGAATATTATACTGCGTATAATCAGTTTTACCGGTATGTTCATGGTTTACGGTTATTTATCACGCTTGCCTAGTGCCTGATAGAAAGATGTCAATTAATTGGAGGCTTTCGAGTCGATCCAGAGGCGAGCCAATGAGCTGATATAAAATGAAACCTTTATTATGTCACAGTAATTCTCATCACACCTGAGCAACTGCTTAGTCTGTATAAACCCCAAATTCAGGTCTTCTATAGAATACTACTCTTAATGGCTCCGTCAAATACCAATTGGAGGCATTAGAGTCGATCGGCGAACCAAGAAGCTGATAGACATCGAAATCTTGACGATGTCGAGCTGGTCGTAAGTTCCCGGGTCTGACAGCTTATATCGGACACATTACGGACAGACCAAGGAATTACACAACTTGATCTTGCCACTTTCTTCTATCGGACAGCAAAACAGTCGCGACCAAATCGCCACCCAGTGGAAACACGCGTTCGGAGTTTTTGAACCAAGCGTTTTGATTCCACATTCTTCATTCCATTGAACTAATTTTTATACTAACAACCAGAATATGGATCTCGTAGGTATCAAATTCCGAGTAAATAGATACAAGTAAAAAAAAGCCGTGGTGGTCTAGTGGTAATGACACCCGCCTTACAATCGTGAGTTTTCGCCTTACAATCAATGAATTCCTTGGAATTTATGTACGGAATTTCACACCACTGGCTTTTCGGTGAAGGAAAACATCGTGAGGCAACCTGCATATGTCCAAGGAAGAAATTCCATGGCGTATGTAAATCCACCAACACGCACTGGGCCAGCGTGGTGGATATGGCCCAATCACCTTTCGTGGGTAGGCCTACGTCCAGTAGTGGACTATAAAAAAGGCTGGTACGGTACAGTACAGATACAAGTAGCGGCACGTAAGTCTAGCGTTGAGGGTACTGTGTGCGCAGCCATCCCCTTCACCCACACTTCGCTCAGCGCTAGACTTATATGCCCAACCTGTATAACCTGTATATATGTAAGCTTGCTACACCTTAGATTAGACTGTATCTTTGCTTAACATCAGGTAGGATGTGATCAAACGAAAACCTATCTTGTAAAAAAATCGGCCAAGTACGAGTCGGACACGCGCACGGAGGGTTCCGTACTGTATGGAAGCCCCCTTAAATATTTGTTTTATTTTAATTTTAATATTTATTATTGAAGTGAATATAAAACTAAATAATCTGTGAAAATTTCAAGCATCTACCTGTTACCGTTATTAATATAGAGCGAAAAACGTCTGAAAAATCAGGTTTGTTAATGGAAGCCCCCCTTAAATATTTATTTTATTTTCTTTTTAGTATTTGCTGTTTTAGCGGCAACAGAAATACATCATCCGTAAAAAATTCAGCTGCCTAGCTATCATGGTTCATGAGATACAGCCCGGTGACAAAAAGACGGACAGACGAACATCGAAGTCTTAGTACTAGGGTCCCGTTTTTCCCTTTGGGCACGGAACCCTAAAAATGACCTGAGCTGATTTAAATCTTACAAAAATATATTTTTAAATATCATTTATTAGCTAAACACGTATCACAGTTTATCCTCCAGGTAAAAGCCCAACAATGTGCAATGCGCTCACCGTCAGCCAAGCGAGTGGCTCGTCTCAATACACAGTTGTGTAAACAAAAATATACGCAGTGTTTACCCTAAAAGATAAACTATATTAGTAACTAGCTGCCCGTCCCGGCTTCACCCGGGTACGATTGGCTAAAGCAGACAATTATTAAGGACTTCAAATTTTTGGAAAATATAATATACCTATCCTATGTTCACCGGTGATAGTGTAGCTTTCCAACAGTGAAAGAATTTCCAAATCGGTTCAGTAGTTTCGGAGCCTATTCGATGCAAATGCAAACAAACAATCAAATCTTTCCTCTTTATAACATTGGTAGATGTGATGGAAAGTTCTCAAATCTTTCCGATCATTTGTAATATGGAAATTCCCAAATGCAATCGTTTCGGAGAAATTAAGAAGGTAAAGGACACTCTTAATTCTTAGTTTCTTGAAGGTTTCCTGGTTTCCTTGTAGAGATTGTATCTGCGGAGATAACGTGTAGAACAGCACGTAGCTTGTCTCATGGTGTGGAGTTTGCAAACATGTCACGCAGAATTTCCTTATTAGTGATTAGTAAGTTTGCATAGGCCCGGTGGCTAGCCCTGGTGTCAGAGTTTTTTAAGCCGCCTGAATGTCTCTGGTTGAAACAACCGGGGCCTACAATTTAATTTAAGATAAGATTTGTCATCCGAGCCACGGTAGCGCTCAGTTGTAAATACCACCCGCGGTCACCTATCCGAAGACTGACCTTGCTGAACCTTGCTTAATTTCGATGATCGCTGACGAACACCTAGTCGAAAGAGGGCATTCAAAAAGAGGCTTCGTTGATTCGCCCCGCGGGCCGAATAGCTTGTGGGGCGAAACCACGAAAGAGCCGTCAAACTACGCTATGAGCGCTACTTATATCTCTATTCACTATAACATACATTCTGTTATCTCACGAGGAGCACACAGTGCTGCTTTCTATTATCACACTATATTAAACGTAAGATGTCCATCGCTGGACAATTGCTGTCTTCCTTATAGATTTAAGACGCCCTAAAAGTAGCCCATTATAAAGACACTCCTGTAGTCCCTACTCAGAAATGACTCTGAAGAAAATTCTTATTTGACTTCACATTATGAACATTATCTGATCTACATTTTCATACGCAGTTGGGTTCGTAAAAGGCTTCGCAGCGGTTAATGAAACAGAACAATACCGAGTTTACTCTTATGTTGAGTGGTATTTATTACAACAATAAACCGTAGGCGTACGTAAGCTTAGCCCGCTTCTTGCCCAACTGAACCCATGTTTAATTGACTTGCTAATGAATTGCGCGCCGACACTCTAATGCGCGTTATATCGTGTTCTAGAATACCATTTATTCAACGGAACACTGAAATATTAATTAGAAATCGATGTATTTGAGCTATTCAATGCTAGTTTTTAAAAGCGTCTATAGGCGATGATAACCAATCTCAGACTGTACACATGGACATCAAATCAAATAGAGATAATTATGAGATGGTCGATAGTGTATTTTTGACTGATATTTCCCAGGAACATTCTGCCCATCTTATGATAAACAACGTATGTGTCTTGACTCCAGTCAGAAGCTTTAGATTTCAGATCACGTCGCAGTATTCTGGTCTGTGGAAGGTCTCGAAAATCTGTAAACTCTAACCCTCAATCTAACCCTTCTCGTGTTGAAAAGAGATTCGTACTCGAAAGTGGGACAAAATATTAATCCGAATTAATCCGAAAAAGTTCAAATCGAATGCATTGAAAGAAAAGGGGAGAGAAAATTATACAATCGTTACTGAGCAAAGACTTATAAAAAGTAGAATATGTAATTAGTTTTAGTATTGACGTTAAACACGCAATGTGCAAATATAGGCCAGGATGCATAACTAACCTAATTTGCACAACTACCAGGTTCAAAGTCTGCTAGGTAGAGGCTAGAGGCCGTCTCTACCTAAATAAACATTAGACTTTGACCCGGCAAAACGATAAAATTATTTGAGACCGTAGAGTAATATAGTGGGTGTAATCCACACAAGGTGGGGTTGGGTGGATACCTTTTTTTACGAGGTGGAAATCTTCTAAAGATGCCCTAACTGCATTGGGGTGCAGTAGGGTTATGTGAGTTTGTACCTACTAAAACCCCCTCGGTGGCCAGCCTTTGTGCCTTCTTGGGACTTGTAAGTTAGATGCACCCCCAATATGCCCGATTATTTTGGAATATATCCGCCCCGTAACAAAAAATTTAACTAATGCTAATGATGAAGACACAAAATCTGCTTAAACTATTCATAGTACAGTGTATAACAATAAGGAAACCTATTTACATAGGTGTTCGGCAATGTCCAGAATAAATAAATATGTTTAGTTGTCACAAATATTTTTGTAAACCGTTTTCGCCTCTACAATCCTTTTACCTTGAGTCGAGTCAACGTGTCACCAGTCAAGGCCCTCGTACGAGACCACGTCAGGTGACTTCTGAGAATTTAGTCTCAGCATAATGAAATAGGTTCATAACTTATTTTTAATACTAGGTGTTGTTTTCATTAAGTTATAAAAGCTTTGAATTGATCTAACTAGAGGAAAAGAGAGATGTATAATTGTATATTTGCTTCTTTCTTTATCGTGCAGGTTTGTGGTCTGTGGTTTTCTACTACGTGTTGCTATAGTGCAAGGCTATTGAAATGAGTAGAATTATGTTTTTTCCCAGTATTCATTTATACGCCCACTACGCCTCATTTCTTTTACGCCATTTAAATATGTTATGATCTCTAATCTATCTATCTCTCTAATCTTGTACAGATTGGACCTTTATTTTTTATGAATATACATCCTATCCTACTAATATTATAAACATGAAAGTTTATAAGGATGGATGGATGTATGGATGTTTGTTACTCTTTCACGCAAAAACTACTGAACGGATTGAAATGAAACTTTGCAATTATAGCTTATACATCAGAATAACACATAAGCTATAAATTAAAATGATATTGCGTAAATTTTCCATATTATAACAATAAGTGTTAAGTAAGTAGGATTAACACACAATTTTGCCAATGTCTTGTATTTCACTGCCACCAAACGTAGAGAATTTGTACGATTCCAATATGATGTACTGTATTAATTACTCTAGTTTTTGGATTTTATACCGTTCACCTCTGAAACAAACACAGTATAATCTATAAACACATAAGACGAACACACACACATAACAGTTACTTAATTATAATATTATTATTAGTGTTTAATACTATTTACAACTTAATATTATTAATTTTAATATTTTTACATAGTATATTTACAAATGGGGTATATACAAGGGGGAGGAGGGATTTGAAAGAGATGGGACGACTGCGAGCTATTCTAGCGTGCGCTCCAAGAAATGTCAAAAAAGAACTGTCAAATCGAACAAATGTCAAATCGACTTTTTTATTTTCCACCTCCTTTATTAAGGGTGGTAAGGCCTCAAAATATCATGCGGGCGAAGCAAGGAGCATGATAACCATTGGAGAGCGCGTGGGCCCCTTTTTTCTTGAAACAATAGGTCACCGATTTTAAGCGGGGCGAGAGGTAAGCTCCGCTGGCTGTAATTGGCTGACGCCAAAATGACGCAATGACAACAGTTCTTGTAGTGGTGCCAAAAATGTTACTAGCAAAATATCGATATCGATATTTATGACTTATCAGTTTTCTAAGGGTTGGTAAGCACTGCGTACGTAACGGGTGCAATTTTAAAATAAACAAATAAAGTGTAAAAAAAAAAGAAAAAAAGATTATTCATTACATCATTAATTATAATTAATTATATTATATATATTATATTAAAGGCCAAGAGTGTGTCGAACACGCTCAAATGTGGGGTTCCATAGTTATGTCTTTGCCTTAAACAACTTCATTTTGTTTAGAAATTCGTTTTGAACCTTATACGAAAGCTTTAAGGAACATTTCACCTTGATAAATACAGTATAACGGTTTTTAATAAATATTTCTAATAAATGTTTTATAGGAGAAACATATAAATGCCTGCTCCTGTTATTTGAGATCTTTGAAAGAACAGGTATAGTATACGAGTAACAGGTATTTTCTGTTACATGTGAATATCTGTTCTTTTTATCTGTTCCGATAAATATGTCTCACTGCTATTTCAAAGAAACATCTTTAGACCTGTGTAACGATACCCCACTCAATATGGAACAAAAATACAAAAAATTGTTTTGTGCCCCCCTTTTACGTATATGGGAAGGGGGTCTAAAAACAAAACTATTGATTTTTTTTAACATGTCCAAATGAACGTTATTGTATCTTTGTACTAAATTTCATATGAATAGGTGAAAAACTGACATTGTTATTGGGGCGTGACATACAGACGGACAGCCAGACATACACGATGAAATTATATGGGTTCCTAGTTGTCTATGGAAATAAAACGTGTCTGTTTGCCTACAAAACATACACCAATCAACAGAGGAAATTATTTCAAACAACAAGTACTCTTAAATAAAATGTCGTAAATAATAATGCTTATTAATTTTATGATATTCTAACTTACCTATTCTTGAAAATATAGAACACATTCATGTTATCAAATATTTACTTAAATTATTATATTATGACTTTAACGTTGTCGATATAAATCGATGCGATGCAGCAGCACAGCACTATCAGAACAAAAGAGACGGAATGCTAACGAATGTTACAGTGTATCAGAAAGAGACAACATGAAAGACATCAACGGGTGCGGTTGACTAATTCAATATTCGAAACATTTTTTGCCAAAATTGTTAAATTGATAAATTTGAGTAGAAAATCACTTATCTGTGAAATGATATTCCATCTTTAGTGTTACTTGAAGATTTGGAACTCTTTCCACACCATTTTACGGCACAATTCGGCATTATTTTAACGTATTTACGTATATAAAATGCAAGCGCATGACGTGTTGACATTGGCACAAAATTACTTCGACTGACGAAAATACCGTCGGTGATTATCTAAAGCGCCTATCGTTGGTGAGGGTGGCCGCCCCGCGCGCTTTCTCCACTTATGCTCCTTGGGGCGAAGCCACGGGCAAAATCTAGTATAGACATAATTTATCCTGATTGTGGGTGGAGGACGCTCTACCATTCACATTTCGTCATGCCACCTTAAATCCATTATCGTTTTGGTCTACCTGACGTAACTTTACCTCATATAAAAGTTTTCTTGCTACGAGTATGCCTTCCCTATCCTATATGTATTTCATGTGAAGAGTCAAAATCTGGTGTTGTACCTACTCAGTATAAAAGTTGTGATAGAAGATCTTTGAGTTTGATCTATATCTCACTACATATTATTAAAGCAAAGTCGCTATTTCTGTCATCTCGCAATAAGTTCAACAACAAATTCGAATGCTGTTTTCAGAGAATTTTAGAGTGTTTCAACGAGAAGGTTTGCAGCTACAACAATCGTATTTGGGCGAAGCCGAGACGGGCTGCTAGTTTGTTCTATAAACCGAAGACTCATTACATAATAACGCCAACTATATTATAAAGATGGTAGGGTCTTTTAATAGTTGATTTAATCGTAGAGTCGTAAGTCTTTTTACCCAATTCTAAAGACGCCATCGTAAATTTAATAGTAACGTAAAATAGCGTTCGCTCTATCAAATGAATATAGCTATTATAATTACGATGGCGCCTCTTAAATTGGGTATATTGTAACAATACAAGGGTGAGAGCAAGCGTAAACTTTTTGGAGCATTATCCTGTAACACGCGAACACGACCATCTGTCACGGGCAAAGTCCTACAGGAAAATTTAAAGCTGCAAGTGTAAATATCCTGACGACTAAATGAGACCAACCCCCTCAATACCTACCTAATTGGAAAGGATTGGATTCGAATCAACAAACTTTCCATTTGCGTCATCTACAATTTAAATTATGACCATTTAATTTTTTGACAACAAGACAACCGACTTCAAATAATCGAGCCCTTGTATAATGCCTTGGGTGACACCTACGCCAACATATTATGATAACATAATAATGGAAATAAACGTTAAAAAAGAATAGTGCCGAAGTCAAAAGATTTCTATGGGAAGATTTTGCGAGTCTCCTCTACAAGTCTACAACATTTATGTTTTCCCACCCGTCCTTCACTTGAACTTGACTCTTATCCGAATGGATTTAAATGAGACTAAGATGTTGAAAATGTCTGAAATGCAGTGAACAGTAGATTAACACGTAAAAATTAAGCAACATGCATAAATAACACATGCAAATTACAATAATTGTTCCATCTCGTGTTTACGAGCGCGCGCCGCGTTTATAGGCCCGGCACCAGAGTTTTCCTCGAATCGATGACGTCACCCGGCGGTCATCGCTCGCTCAGTTTTCCTGCTCTAACCTTGCAGCTCTTAAATAATACCTAACTCAAATCTAGCAAAGTGCTGAGCACATCTAATACGTGCGCGTTTGTCTCTATTAGATTTTAAAGGGTATAGATATAGAGTAGTTTTTAGAGGAGCAGATAAGTGACGGTAGAACAAGGCCGTGCGTAGATTTTCTACTTTAATTTAAAAATATTTGATCAGGTAGATGTTGAAGTCTTATGTTAGGAAAATGGGAGTAAATATCACTCTATATGAGGTAAATAGTAAATACACGAACCGGGAAAAGTCGTTGAACGCAATGAGACATAAAAATACATAATAAGCGGTACATAATAGCTAACTAAACTAATTTAGCTGCTACTTCGGTGGTTCCCTATTGGCTGTTGTTCTACGATTTGTTCTACTGACAGAACTAACAGGAACAAGACATCCCGGATACGATAGAGAAAGCAGGAAAAACAGTCTGAAGAAGTCTGAAATCTTCGGCCGGTGTAAGTTGATGATCGGCTCTATACGCTATTGAATTAGGGTCCTTCTCTATTGCCTATGGGCTTTTTTAGCTATCCCAAAATGATCTATGGAGAGGGTCTCTCTGCGATATCGATTGAGATACGAGATCGCCGATTCCATAATGAACAGCACGGGTGTGGAATTGTGGAACTGCTCATAGAATTTCCTATTTCCCATAGGAATTCCCAAAGAGCAATGACTAAGGGTGTATAGCTATCGGAAATACAATTTTTCTGGTGTGGAAAAAGTAGGCCTCTAGACCTCTTCTAGAGGTAGACAATACTCTAGCATAGTCAAAGGCAACGAGTATGCATTGTATCTTTCGCAAAAGTGAAACAATGTCGAATCACGAAGTTATGGAGCATGTGGTATAAGCCGATTCAAATATCTTGGCGGCTTTGATGTTAGCTATACTCCGCGCCACACAAGTTGATGGATGTGAAGTTAGCCACTAGCTGCGCAATGTCCAATCCTGACGAGACGTGACGTGGAAGCCGCACGTTGATTGGCTATTGCGCAGCTAGTGGCTAACTTCACATGCATCAACTTGTGTGGCGCGAAGTATACAAGCTACAAATAACCCAATCCTCGCGTAGCTGTTAAGAGCAGGCATCGGGCCGAGAAACACGAAAACGAGTACTTTTGAATGCGCGATGTGAGGGGACGAATGTTTTTGATTCAAATTTAAAAAATATCATAGATAAGGAAACATCTTGATAGATTTTATGAACCATACAAAATTGTGAAAAGTAACCGGCTTTATTAAAAAAAAAAAACTTACAAATTTCTCACTAAAAAAAAGTTTAATAATTCGAATGCTAAAAATTATCAGCGACAACAACCCATTATTTTTTACGAATAAAATAGTCTGATCATTTTTCTATTTTTTAGACCGAGAAGTTATGTTTTTTAATGTGTACATTATGAGTAATTAATTAAAAATTCACTGCCGCCTGCCGCTCTGGCGCGATCCTGTCGAGCGAATTTGTCCGAGTGAAGGGGCGCGGTACTCAATTTTTGAAACATTATAGTTTATCAATGCGTCACCTTAACTAAGCTTCAGTCAGGATTGGGTTATCCGCAGCTTGTAGCTAACATCACAGCCGCCAAGATATTTGATTCAGCCCATACATTAAACCAAATTAAATGTTACATTTTGTATCACATTTGGTACCTAGTACAAAATTATATTAAATACTTAAGGAAAATTTTATCAAATGTTACTAAGGACAAACAGTGAAATTTAAATTTGGAAAAATTGCAGTCAATACTCGTTTTGGAATGAATTGTGTTGTAGGAAAATCATCATTGTATAAATCTGAAGGCAAATAATATAATATAGTAGATACTATTTGATCATATTCCCAAAATAGATATTTGGATTATCCAAAGTCATTACATATTTTAAATGTGTAGTTAAGTATGATTTAAGTATTTTACTATATAGATTTTAAATTGACTGAATCATTATTCTATACAAATGTCTAATCTGTAATTATTAACTAACTAATAACATTTGAGTTTAATTATAAATTATTATATTTACCCTACTACATAGAAAAGCTATAGTTATTGAGGTGTATGTTTCCTTGTTCATTTATCAGCTATATTTTAATTTGCAATATAGGTATAAGGGGTAGACCTATGCAAACCAATGGAGTACCTATTCAAAAATAATTCTCTTAATTACCAATACCTTATAGGCTTATATCATCATTGGGACTATTTTACAATGTTTTTATTATTTTTCATAATTTCACAAATTTTTAATTACAATATGATAACTTTTGTTTTATATGATTTCTTCTAACTGTAAGTTAATGTGGTAGGTCATAGTCATAACTGATATGGGTTAAGTAATTACCTATTAGGTAAATAAAAACTAATAACAATATGTCCTGCATAATAAATATGTAAAATAATACGAGTAGTTAGGCATACTGGATGCTAATGGGGAAAAACAGATAGGACACATTTCAACATAAAATATAATTTGTATGTAAGTGCCTACTACCAATCAATACAATAGAAATAGATATTAAGGGCGTCCATATATTACAAGAGGAAATTGTGGCAATTTTTTACATTTGTTCCCCCTTCTTCTGAGATTTTATGAGATTCAAACCTCTCCTCCCTATTGACAGTGTAAAATAAAGTTATTTTTTCAAAACTTAGCAAAGCTTGTGATATGGCTATCAGACACTGATATCCTACATAAGTATACATATTTTTAAATACATACTCATTTTATAATGTGTTAAATTTAGAACGATCTGTTTTGTTTTACAAGATAGTTAAGTAAAGGCTATAACAAACTAATGTGTTAAAGACATATCCACAATATGTAAGGAGGCTGTTATAATAATTAAAAATCTGTCCAGGGCTACCCACCCACCCGGCTTATAGTAAAAGGGGTTCAGATTACAGAGGCTCTGCTGTATGTAATGAAGATTATATACATGTATGTGGCAAAGTATTAACGTACAAGTTCTTAACTCCATACATCAAAATAACTCTATAATCTCTCTCTATGTTCGTACCCTTAAGGTTGATGAAGAGTTTACTTACACTGTATTAAAATTGTTTAGAACTTTCAAGAATGCCAATCCATATCAGCAACACGTTAGTAGCATGATGTTAAAAACGACTTAGGAGTCATGATTATGGCATCTATATTTTAGTATATCCAGAGGTGACTCATTTTGATAAGATGTAGAGTTATCAGATAAGAAAATTTTGTTATCATATCAGCTTCACTTCTTAGAGGACACGGACCTAAATGTGGATTTGTTTGTCTCTTACATACATTTAAACAAATGTGTATTTGTACATATTTATTTGATTACTCAAAATATTTTGATGAAATTTGGTATTTAGATAGAACTTTTTATTTTAAGTTTATCTGTATAAGTAAATAAATTGCCTAAACCTCATTTTTTGATGTCGTTCAGTAAATTGATGAACGCTAGCTGCACACATGAAAAAGGATGACCATTGTCCCATTATGCTCACTACACGAACAAGTGAAAGGCACGATTGACTTGAGCGTTTGGTGCAATCATTTCATCAATGTTTTGTTATGACGTTCGTGTTGTCACATTAAACTATCGTTAAAGATCGTTAAAGACAACTTTTAATTTTTTATTCTGCAAAAATGCATTTTTTTAGTGCCATCATGTGACTTAAGCTAATGTCTACTTTTATAGTGAAACCGATTAAAGCTTGTTCGCTAAATACTCTGTAGATAAATACTATGCTATCAAGGTGCAAACTAAAATAAAATTTTATTTGCTTTAGAAATAGTTCAATTTGATGGGAAAATACTTGGATATTCCTAATGATACAACTAGTTGTGCAAACGAATGCACTTGAGGAATGCCTCTTAAAAAGTTGCAAATACTGGATCATCTTTTGATGTTCCTGTACAGGTGCAAGTACCTCAAACACTAATGCAGGGCATCCTGGGTTCGATTCCTAGCCAGGTCAATTTTTGGCTATTTATAACCTAATAAATTGTTACTGTCGTAAATCTGGCAAGTAATGTATGTATTTTTTTAAAAACCATAGTCAGTAGCAATAGGTGTAACAAATGTTGTTTTTATACTTTTATTATGATTGATGCAACTCGGTTGAAACGTCAGGATGATGAGGTATTTATTTATCTAATAACTTCAGTATGCAATTAGTTCCATTGCATATAACAATAATAAGTAGGTGCAACAGTCAGAAAATTGTTAAGCATAGAAGCATTTGAAATATGAAATGATAACTAATCAATACAGGATGTATTTCTAGACAACAGACATATTCTAGAATATTATTGTAATGGTCATAATAACTTTTATAATTTCGAGGATAAAAACCTGAAATTGCAGATAAGAAAACAGCTGTCCCATATGTTTACTCAGGAGGTAATGAACTTTTTGCATGGAACAGTTGATTTTATTCACAATTTCCGATTTGGTCCTAAAATAAGGACAATGAATTTTTTTTTATTCCGTATAGGTTTGCTTTTCACTACATAAAGCCTGATGTTATGCAGATATGCGGTCTAGGTTGTTAGCACACTTACCTAGAACATACTTATTTACTTGGGATTTGAAGACACCCACGTTGTACTTTAGGGCAAAGACAGACCCAGGCAAAGCGTTCCACATTCTGGCTGTTCGTATGAGGAATGAGGATTCGAAATGCTTGGTTCTAACACGCGGAATGTCCCCAATAAAAGGGTGGTGCTTTGGTGGCGTCTGTCTAGCCTTACAATAGAAGAAAGGCGCAGGTGGGACCAGATTGTATTGATGTATTGTCGTCTATAATGTAGAAAACAACCTATACATTGCCTGTTCATGTTTTGGTTAGAGGTTAGTATGTAAGAAATAAAAATGCCACTCTACAACGTTGCAAACACATAGCAAATCAATCAATAACAGTAATAGGTATATTGATAGATATCTAATTCCTAAGATATGACATACCAACAACAGAAAATAAATAAGAGCAAGCAATAAGAAAGATAAAATTCAATGGACCAAGGTCAATTCACTGTCTCAAAGTTTTCATAAAAGTTCTAATGGAGCTTTATACTGAAAAACAGTTTTCTAGGACATTTTGTAATCTTACAAAATACCTAGTCAGTTATAGCCAAGTTAGATATCAAACGTAAGAATGCCAAAGTTTGCATCCAACTTTTTAGATTGTCTCCCGACTCTCCTGTTAGAAAGAAATAACTTTCAATAGCTACATGACTTACCGTAAGCAGTGACCTCGAAGTAGGCACGGAAGAAACAAAATCATTTGTAGAAGAATCCTGGGACGATTGACTATCATCACAAGAAAAGTCCGATTGGTTAGATTGAGTATCACTGATATCCAGCTTCATTGTCATGAGTTCTTTATCACAACACGTATAAAACTAAAGCGATTTACGTAATAAAGTAATTGATTACACAGCACCAATGTTACCAATTATTAGCAAGTAATAACTACTCGCGACTTTTCCGCGTAGTTTCAAGCAAGTTTCTTTGACAGTTCTTTAGTGACAGCAGCAAAATCAAAATAAAGGCGCCTCAAAAAGATTAGCCACGAAAGTTAGCACAACAATGATGACTCATCATGCAGTTGGTAAGGTTGACGTCATCGTTGGTTTGGGGATGCCCTTCTCGCAAGAATTTCTCGAAAGTTTATTTCAAAAGGCCATAACTACCCACAGTAGCCGTGTTCAACATTACTTTTTCATATCAATTTGAATCTTCAGCCCACAAATTGTTGGGGTGATCTCATCAACTATTATTACAACATGGCGTGATAACCGACCAATAGGAAACGCTTTTTCATATGACGTCATATTTCGTAGAAAAATGTTTGCGATTTGATTCCTTCTCGATCACAGAGATCCCAGAGGGATAATGTGGTCGATCGAGAAAAGATAGAAAGAGATGCAATGATCTAAAATAGCATGAGTTAGAAAGAGACATGTATAATATCTCGATTGAGTGGCTAGTTGCCGTGTTTTTGTCCCGATAGTGTCAAATTCCAATACATATATTTGACAGTTGACATCCACTGATAGTGATTGTCCATACATTTTTGCGGTTGAGAATTGCCTCAAGCGACAACAGCGCTATCTCTCTTGTTGTAATAGCTCTGTGTTCTCGATACTAGGTAGGTACTGTCGAGGCCACAGAGCTATATAACAACTAGAGAGATAGCGCTGTTGTCGCTTGAGACAATTCTCAACCACAAAAATGTATGGAAAATCTGGCTCACAGCTGTCAAAACTGTCAAATATGTACTGGAATTTGACACTACTGAGAGAAAAACACGGCAACTAGCCACTCAATCCAGATATTTCTCATCTCTTTCTAACTCATGCCATCTTAAATCATTGCATCTCTTTCTATCTTTTCTCGATCGACCACATTATCCACACAACAACTATCGATCTGTGGATTGAACTAAACGATTGAGTTAAATAATATTTTCATTCTTTGTTTGTATTTTAAAGTATAAAATATAACCACAGAAATCTATTGGTACCAAAAATGTTATTACTTTTTGATAAAATAAGTAGACCAGCAGATTTATTTGCTATTTCAAGATTTGTCCTATAGTAAAAGTTGTTTGTAGTGATGAGTATACCTCTAACAAAACAAGCAAGTTAAGCGATCCGCACATAGGCGCGGTCGGAGCGGTCTAGCGGGCGAGCGGTCATCTGTATTGTACTGGTTGTCTAAGAAGGGCGCACATAGGTCCGGTCGCGGTTCGTCGCGGCTCGCGTTTGTAAACAGTTGCCCGCGCCTCGACTCGACAGACCGCGCGCGGTCTGACGGGTACGCCGGTAGTTTTTCACTCTTTCGGCTGAAGTTTGACGTAATCAAAGAGTTCGGATGGAGCCTCAACAGCTTTTGCGGTCAATTGTGATTTTATGCAATTGACCGCGACCTTTTTTTTTTTTAATTTCGTTTTCTCATAGTAAACTGCAAGGAACGAGAAAAATCGAGTTGCGGCATAGTAATAACTAGTAGTTCCACAGACAGTAGACTACACAAGCACCCACCAAGAACTATAAAGGTGCATTTGTTGTCAGATGTTGTAAGTAATATTACAAAATAAAATATGCTTTGTGATACTATGGATGAACTAATTTATATTGTCTGATGTTCAGAAATGTTAATAAAATTGCAAGAAATGTCTTGTTTCTATTTATTTATTTAATAAGAGTAGTTAGTAAGTACAGAATCTTCTTCTCTTCTTTCTATTTTTTGTTAGAGCCATTCTAACAAATATCATCAGCAAGTTCTAGAAATAGATTTAAAAACACGAATACCCATGATTAGTAGGAATGACTATCAGGGGAATAATTTACTCACGAAAAAATCAGCTGTTTCATATATTTTGTTAATTCCAAGCGGCAACTATGTATGGAATATCTGATATTTTTTTCTTGTATTCTGAGTGGGCCTCAAAGTAACAGTTGTTAATAATGATGATCTTACATCACCTCTTTTAAGGCTTAGGCTAAGTATAGGACAAGCAGATGATCCTGTACAACTACAGTTAGGTAATCAAATAAAGAAATTTCTTGTTCCTACTTATGAAAAAAATATATGAATGAATGAATGAAAAAATATAAACATATAATGAAATGAAATGGTTAGAGAAAGAAACGTAGTAAAACGATTGATGGAATTTCATTTTAAAAACTCTGTTTTACATTCCTAATTCCTATTTTATTAAACTCTGTTTTACATTCCTAATTCCTATTAGCATGACCAGCATAGCGCCACCTAGTGTGAAGTGGCAAAACTTTGAAAGATAAAGTGACATCTAGTGCTGAGTAGCCTAACAACGCCCGCGCCCGGACCGCCGGACCGCCCTAGACCGCTCGTACCGCGTGGCGACCGCCTTGCGACCGCCTGGCGACCGCCTTGCGACCGCCTGGTGACCGCGTGGCGACCGGACGGGTGGGTAGACTTGCGAGCCAAAGTTGCCATCAAACACTGTAAACTACTATTTCTTTCAAAGTAGGTTGCCATCAAACAACAATTCATTGCCGTGTTTTGGATATGAAATTGCCGTGTTTAGGGGCAAAAGAGACGTCCGCAAGTGGTAAATATAACCAAGATGATGAATACATAATTTGAAAGCTTGTTTTATAGGCTTCTCAATAATATTAATTTTATGTTGTGTATCCCTCCATTTTTTGTGAAAAATAAAAATATAACTTACTAATTTTTCTAGTTCAGCAATAATAATGTGTTTCTATCGTTCGTTAACTTGCATTTTTACCTGAATATTCCACATTTTTCTCCTATTTTGTTGAAATCATAAGAAACTAGTGTGATTAACTGGTCACGCTAGTTTATTATAATTTACAATGTGTCTAGAAAATGCATACAAAGTGTGTCCAATTGGT
Organism: Hypomecis atomaria; assembly: GCA_964007245.1. Classification (NCBI taxonomy): domain Eukaryota; kingdom Metazoa; phylum Arthropoda; class Insecta; order Lepidoptera; family Geometridae; genus Hypomecis; species Hypomecis atomaria. The sequence continues at coordinate 12,674,906 of OZ023300.1, forward strand.
AAAAATACTTAATAATAATTGGAAAGTTACATAATCGGGGTTACCAGAAATAATCTACCTATTCTGTCAAATAAATAAATTAATCCAAAAAAACACAAAATTAATTTAAAAAATTTGAACTTTTTTTGTTTTTAACTGATGCAATTGGCTCAGAAAAATATGTGTTTTTTTGAAAAGTAACGAGTGCTGTGGTTGGATTTTTAGATAATTATTTAACCAGCCTCCATACATTTGGTGGGCGTGTTTTTATATTGTAGATAATAAATGTGTGCATTCTAGACTTTACTGTCCCTATTTACAACTTTGATTCCTTTCAACTTTTTGTTGGATCGATATTTTTTTTTAAAAGTTGGTTGTACCGTTTTGTTTCTTCAATAACTTGTGTTATTTCAATTTTTCAGCAGAAATCGATCGATCCTACAAAAAGTTGATAGGAATCAAAGTTGTTTAAAATTTGATTTTCTATAACTTTGATTCCCATCAACTTTTTGTAGGATCGATATTTTCTTTAAATAGTTGGTTGTACCATTTCATTTCTTCAATAACTTGTTATTTCAATTTTACAGCAGAAGTTTTAGGAACAAAAGTTGTTTAAAATTTGATTTTCTACAACATTGATGCCAATATTTTTGTTGTTAAATCAATATTTTTCGATTAAAATAAGGGTTTCATTTTGATTCCTCAATAACTACCTACTGGCAATGCAACTATATTAGGACCTCGCTGGACTGATCTGATGAATAGATGCGATCATCGCAGCGTGTGTGCCCAGCTTCAGGTAGTAGTTCAAATCGTGAACAACCAATTACTACAGTTTGAATTAGTGAATGAGCCTCCAGTGACGATAACTTCGCCGTAGGGCGCAGATGTGGCCATAGCATAAGAATAATTTTTGTCCATTTTTGTTGTAAATAATATCTGGAGTGCGTAAACGCACCTCCGCATTAAAAAAAAAATATCTGGAGTGTGTAAACGCACCCCGCTGAGCGGTCGCCACGCGGTCCGGGCGCGGGCGTAGTTTTGCTACTGAACACTAGATGTCACTCATGGGCTCGAATCTTAAAAAAAAATCTCCCTATTTCCCACCATAGACAAATGGTAATTTGCATTTTGACTTTCCCAATTACATTCTCTATGCCCATTCAAGGCTGCTCGAGTTGCAAAATGTCAAAGTCAATCAATCTTTTCCTTAAAATTTTCAGCAGTTTTTGTGCTATCTTTTTTAATGTTAAATTAAAGTTATTGTGTTAGTTATGTAAAGTGTCCGTGCTTATCGTCTCCACTAAACTGTTACAAAACCACACATTCATTGTGTTTTATGCGTTGGTGTTCAAACATTGGTATTTATATAGTGTATTTTTGCATCCTGTAAAATATTGTGTCGTATGCCGAACTACAACTGCAGGCGAAGCATAATTAGGAGACAACGTATTCTGAAATAGTTAATTAAGACTCAAGTGGGTGTCTAATATCAATAATAACTGTGCAAAACTGAAAAACTTTATCTTACGAAAGTTAACCTAAAAATGTGAATGATGAAATTGATGTGAATTATGAATAAACATGAAGTAGCACAATATTTAGTCTTATTTATTAACTTGCAATAGGTACATAGGTTTTAAAAATGGTAAAATAATAATTATATTTTAATCGGAGAATTGAATATTATGGATACAGGAATTAATAAATATTTATAAAGCTAAAAAAAATACTGTCGCCATGTTTTAAAAAGTACATAAATGTCAAACTCTAAATTACCAGTCCGCTATTGGTTGTTCATAGATTCCTGCCTGATACGTAGTGTCTGTGATGTCACTTTATCTTTCAAAGTTCTTCCGCTTCACACTAGGTGGCGCCATGCCGGTCATACTAATAGTGATGGGACAGTTTTTAAGATTGTGAACAAGTTATCAAAATTACGTCACTCGTTTTACCACGTTAGTTTTACTTACCACTTTATTTAATATTTACTAAATATAATATAGTTTTATTTATAAGCAGATTTTGGCTGTATTTTTACTACCTAACTTCTCTGTAGTCTATGGTCTCTAGTTATAATTGTTCTATACTAAGCCGAATGATGGTGACGTCAGACAATCATTATGAACAACTTTTACTATGGAGCCCACTCAGAATACAAAAAAACTCAGCTGTTCCATATTTAATTACCGCTGGAATCGACAATATGTATGAAACAGATGAATCTTCCTCTCTTCCGGATTGTGCCACCATAGTAAAAGTTGCTCATAGTGATGGTCTGAATCACCTCTTCTTGCACAGCTGGATTGTCTGTGGTCTATCAGTCTCTGGCAGAGATATCCTAAGCATTTTTGGGGTTAGAAACCGTCTGTAAGATGTCCCTCTAATGACCATTCCTGCTAATTATATATATTCGTGTATTTAAATCTATTTCTAGACTTTGCTGAAGATTTAAGAATTGCATAGAAAGAAAATTATTAGAAACCGATAGAAAACCTACGCGTATATCTACCTAGTGATGTAATTTCGATAACTTTATCACACTCTGAAATATACTAAGCGCTACACAAGTCGGCGGATGAGAAATTAGTCTCAGATGACACTTCGCCGTGATTCGCTAATAATTGCGCATGTCTGCACAATGCCGACGCCGCGTGGCGTAGTGTTGATCACGGGCGTAGGGATTACGCAGGAGGCATGAGGTTGGTGGGCTGGTGTGCCCCGGCGTCTCGTCTTTCTGGCCCCCGAGCCTACAAATATTTAGGCTTTTGCGCAGCGTTCTGCGCAAAACTTCCCATCCGACGACTTGTGTAGCAGTGTGGCGCTAAATAATACTGTCCCACCACTATTAGAACTACCGGCATGGCTCTACTTAGTGTAAAGCGGCAGAACTTTGAAAGATAAAGTGACATCTAGTGCTGAGTAGCCTAACTACGCCCGCGCCCTGACCGCCGGACCGCCCGACCGCCGGACCGCCCGACCGCCCGACCGCCGGACCGCCCGACCGCCCTAGACCGCTCGTAACGCGCCAGTTTGCGCAGGTACTGCCGTACCGCCGGACCGCCCTAGACCGCTCGGACCGCTCTACCGCTCCGACCGCGCCTATGTGCGGATCGCTTTATTCTACCATTCTATGATTGGCAAACGTCGATGAATACAACGCAAGTTTTTGGGAATGGAAAAAATAAAAGCTTAGATTTCAATGTCAGCTTGTGTTTGACAATGACATTATTTTTGATGCGGTCTCGTGTCCAGCGTAGCCACAGAGCTATTACAATATCTCTGTGAGCGTAGCCAACCCTAATTTTGTATAGATTTGCTGTTTTCACATTGATGTCCCGTTGTTTGTTTCTTTCCTAATGTTTACTATTTTTTTAGCAATTATTATTCATTCTACCAGTTACCATAATAAATATCGAGATTATTATTAAATATTAATTTTAATCTGTTTTTAGTATTTGTTGTTATAGGGGCAACCAATGATGTTTTATAAAAAGATCTGCTGACTCAAATAACTGCGTTGCTAAGCATGGCGACACATGCATGTCTGTATAACCGTCCGAATTTCTTTGGTAGGTAATCAAAGAATCATATCTCTATCCCTGTTACACTAGTTTCTAAGGTGCGGCAAGACGTTGAATAAGACAGAAATAGCAACATTTTACAATTTCGTCTGATAATACCTACTTAGGGTGGCAGCTCATTAGATTGAAAATTTCCCCAAAATGTTACGATTCCTTCTCAATGTCAGTGATGCAAACCGATATTTATAATAATCAACATTTTAGTAATACCGAATGAATTTGAGTCATAATAAATAAAATATGATGTAAAATATACACATATTATAAATAAAATTGGAGTGTCTTTGTAATATTGAAATTACCGTTTTTTACTACATGTATATGACTATAATATATCCGGTACATACACCAAAATAACATTTTTTACAATTTTTGTCTGTCTGTCTGTTTGTTTAATTATTCTGGAACAGTTGGAGTAAATAATTACAAATGTAACATGCTACTATAGTTCGGCCGTTCAAAGAATGCGTTCCTGACATGTCATCATGAAAAAATGTTTTTGGCCGATATCTCGGAAACTATGTACCTATAGGCAAAAAACATTAAGATCATTATTGTAGAAAATAAAATTTCGCATCTTTTGTTTCCAGACAAAAACAAAAAAGCAAAAGATGCGAAATTTTATTTTCTACAATAGTGATCTTAATGTGTTTTTTGCCCTTAAGTACATAGTTTCCGAGATATCGGCCAAAAACATTTTTTCATGATGACGTGTCAGGAACGCATTCCTATTAAAAAAAAAAATATTTTTTTAAATATTTTTATTATTATTATCTCAGGTTTTTTTTATTATCATCTTTATCATCTTTTTTATTATCAATTTATCATCTTAGATTAGATTTTTACAATATTTTATAAAAACAATATAAAAACATTGTAAAAACTTACTAGGTTGCCGCCGGCAGCGGGGCGAGGCCCAAGCTACCGGTGGTTGGGGCTACAGGCTGAGGAACTGCCTGACAATGTGCGCCGTGTCCATGATCACTGCCTTATGAATATGGCCCTTGACCCAACCGTCTAGCGAGAGCCTCTTGAGGTTTATTATTATTATTATTACCTGTTTAAAATCGCGGTACATAGACGTTAATGCCGCCCATTAATCTAGGTACCGGATTTGTTATTTTTGTTTTCTTGTATTTTTGGTATTCAATAAAGTTATATTGTTAACAATTGTAAAGGACATGTTCTTTTTTGAATGGGACTTTGGCTCAATGACGGGCTCAAAACTATAATAGGGAGAAAAATCAACTTAATTCGATGAGGCATAGTGTTTTTTAATCGAACAGTCAATTAAAAAGCAAACAATTTTTTGCTTTGCGTTATTGCCATATTAACCGCCATTAAAGTCATCCACCATGTTGTGGATCATGGATGTAAGAAAGGAGTCAATCGGCAACAAGATTCAAAATCTGCAGATTTAAGTGTCACGGTTGTCCAAAAAAGTCATCGCCAGATCTGTCAGGTTTGTAATACATCGAAGTTCATTTTCAAACCATGTCGCAAATAATAAGAATCGAATTGTCGCAATGGCAAAGATATTACAATGCATTCGTACAATTAAAGCCGAATGAGATAAAACAATAACAAGCCGCAAACAGTTTCTATTTTCTTAGTTCCCAGAAAAATGAGGCAAAATTCTCCAATAACAAAATATAATGCATGTAGTAGGATGATTTGATACCTACATTGTATTTTCGCAACAACTAAGATTGAAAAATATCGTAGCTCATCTCAAAACTATTATGCGTGTTTTCGCGAAATTCCTTGGATATTCGCGACAAAATTATTTATCAAATCATACTACGACACTCATATTTAGAATGAAGATCCTTTATCATTTAAAAATAATAATGCCTCATGATCGATAAAATAATATAAAAAATCCCTGCGTTTAAATTCAATTACCAATCGAGTTAAAATTCCCCGTGATTCGGGTGATTTCCTACAAAACGGCAACGCTGAAATTAACTTTTTCATTCTCTAGGTATGTACACTAGATGGCGGAAAATTCAAATCATGGGTTGCTAGGCCTGCGATAGTGATAAATGTTTTGCTTTTTTTCTAAAGCGTTTGGATTTTTTTCAGTATTTTTTCGTGATTCGTCATATTTTTGTCTATAAGATAAAAGCGAGCCAGGTATGGGCCAGGTTTGAGAACATCACCTTTATTTTTTACAACCTTTTATTTAGCATTTTTAGTTGTAAATGACCCACTTCCAAATAGTTTATGATACTTATGTATCTTCGCTGACAATACAATGGTATGGTGCCACGAAGCTGATCTGATGATGGAGACGGAACATGACCTTAAGAACTTTTAAACTGAACTAAATAAACCCATCGAGTTTGGGCCCTATTGACTCCATGTTGAATATTTAGATCTAGATAATATCCAAGGTCTAATGATGAACCTGGAAGGTGGCCACAGGACCTCTGTGATTAAGCAACTTAACCTCGCCGAGTTTTGAATCTATCAGCTTCCCGAAGTTGAGATAAAAATATAATTTAAAAAAAATATGCAAATTAAAAAAAACTGCTTTCTAGCCCCGAACTGAGAAAGACATACCTACTTACATACTTGGTACGGAGGTTTTTGAAGCAAACTGAAAAAGAAACATTTCTTTTTCAGTTGGAATACAAAGGTACACCTTTTTATATATTATTATTTTATTAGAATAGTGTTATGTTCATCGTTATCATTATCAGAAATAAAATAAAAAAACCTCAAGCACTGGAACCGCTTTCTGAGATAAATAGTTAATGCCACGATTAGTTTCTACATCTTCTTTATGAAAATGTTTCGTGCATATGGTGGTATACTTGGTAGGTATCCAGTCAGATTCTTTTCTCAATATTCGAATGGCTTTTACCCATTTATCGCGGCGTATTTCGTCTGCGGGTATCCTATAATATCAAAAAAGTAATTATTGATCAGTCGAAATCTCCCATAATTATGGGGAAACAAAATCATGTTTTACCTGACAGCACCAACTGTAAAATTATTCATTTTTAAAATCATGATATTATAAGTGATAGTTTCAAGTAATTCGAATAGTGTAAAACGTATTTACCTGTGGAAAGAAATTCCGGAATCTTTATGGTGAAATTGGGAACGGGATTTGCACGTTTTTACCACACATTTCCACATTTTTATATTTTTAAATAATATTTTGACCCCTCATATGCTCCACCATTTTGTTTACTCGCAACTGCGGCCGGTCGGCGCGCGTCGCCGGCCCCGGCCGGCGGTTGGCTGACGCCGTCTTAGACAAGAATTTTGTATTCTAGTGTATTCTAGTTCAATGGGGGCAACAGAAATACATCATCTGTGAAAATTTCAGCTTTCTAGCTATAACGGTTCATGAGATACAGCCTGGTGACAGACAGAAGGACAGACGGACATCGGAGTTTTAGTAATAGGGTCCCGTTTTTACCCTTTGGGTACGGAACCATAAAATTACATGAGAATAGCATGAATTTTATTTATCTACGTACTGTTTTTGACCGACGAACCAAACCGGAGGAGGTACTCAATTCAACATGTATGTATATGGCTAGTTCTTATTATGAAGGAATAATACGGGAACTTTGTATGTCCCATACTTTTATTTCGTATGTAAATTGGCCAGAAGTCAAGGTTTTTACTTAAATAAGCTAAAGTTTTGTGAGTCAGACAAAATATTGGTAAATAATGAAATTATAGATCATTTAAAAAAAACAAGACAGGCAAGTGATATATGGCACAGGAAAATGAAAATTACGTGACGTGTAAATACTTGACTATATATAATTTAAACATTGACTGAAAACCGTTAGAAAATATTTTGATGTGAATGTTTTTTACTGCCAGAATAGTGAGAAATAACCAGGAAAGTGAGATTATTAAACACAAATTCTCATACTTGTTTTTTATTTAAAAATAATAAATTACAAAATTTAAATACTAAGGCACTAGGAATAATGTCTGTTTTAAACAAGTCTTAATAGTCTGAATTTATCTTAATGAGATCATATTGTAGCACATTTTTTCTAATAGCATTTATTAGATCTTGCCCGCCGCAACTTCCTGCAGCGTCTTTTTTTACGATCGGTCATTTCAGATATTGTTTTTATTTTTCCTAGTTCTTGCCTTTATATAATATTGTTTTTTTCTTTTCTTTTAAAGTTGCTAACTGGATCATTTTTCATTCGTTCATAACGTTTTCTTTCATTTTGTTGCTTTTTTGCTAATACCTACTTCTTCCTTGGTCATTTTTTTAGCTTGTGGCATTTTGGTTTCTGTGGAAAAAAGGCCTCACCGGGTTAATATAGTAATACATACAACAATACATTAAGAGGAAATTAGGAACCTAAGTGATGATTAAGTGATGTTTATCACTTTTCTGTAATGTTATCAATTTTCTGTATAAATTGATCCAAACAAGTGATACACAAGAAAGTGATAATTTTGAGGTTTTTCATAAAAAAAACTCAAAAGCACTGTATTTGAAAGACATGTTAATGCTTCATGGTATATTTACACTAAGTATATTAATCAAAACAATAAACAATATTTAAGAAATCCAAATATTGCTTACGTAAACACACGCCATTCAAGTGAGAAGTTGTCTGACCCGAACGCATTTGCGGTCGACGAGATCTTCGTGGCGACTGCCTGATTGGCTGTTAGGCGGGACTTTGAGCGGCAGTGACCTGGTTTTACTACGTACTTTGTCTCGGAAATTTGGCAATAGCGCTCATTATTCAATTTATTGGTATTCTTCACATTTTTTTACCTGACAGGAATGTGATACACAATTTGTGTCACCCCTTTTCTATGATGAAAAATTGACTAAAATCAGGGAGACACGACACTTCCTTTTACGTTTAAGCAAAGTTTTATTTATTTATCTATATAGTTTCATAGTTAGTTTATTTCTATATAACTATTTTTTATTATTATATTTATTTATATTAGTTTATTGCACAATGCACTGTTACAACAAAAGTTTATTTGTTTTTATTGTGATTAGATATAATATCTTTGATTTATATGTCTTCCTTTACGTACTATGTCGGTTTAAAACTTGCGTTTTGTAAAATCGCCCCACAGGAAAGTGACAATTTTGCTCATGTTTAGGCCAAAAAGATATTTTCAAACCTAGCTGAATTTTAGTGCCCATATAGAAGCCAATTAGTTCCTTATTCCAGATTTAAAATAAATCAGAAATATTTAAAATCTAAGGCACTATAACTTGAGCGCACCAAAATTCCTTCACTATATATGGCTAGTTCTAGCCATATATTTATATTCATAACTTTTTTCGTATGTAGTAGTCCGATTTCAATAATTATATTTTTATTGGAATGGGTATCTTTCGAAATTGGTCCCTTTAAATTTTATTGAAATCGGCTGAGCTATTTTTGATAAAACAACAATAATGTGAAAAATGTAACATTGATCCGTGCGAAATATTCGCGAATTCTGTACACGGGTGAAGTCGGTCATGCTATTTTTTGCGAAAAATAATTTTCTCCTGTTTTTTTTCATTGACGAGTTGTTTTAGTTTTTATGGGTTGGTAATACTGCTAGTGTCTGTCAATGTCAAAGAAAATAGTCAATGTCTTTTCCAGCTGTTGTGTGTTTTCGTTTTACAGAGCATCTCTTGATGATCTTTGCAAAAAGAATTAAATATTCATGCTTTGACTTTATAGTTTTTTTCTAAACACATATGATATAGTATTCAATTACATTGTAACAGCAGCCCGAACTTATCTCTCAGGTACAAACAAATTAGAGCTTGTTATCATTTCATGAAACTATTAACTTTTGCCGACATGTTTCTTGCCCTATATCTCATAATATTAGCTAAATAAGCGTCTTTAGCAACGTTAAAATGGCATTTCTAAGTTCTTGTTCAACATAACATAATTGTGAAGCAAGGAACTGTCGTAATTAATACAATATTCATATGTTCAGCGAGGTAAGATGTCGGGGAAGAAATGCAAGCATTGCGGCTCTTCTGAGATCGAAGTAGACCCCGCACGTGGTGATGCAGTCTGTACTAGTTGCGGCACGGTGCTGGAGGACAATATTATTGTCGCTGAAGTTGAGTTCCAGGAGAATGCACATGGTGGAGCTTCGGCTATAGGACAGTTTGTGTCTGCAGACTCAAAAGGAGGTGCTACTGGATTTGGACGGGGTCAGTACCATATGCCTATCTAAGCTACCTATTAATTATGAAAGTTCAGATGCTACAACAACTGCAATGGTTAAGGTATTAACAACTTAGTTCCTGGTTATAGGATATCTGGGCTTTGTATGTAACCCTCAGTGTGAGAGTCTGGCTGGCACTAGTCCATATTTTATATTAGATTGGGGAAAAAGTTTCTTTGCATTTTTTAAGAAAATTCAAAACATTATTTAATATTATAGTTTATTTACATTTACTAAACTAAAGGTTGTAGGTACCATTTTGTTTTACGATTATACGATTTACGCGACAAGTGGTTTTGACAGTCCTTTCGTGATGTTAACCTTACACTACCTAAAGAATTCCGAAGAGACCGAAACAGGTGGGAATCTGAAGGTGCAAGGTCAGGACTATACGGCAGATGCATTTACACTGCCCAGCCAAACTCTCTTAATTTTTGCTGAGTAGGTCAAGATGTGTGATGTCTAGCGTTGTCATGATGAAAAACCACACCCCTTCTGTTGATTAATTTCAGCCGCTTTCTCTCAACTTCTTGCTTTAATCTCATCAGTTGTTTGCAGTAGAGTTCAGAATCGATGGTCCTGCTTGGTGGTAATAGCTCATAATGAATAATGCCCTTCCAATCCCACCACACACACAGCATCACCTTGTTGCGAGTTAACCCGGGTTTCGCCACAGTCTGTGAAGCCTGACCGGCCTTTGACCTCAACCTTTTTCGCACTTTCTTGTTGTACGTGATCCACTTTTCAGCTTCTTCAAAAATGGTTTGGTTTCATTACGTTGTAATAAAGAATCACAAATGAGTACACGTATCATTAGGTTTCTTTCAGTGAGCTCATGAGGTACCCAAATGTCAGTTTTTTTCAAATGCGCCAAAACTGTTCTGTGGTCAATTCCCAGTTCTTCAGCTACATTGTAACTAATGATATGCCAATCTTGCTCCACTTTTTCAAAAATGGCATCCATTTTATCCGTAATAGTGCGAACGGAGCGACGTGCGTCATTGACATCAAAATTTCCGGATTGAAAACGCTTAAACCAAATTTGTGCTACTCTCACAGACACTGCACTAATCTAATTTTTTTCGCGGCTTGCTTTGCATTTTTTCATTTTTTGTGGAAAATTTTTAAAATGTATCGAATTTCTTCATTAGTTTCACACATCTTGACAGTACGAAAAACAAATGAAAATCACACATTTTCCTAATTTGAATTTGGAATTATGTTCTTTAAAATTTAAACTTTCAATGATATCAAAACCTTATTTGATTATTTACTGCAGTCAATATAGCTTGTTTTTTTTTCAAGAACTCTTTCTAATTCGAAGTGGGGGCGATAAGTCCTGCACTGACATCCCACATGGGGTGTTTTGTGCATTTCTTCCTGCAGCGTCTACCCGAGACAGCACTGGCTCCTTAAAATAATGGAGCATGGCTCTGGGTCGCTGGCATAACTGCTCAAGTTAGACTTTACTTCATCTTTAGTTAACTCTCCAGTTGCCAAGAACACTTTAAGCTTTAATATATTATTGTTACATGTTATCTTTATTTTCACAGCTTTCAATGTGGGCATCGGACAGGAATCGAGAGAAGTTACACTACGTAAGGCTCGAGAAGGCCTCACCAACCTTTGTCAGCAGCTCCGCCTCAACCAGCAGTGCATAGACATTGCATGTAACTTCTACAAGATGGCGCTGTCCCTGCATCTCACTATTGGACGTCCTACCATCCACACTCAGGCTGCCTGTGTTTACATGACGTGTAGATCAGAGAAAACTCCTCGTATCCTTTTGAAAAAATATTTTTATCAATGCCTTTATAATTTTAAAGTACAAAACGCGGCGAAAGTATGCCCATTTGGAGGCAAGTTATTTGTTCGTGCCTGTAGCTGTGGAGACAATGGGCTGTTGGGGTGGTGAGGCTAAAGCTTTAATTGGGGAAATTGGGCGTAGGCTAAGGGAGAAGACTAATGACTCCCGCTCCGGCTCGTACTTGGCGCAAAGGATGGCCATCGCCATCCAGCGAGGTAATGCGGCCAGCATTTTGGGCTCTTTTGCGCCGGGTACGGTCGGAGATGGGTTGTGTGTTTAGTTTTTAAGGTTGACCAAGTACAAAAATTACCTAACAATATTTTGCACAAGAAAATTTTGCATATACAAATTAAATAACGAACGGAGAGCCTCAAAATATAATCCAATTCTGTCTCTTGAGGTTTGATGTTGAATTAGAATTTAGAAATGGCCCTTCAACAGGCTACAGCAATTTCATACACACATAATTATACCTCTATAGTCCAAATCATACAACTTGGTGGCTGTGATGTTAGCTACAAGCTGCGGATAATCCAATGCTGACTGAAGCTATGTTAGTTAGGCCTTTGAATTTCCCAACAGTGTTATGTTTTTCAGTCATAACATGTTTAATGTAATAAAGTAAATCTTGTTTTGGTATCTTCTAATTTAACAAAAAATAGGTAAGTATTCTAAAAAGCTGTTACTTTTTTCCATCTGCTCTGTCAAAATAAAATAGGCTTAAATTGATGACTAAAAAATATAATTAGGCCCAGTGCCGTAAATAGGGCGGTGCCACCGGTGCCCAGGCACAGGGCGTAGGCTCTGGAGGGCGCAACAATGGCCAGACCAGGCAGGACTATTATTTTTTCGGTTGTCTCCTGATAAGTTCCCGCTGCGCCCCTAGTGCTCTATTCCAACACATTCGTGCCTACATGCCAGTATCATCAAAAACATCTGTTAAATTAGGCAATCGCCTGCTTGTTTGCCCACATCAGTTAGTTCTAGTTGTTAGTTGGGCCAGCGCTGTCGGGTGCCGCGGAGGAATGCGCAAGCGTGCCCGTAGCCCCGACACCAGGCGCAGTGGTGGAACACCCAGGGGTTTTAGTGGGTATACTGTCCAGTCGGCAGGACTCCCACATAACCACCCGCCTGCCCTCGAGGTGTGGTGGTATCTATAAAAGATTTCCCCTGGTAAAAAAAAAAAGGTATAATATCTAAAAAAACAAGGGCGCAGTTATAGAAGCTCGCAGAGGGCGCAGAATAGGCTATTTACGGCACTGATTAGGCCGTCAAATAGATTATCAAAAAATATTAGACACATAAAACAAAAATTGATGAAGATATAGCCCGTTCAACGTTCCGCGTGACGTCACGAGTTTTAGTGTAAAGCACTAATGAAATCATGAGCCCCCACTCCCAAACTTTGACAAACTTCATACTTTTGTCATATATTGTTTCATTGAAAAAGAAAAAATATGTGTCCTGTACCTTTATCTAAGTAGCGGACTAATTGTAATAATGTTTTTTTTACCCAGTCATCATGCCTATTACCATTATTCCCTATTTATATTGACAATGTAATTTTTTTTGTGCATAATTTTTCCCTAACATACTTCATGCAGACCTTTTGATAGATGTCAGTGATGCTGCTTCCATCTGCTGCTACCAACTCGGCCGCACCTACTTCAAGCTGGCCAGAGCTCTGTGCATCATGGTCCCTCCTAACGGTAAGTCATAATTTTTAACAGCACTGATTTAACCGGGTGGGTTTTGTATACTATAGTTAACATGTGCCTTGTGAATGACAGTGGTGCATTTTGAGTTACGTATCGAATACTAAGCGCCACACAAATCGGCGGATGGGAAGTTTTGCGCAGAACGCTGCGCATAAGCCGAAATATAGGTAAACGCGGGAGCCAGAGAGACGAGACGCCGCCGGGGCACACCTGCCCGCCAACCTCATGCCTCCCGCGCTCTCTCTACGCATTGTGCACACATGCGCAATAATTAGCGAATCACGGCGACGTGTCATCTGCGGCTAACTTCTCACCCGCCGATTTGTGTGGCGCTTAGTATACATGTATGTCCCATACGTGAAGCATGAGGTCAAACAAGTTTAAGGCGATTTAGTTTGTACACAAGAGAGCTTATTCATTTATATTGACATTAATGTGTGAGCATCGAACAAGACTTGATTTTTTTTAAAGCAGATGATATCAATATCAATAAGGATATCAATGGAACCAAAGTAGGATACTGAATGTTTGCAGATTCCAATTTAGCGCGGTTAGGATACACACCATGACATAATTTTATCGACGTGTCAATAATTATGATACAAAGTTATGCTGAGCTACCTATCTGTCAGATTTTCACACTTCGTCGATAAAATTATGTCGCGGTGTGTATGCTAGCCGTATAGATCTTTATTCTGCATTATATTGCCATAATAATATAATGGTGAACTCGTACTCTTATAAAGAAGCCGTACCGTGCCGGAAACATCAAACGCCTACATTTGGTAGCGATGCAGGTGTGCGCCTACTTCAGACAAATAGAATTTGTGATTTTCAAATTTTCTGGGGGATTTACTAATAGTCTAAGTAGGCTGGAGCCTAGAGCGGCAAAAGTGATTAAAATTAATAAGTACCTAAATATCATTAGGTCTACAGAAAAAAACAACATAGATGATAGGTTTCACCGTTTACCATAGAATCATAGTCTGAAATATTTATTCCTACCGTTTGCGTAGTCGCATATTAGAGGCGCCAGCGTAATTATATTAGCTAAACAGCATAGTTCTGTTTCTTTTTTACTTTAGGCATTCGATAGAGAGAACACTTTTTACGTTGCTATTTAATTTACGCTGGCGTCTCTGTAATCGGGCTTACTGTGACTTAATATGGCAGATTTTAGGCCTTGGGGGGCGTGCGGCGGAGGCAAATATTTAACAGCTGGGGGTGAGCAACGCCCATAACTACACCCATGGGATTCTGCTCTGTTGTCCAAAATTATGCACTGCAATGAACAGGATTGCTGTAGAGCTCGTAGTTTATTTACTAGATATTTATTATACCTATATAAATCATCGTTTTGAAAATGATACATTTTTGGTGAAGTTGTAATATGGAAACTGGATTAACTTTTTTTAAATCGAATTACTGCTATGTAGAGTGCACTATCGACTCGCCAACAATCAAGTTCATACAGTAATTAATGTAATGCTACTAGTCTATTAAATGTTGATTGACAACAGTCAGAAGCAATCATCACTATTTCTATTGTATTACAATGTTAATTTGATAGTATTTACTATTATGTACATTCTATGTATACTATTATAGAATGTACAAAAATCATCATCTAAAACAATGTGTAGAATATTTATTTATCACATCTAATACTTTTTAGTGCACAAAAACCAACAAAACATTTCAATATTTCAGTTTGCAGACTTCTTCTAACCTATTTTGAACAAATCACGGTTTTGTCCCTTCCAGAGCCAATTTTTGCCAATATGATTACATGACAGGATTAATAAAAACCACATTTGTAAAATTCTAAATATAATAAGTATACTTTAATTGCAATGATTTCGTAAGGGAGAGGAAATAAGATCTAGAATCTATGAATATTTAGAGAGTATTTTACAACACCCATATCACATTCTCAAGGTACTTAATGCTACAAGATCAACACTATACACATGTAGATACATAATTTCCAATTTACCAACAATAATTCAACATTCCGGGAATGGTTAAGTATCATAATTTAGCCCAATATTTATACAAGATTAATTTCTAGAAATAAATTCAAGTTGCACTCTCATACTGTGTAGTACAGAGGGCGAGATCTAGTCTGTCAGTCCTCATTTGCCGTTGGATTGGCTAATGCAGCATTCACTGTAGGTCCGTAGTAAATGAGCTCCGGTATCTGGCCGCCTTGCACACCAGTTCCATTGGTACTTTCTGATGAACAATGGAACTGAAATGTCACCGTACCCATGTACACTTCGCTCAGACCTTCCTGTCCAAAATAACTTAATTCGCTCCCATCTAGAATAGCAGACGCTGTGTAGAAGCATTCTGGCTCAATTTGAATTGGATTCTCGAAATATACATGGAAAGTGTTGCTTGATCCGTCTGAGAAGAATTTTGTATTGTTCTCTGCAAGTACTCTTCCGAGTCTCTTCAGTTCGATTTTAACATTGTAGTCAGCTGCACCATTTGAAGATCCATAGAGTCCAAATCCAACAACGAAAATTCTTTTGTCTACACAAAATTGTATTGAATCACACCTGCCCCGATACCTCCATTGATTACTTCTGTAGGCACATGACTGGAATCTGTGGCATATCTGGAAGAGAAAAAAAGAATTATATTGGCTTCAATTTCAGTAAAATGATGTATTAATAATTTAATGCATAACAGATTGACATCTTCAAAACCTTTATTTTAAGCTTTGATTGTGATTCAATCTACTTACTATCAAAGCTGCATCGTTTTGTGAATCTAATTTTTAGTAACTTAAAATATAATTATGTAAATAAATATAATACCTGTGCTTTTAATCCAGCTCTTGGTTTGACTGGATATGACAAGATGGGTTTGGTAGCAGCAGTGAAATGTAGAAATATGTCTATTGTCTCTTGAGGAGTTAAAATCCCGAGTTGTGCTGCACTGTTGGCAAATTCCTCCAAAGACATTGTGGGGAACCTCACAAGGTATATGGCACTTCCAAGCATGGCTCTCTTGTTACTAGGTCTGGGGTCAATTTCTCTTCTTACACATTCAGCGTGAGCCCAAGACAAAGCTGCTTCAAATAAGTTTATCTCCTTGCAGTTAAGTGTCTCTCGTGCTAATACTGACTCAAGGGTGGACACATCTATGTCAACAAACCCCTCCGAAGTCAGAGCCATCTCAGCCTAAAATAAACAAATCATATCAAACAGGGAAGGTGAATTAAAACTGCAATACAATTTGTAAGACACTTTATTGAATTTTCTTACACTGAATGCATATTAGAAAACTGCATTATTCAACAATACATGCTTGACAACATCAATATTTACAAATAACAGGAATCTAAGCAAACTGTATTGCAGTCTAGATATTTTAGTTAACCTACATTATGACTAGATACACACACTTATGAAATTAGTGCACACTATTTACACATTTGATAACATTCACACTTTTCTATACTATAGTTAGCTCACAAGTCTCACAACCAAACATTGAGTATACTGATGTTACATTAGTGGCACATTTTAGTCATGTATGGCAGTATTTGCATTCTATAGCTACACTATCAAAAGTATATCACACCGTGCTAGTATACTTATAATTTACTGAGATTCATTTGAGCATTACTATTTAGCTTGTATTCATCTAGTTACAGATAGAGTTGAGATTATCCAAGTTTTCTAGTTCTGGGCTGGAAAAGTTTCGACTTGATGATTCAGAGAGTTCCATTAGCATACTACTGTAGGAAGATGAAGGTTCAAGGCAGATGGTGGCTAGGTTCTCAGTCGATTCACATACCTGTGCATCGATCACTTCCCAGCACCGCTGCATGAGCTCTGGCTCCTCGAACAGCCTCGATTGGCTGAGCAGCAAACAGGCATTTTTGGCAGTGAGACTTGTCTCCAAATAATTGACACAGGCTTTGGCCAAATGTGGTACTATGTACTTCTTGGCAACATACAATGTGGATAGAACTGTGTCTGCCTCCAGTTGTATTTCATCACAGTAAATGTATCTGAAATGATATAAAATAAAAATTAAAACAAAATTCAGTTTGATGACTTTCAAGTTTAACATGAGTTTTATTAAATCAAGGAATCTTAATGTAATTAAGCAGAGTGATGGCACGTAGTAAGCTTACTTTAGTAATGTAAGGAAGGCCGATGGCTCAACGTCAGGAACTTCTATTTCTTTTTTGCACTCCGCTAATCCTCCATAAAACATTGCATAAAATACTGAGCTGGCTGTAGCTAGGACATATTTGTGTGCCGGGATTACTTGTGTGTGACCTGGAATGAATAAATTATAAAATTAGGTAATTTTGATTGCTTTAAACTGTGTCGGTACAAAGGTGTAACCAATGGTTGGTCTCAACAGTTTGTCCTAGCAGACATGCAATATGCTTTACAATAGTCACACAAGTTTAGAAAGGTCAAACAAACTTTATGGTTACAATTCTCACCTGAACCTCCAACTATAAATGTGATATCCGACATAAGTTGATTGTTGAACATAGCTGCATTTCTTTCACGGACTGTGGGCTTTGTGGCCTGCCAGTTAGGGTCGAGGGTCGCCGAGCCCGGCGGAGGCGTGGGGGACGCAGTCGGGGACGATGCCACACTCGTGGAGCCGCAGGGGGAAGGCGGCCCGCTGTAGCACTGGGACACCTGCGTCCCAGTCTCGCGCTGCGACACCGTATGCGGAGGCGACAATGACAATCCCCCGCCATTATTGATATTCTCAGCTGTAAATATATACATGAACGTAAACAAAAATCAATACTAAAATTTCGTATATTCCGACAGTCTTGTGACGTCCGCCCTTATTAAAACTCAGGCCGTGACACAGTATTGTAATCGATTCAGCGATGCAAATTAACCTGTATATTGACCTTACAACCGTCGCAAAAATATAGTTCTATACCATCAATAAATTCTTCGCTCACCGTTCATCCAAGTGTTGGTTTGCGCGACTGACATGCTATCTCTACCTTCTTGTAATCTTTTTTGAGGCTTAGATACAATTCTAGAACACAAATTCGACATAGTGATTGCCTAATATACACTTGTTTTGTATTTCTATTTAAACATTTGCGGAATAAACTAAAGCCTACAATCGGCCATTTTGTCTGGGAAATCGATTCGATTAATGCTGCCATGTTATAAAATCAAATTGTACACTGATTCTGCGAAAAGTGCTACAAAGTCTTTTTTGAAAGCATAGATAATAATTTATATCTAACAATGACACATTGATAAATGCTGTTGTCACTTGAGGCAATTCTCAACCACAAAAATGCATGGAAAATCTAACAAAGCTGCTGTCAAAACTGCCAAAATACGTATTGAAATTTGACGTTATCTTGATAAAAAATCTAGATATTTTGCATATCTCTAACTCCTGCCATATTAAATTGATGCATCTCCTTCAGATTTTTTAATAGATCACATTATCCCTATGGTATCTCTGTGATTGGAAGTAATAGTGAGATAACAGTAACGATAGTCTTTACGCTTGTTAAATTTATAATAATAGCAAATTAATAGTAGCATTCTATGGGCTTGCTATGTTGTTTTACTTAATTTAAAAGCAAATATCCTCATTATCAGTAACGTTCGGACATTCTATCCCTACTAATTAAAATGTATTTACTTTATTTTAATAGCTTAGTCATAGTTAGTTACTACTTTTAAATGAAAATGAAGAAGAGAAATAAACCTTGTGTTCAGTTTGACATTTTCATCTCAAAAAGTACCCAAGTTGTACCCATAACTTTTCTCTGGCAACACTGTTCCAGTGCGCATGCTTGGTGCTTGGGGCCTTCAAAACAAAACGTCAAACTAGTTCGTTCTAGTGATGTGATGTGTGTTAAAAGCACAGATGGTTAAAAGCGATTACGTTTTATAAAACCGGTTATTTCTGTTTTGTTAGGTTTCTTTATTTATACAGCTAGTTTATAAAAGTTTTTATATGAAAACTACTAGAAAATATTATTGTTAGGATGTACGTCTTATAAGAAAATTTTTGATGACAAAAATTGCAGCCAAAAATACAAAATAAAAGACGGATCAAGCTATTTATGTGAAACGAAACGAGAATCTGTAGCAGAAAAATGCAAATTATTAGAAATTTGAGACGGGATGTCTCAGATTGTCTCTTTATTAAGAAACATTCATTGTCTGACACAATAATCTAGCAAAACTAATCTAATAGCTGCTTTTCATTTAATATGTATGCTGCTTTGTTTATAACATAACATAGTCTGGTCTGTAAAAATTTTACTATTGTAACAACCGTTTGACGCTTTAACCCTGATATTAGGATGGAAATGCTCAGTAATAATCCCGTCAAAGAGTCCATTAGCCATCAAAGCATAGCTTTTCCTATTATAGGAAAACTAGCCACATTTAACAAAGCGCTGTAAAGTTGGCAAAACAGACTTTAAAATTATATATCTAAGAACATTGAACGCAACGTTGGCGTCCGCTTGTCAATCCGCTGGGCTATATCTGCAATTTTGGATTTTAGACGAATCTCCTCCTTCCTGATTTGATCTTGCAGAAAGACTCTGAGCATAGCCCTCATCATACAGTAAATATATATACATACAATAAAACCATTTTTTTTTTCAAATATAAACGGTGAAAATGGGTTCTTGGAAAAACCGGTTTTAAATCGGTAACATCACTATTTCGTTCGTAAATAGATTTGTTTACCGCGGTAAATTAAAAATAAGTTTCAAACTATAGGTATAGTTTCAAACAGGTTTTAAGGTATTTTCGATTTAATTATTTTAGTAAATATTACAGTATTATTCCAGAAATAAATAATGGTCACTGTATTGAGCCTATTTATTTAAATTCATTGTAGGATATTTTGATTCTTCATAATTATGAACATAAGTAGGTAACTAATTAGAAAGTTATCCAAACTTTCTAATCGTTCATGGCGTAATCAAAGAGCGTCAATATGAACATAATAAACTGCTAAAGGATATGTAAAAAATCGGCCAAGTGCGAGCAGGACTCGCGCACGTACGGTTCCGTACCGTATAGAAGCCCCCCTTCATTTATTTTAATGAAAATTATTTATTTTTGAAGGGAATATACATCTTAATATTCTGTACCTATATATTTCAAGCATCTTTCTGTTGCCGTTATAATAACGAGCAAAAAAACACGTTTTTTGTATGGGAGCCTTCCTTAATTTTTTTTATTTTTATTTAAGTATGTATTTGTTTTTGAAGTGAATATTTAACTTAATATTCTGTGAATATTTCAAGCATCTACCGGTCACCGTTATTAATATCGAGCGAAAAACGGCTTAAAATTCAGGTTTGTTGTATAGGAGCCCCCCTTAAATATTATTTTCTGTTTTTAGTAGCAACAGAAATGCGTAATCTGTGAAAATTTCAACGTTCTAGCTATATCGGTTCATGAGATACAGCCTGGTGATAGACAGACAGACAGACAGACGGACAGCGGAGTCTTAGTAATCCCGTTTTTACCCTTTGGGTACGGAACCCTAAAAAAACACTTCTCAGAATTTTACTGCACTTGCTATGCCCCGAGTCCCATCTATTTTTCATCATATTGAAAGGTACATAAGATTCAAGAGCTCACGATCATTATACAACTAAGAAATCTACAATCATTATGAATTGATAGTCACCTTGGTTGGGAGGCCTGGGCCGCTGGCGGAGCGCTCTCGGCGCTGGCTCCTGGCAGTTCAGCTCGGCGAAGCGACCGTCCTCGTCGATGAGGCTCTCGAAGAAATCCACGCTGCTGTTCATCGATGACCGGCCGTGGAGATGGCATGCGTACCAGATGAAACTGCAAATCGAAATGTTACGATTTAATCGCGTTGGCTATGCTTGACATTTGGGAGTTGCATTACATTTGCGCGTGGTTGGCTAAGTCACGGTTTAAAAAAATAATAGTGTCTATTGACTCTATTGTCTATTCAGTCTTTCTCAATGTGATCGTTTTAATTTTACGTGGAATATGGTCTACAGAAAATAATAATTAGAGAGACGACAGAAATATGTAGGAACAACTCATGTATGACAATTGTTAACAATAAAAGGTAATCGAAGTCCTTGATATATTTTATACTAAAATTAAAAAGGATCGACTCAAAAACGAACATTATGAACAGAACAGATGCAAGTAGATAAATAAGTTAAAAAAATGGGGCATCATTGTTTTTTCTTTTTGTGACAAGTCTGTAATAATAAGTAGGTACCTACCTAGCATCGATTTGGCATTTTTTTGGTAGCTAGGGTTAGCACGGGCGGGGGATGCCCAACTTAGAAAAATTAAAAGCCAAAACTTTCCACTAGGGTGGGCTAAGAGAGTTTTCTCTAGGAGGCCCATCCTTAGAGAAAACATCTAGCTTAATGGTAATGATATGGGTAGATATCACAAAAGGCGGTGGCATTGTCTGAAGACATTTAAAAAATGTCTAAAAGGCTACAAGCATCCCATTGGTCTCAGCTTAGGCGAAGGTCTAAGGCCGTGTCCTAAAAACTGTCATGAGTTGTGCGTGACTCACGCCATCAAATAGCTTATACCAGCTTCGTAAAGTTGCCCCACTGACGGTGCTTCCAATTTGTCGGCGTACAGCGTCTGAATGAACATTGTCAGTGTTGCTAATTATGTAGTGAAGTAAAGTTTTGGCTCTATATTTTGCATAGGTGATCATTATTGTTTGAAGGTATAATTAGGTAACCAAAATTATTATGTATTTAACTACATAGGTATCCACAGACCCTTCAGTGTCAGTTATTAATTAGATAAATTGCTAAACTATTTAACTTGTACTTGTAGGTATCCACATTATTCCACAGTTGCTTCAGTTCCAATCAATCAGCTTAGTTGCTAAACTATTATTGTCGCTAAAACTTCTACAAGTACAAGTTCTACTTGTACGCCAATAGGTACAAAGAAAAGTCGTAATTTCTAGCAACAGTCGCTAAATTGACAATATTGGATGGACGCCTTCCATTCGGATTCATCGTCAGTGCGGATCCTAAGATATAGTCAAGGAGTTCATTAAACCAAGTGTCTCATTGCGAAGGTCCTGTAGGAGAATGGACATCGCGTGTCCTATTAAAAATACGAGTAATTTGCATCATTTGAACGATAGAACAGACTAGGTATTTTATGAATTTTCTAGGGATTCCCTAGAATATTCTTAAAATACCTAGTCTGTGGGAACATTATTTTAAGTATATTTTAGGGAACCGTGCTACTCATATCTTAGAGTACGTCGATCTGAAGACACGTTTTTAATACTCGCTCCTGCTCATTTACACACATAGTGATCAAACGCGTACCTACGAGTATATTGCATAAAATACCTTATAATAATAGAAGCATTGTACCAATTTTCTTTTGTTATAAATATAAAAATATTACACATGACAGATACAAAAGATAGCTTGATTAGGCTAGAGGTCAAATGCAAACGGCATTGACCCCCTAAGACGAAATTTGGCAACAAGGCAAGCCTATCATCGATCGGGTAATTGACACCAAAGATTCTCAGGGTTATTGATTGACCATCATCATGTGCGTTAAATAAGTACTTCGTAAGTTCGTAAGCCAATTGGCTACTGGTGTCGAGAGTTTTTTAAGCCACCCGAAACATGCCTAAACGGTTAACGGTTATTTAGTGTGGCACCCGACCGACGGCACTGCTTAGTTGTAAATGCCACTCGCGGTTATCTATTCGAAAGCTGACCGTGCCAAACGTTGTCTATCTTCGGTGATCTCAAAAAATAGTTAGTCAAACTATGTTATTAGCGCTACTTCGTAAAAAGCGGGCAAAGTGTTACCTATTTCAGGACTGTACCTACTTGCCATTTTTAAGGTTCCGTACCCAAAGTTGTCTATCTTCAGTGATCTCAAAAAATAGTTAGTCAAACTATGTTATTAGCGCTACTTCGTAAAAAGCGGGCAAAGTGTTACCTATTTCAGGACTGTACCTACTTGCCATTTTTAGGGTTCCGTACCCAAAGGGTAAAAACGGGACCCTATTACTAAGACTCCGCTGTCCGTCTGTCTGTCTGTCACCAGGCTGTATCTCATGAACCGTTATAGATAGAAAGCTGAAATTTTCACAGATTATGTATTTCTGTTGCCGCTATAACAACAAATAACAGACTAAAAACAGAATAAAATTAATAATTAATTACTTCCATACAGCAAACCTGATTTTTAGCCGTTTTTCGCTCTATATCACTAATGGTAACAGGTTGATGCTTGAAATTTTCAAAGTAATTTAGTTATATATTTACTTCAATAGTAAATAATAAAATTAAAAAGAAATAAATATTTAAGGGCTCCCATACAATACGGAACCCTCCGTGCGCGAGTCCGACTCGTACTTGGCCGATTATTTAGTATTAGGTACGCTACTGAAAATAGTCCTACCCACGAAGGGGGACTAGGCTTTATCCACCACGCTGGCCTAATTAGGGTCGGTTTATAATAATGCCTCAACATGTTTTCCCACACCGAAAAGCGGTGGTATGGAAAATCCGTACACAAATTCCAAAGTTTCATTGTTACGGGACCGGATTTGAACCAAAATATCACACGGGCGAGCCCGCGGGCAAATGATAGTATTTAATTTACTACTTAAATTTTTTTTTAATTATTTTAATTTGTCTATTATACTCTAGATCTACTACCTCATATTGTGTAAAAACGTCGCAATAAGAATTGAATTTCGATTCTAGTTTTATCATATATCTAGTGTGGTTAAGTACTTAATGTACATCTGCTACCTACCGGATACCTGCTGCACTATCATTAGTTCATTCCATAAGTCTAATTCAAATAATCGGCCCAGTACGAGTCCGAGTCGCGCACGGAGGGTTCCGTACTGTATAGGAGCCCCCTTAAATATTTATTTTATTTTATTAATTATTATTAAAGTGAATATGTATACAACTAAATATTCTGCTAATATTTCAAGCATCTACCTGTTACCATTATTAATATAGAGCGAAAAACGGCTAAAAAATAAGGTTTGTTGTATGGGAGCCCCCTTTAATTATTAATTTTATTCTGTTTTTAGTTTTTGTTGTTATAGCGGCAACAGAAATACATCATCTGTGAAAATTTCGGCTATCTAGCTATAACGGTTCATGAGATACAGCCTGGAGACGGACAGACAGACGGACAGCGGAGTCTTAGTAATAGGGTCCCGTTTTTACCTTTTGGGTACGGAACCCTAAAAACAAGTTTAATGAATTATTTATAAAAAACTGGAATGCATAAAACTATACAGAATTTATGTAATCAACTAAAATAACCATTTGATAATCTCTATTTCCTAATGTTCTCTTTTGTCCCGGGGTGGGGTCTAAATTAAAATCGTGTTTTTCATTTTTGTCAGATATGCATAAATATCACTGTAGACATAGAACTAATAAAAATATTCGAATTCAAATTAATTTATTTACAGTAAATATAGCTTTACAGACTTACATCAAATACACTACATTTATACAAATATGTGTTGCTATATTCATTAGTTGGATGGATCTTAGATCTAGAAACTCAAAAACATGCTCATAGTATTTACACACGAGTAAATTCTTGATAACATAAGCTGTCCGGTAAAGTACCTTGAGATATCTAATCTTTACATAAGTAGGTAGTTTATTTTACCCACATATGGGGTAGGTATGTATGTCTATGACAGATAAATAATAAGTATTCTATTTTTAGGGTTCCGTACCCAAAGGGTAAAAACGGGAACCTATTACTAAGACCCCGATGTCCGTCTGTCTGTCACCAGGCTTTATCTCATGAACCGTAATACCTAGCTAGAGAGTTGAAACTTTCACAGATGATGTATTTCGATTGCCGCTATAATAACAAATACTAAAATCAGAATAATATAAATATCTAAGAGCTCCCTTACAACAAACGTGTTTATTTTTGCCGAGGGGCTTCCATACTGTACCGAGTACCAACTCGTACTTTGCCGATTTTTATCTAATATCACTATTGCCTTATTTCTCTTTGCTTTATAGCCGCTAATCACATTATTATTATGTTCTGTTTTTGTCCATCCAAATATTGCCTGGCAGAAATCGATCAAGATGATAAGGTCGCCCTTGTACAAATACTTTGTATTTTTTATATTACTTTTAGTGCAATGTGAAATAAAGTTATATTATATTGTAAAATAAGCTGCTAGTTTAGCTTTATAGAATCTCTATTCTCTACGGTTTTAGCTGTATCGTAAAAGATCATTGTCCAAATAATCGGCCAAGTACGAATCGGACTCGCGCACGAAGGGTTCCGTACTGTATGGGAACCCCCTTTAGATTTTTATTTTAATTTAATTATCTATTATTAAAGTAAGCATGCAGCTAAATATTCTGTGAATATTTCAAGCGTCTACCTGTTGCCATTATTGATATCGAGCAAAATCGGCTAAAAATTTGGATTTGTTGTATGGGAGGTCTTAAATGTTATTTTTATTCCATTTTTAGTATTTGTTGTTATAGCGGCAACAGAAATACATCATCTTTGAAAATGACAGCTTTCTAGCTATAGCGGTTCATGAATCTTAATATTAATAACGGCAACAGGAAGATGCTTGAAATATTCACAGAATTTTTAGTTAATAATTCACTTCAAAAATAAATAATTAAAATAAAATATATTAAGGGGGCTTCCATACGGTACGGAACCCTTCGTGCGCGAGACCGGCTCGCACTTGGCTGATTATTTTTCATCATATCTGAAGTTTTTAAATATTTATCTTTGTACATAAGTATTTGAGTTTCAAATTACTTACGTTTACATGATAATAGATAGCCATTGAATATGTATTTTAATAAAAATATAATATTTTAAATCAGATTTACCCTATAGATCGAGTTATTCGCGAAAAGCGAGACAGACTTCCCGCCCCACACATAAAAATCGGGACGTCTGGCAACGCTGAGACAGACAGACAGACGGACAGCGGAGTCTTAGTAATAGGGTCCCGTTTTTACCCTAACCCTACTTTAGGGTACGGGACCTTAAAAATGGCATTTTTAGGGTTCTTTACCCAAAGGGTAATAACGGGACCCTATTACTAAGACTCCGCAGTCCGTCTGTCTGTCTGTCTCCAGGCATTATCTCATGAACCGTGATAGCTAGACAGCTGAAATTTTCACAGATGATGTATTAATGTTGCTGCTATAACAATAAATACTAAAAACAGAATATTATTTATATTCAAGAGGGGCTCCCATATAACAAAAGTGATTTTTAGGAGTTTAGGATTTTAGGAGTTGATCGCTATTAATAACAGCAAGAGGAATCTCCATTCCTCTAAGGGGGCTCCAATACCGTACGGAACCCTTCGTGCGCGAGATCGACTCGCACTTGGCCGATTTTTTTATACGTGCACGTGAGTTGCATTTACCTAGTTTAGTTATAGGCCGAATCATTTTTCTTTGCTGGTACTAACTTCACAACCAAGAAGTGTGATTCGGTCTAGGTATAATCGGGTTCTATCCGATACTATCTGGCCAAAACACATATTTTGACTAAGGCGTAGAGGGCTTGTAGAGTTAGAGCGTGTAAAGTTAGAAGCTTAGCTCTACATGTGATCTGATAAGTCTGACAGTGCGAGTCATTTTAACCGACTTCCAAAAAGAAGGAGGTTCTATGTTCGTCTGTATGTTTTTTTTTGTGTATGTTAATCGATATTTTCGTCAATTATGAACCAAATCAAAAAAATCTTCATCTTCATCTTTCACGAAATTGGCTGAGCCATTTTTGAAAAAATAACAATAATGTAAAAATTGTATACAACAATTCGAGCGAACTATTCGAATTTTGTACGCAATGGAAGTCGGTTTACCATTTTTTGCAAAATAATAATTAAATTTTCTTGGTAACATTTTACATGAAATGTTTTTGGTAGGATTGTGTCTTTTAAAATCAATGTCAAACCGTTATTATAATATACTACGGGACTAATCGCGCACTAAAATTACGAGATAAATAAATACCTCATCATCCCGACGTTTCGACCGAGTTGCATCGATCGTAGTCATGGGTAGACTTTTATCTCATAATTTTAGTGGGTGATTAGTCCCGTAGTATAATTATAATAATTATGTGTTCAAATCGCAAAAGTTTAAAAATCACAAATGTCATACAGGACCTAAAATCTATTGACCTCTACGAAACCAATTCTGTGATTATTATTACTGTTGCCCATGCTATTTTATTATTTTTAAGCTATGCTACGTGTCATCTGCATTTGAAATTTAAATGCTAATTAAAACATGATTTCCAATGAAACGAAAGCCAGGCCGCGAGATATAAAGAAGACTTAGCATTTAATTTGAAATTATGTAATGAAGACTCTCCTAGCTTATTTGATAGTGCGTCGAATTTACCTTCAGAAAATCAGTTTTGTAGATATTGAAATTCGGTTCTAGGTCTGGGTCTTAGATTATTGACCCTAATTAATCTAAAGCCGGAGTTCCATCACTAAATTAGTGACATAAAATTAGTTGTTTCAACAATTTCACGTGTAAACATCAAATTTTACAATGCATTAATTTCAAAGCACTAATTTAATTTTGTGCCCTGCGCATTTTTTGGTAAAACTAATGTCACGCAACTAATTTCAAACGCGAAACGCGACGAAATTAATTTCACAAAAGCGCATGCGAAGAATGGATAATCGATATGTGTTTCAAATGGCGAACCAATAAAACCATATTTTTACTGGTTTTTGTTACTAAAAATATTTTTTCTTTAGTTTGTAGATAATAATTGCATAAACGTTATGCATTTCAGAAACAAGTTTCGATGCGTATAGTCAGTGGCGGACGCTTCATAAAGACAGAAAGACACTGCCTACCCTGGTTCTGATAATAGATCTAATAATATTTTATCAATAAACAAAATAACATAAAAAACTTAAATCATGAACCAGCTCCACCTATCGAGTGCCGGTGGTATCAATCGAAGGTAATTTCGCATCACCGATACGCGCTGCACGAGCGCCACCCGCCCTTGCCACGGCAAAGACACAAACTATGGATCTCTTAATGTTTTGTATGTGTGCTCTCGTGGTAAGTCGTGGTCATGCGGATTTAATGTGTGTGCGTTCCTATAGCTACGTGGGCTTTGCTGACACACAATGACAAAAATCACGCACACAACTGCATGAAAAGCCAGTGTCTTTTTGCTTAGCTAACAAGAACAATTACGACTCGTACCGAACATTTCCGAAAGAAAGTTTGCTATGCAATGCAATTATTTTAGAAAGTACCTATCATTGTTTCATTGAATTTTATACATTTAGATGGCCATCATTTTTTGTGGTATTATATTTCCCTTTTTTACTACTAATTTCAATAGTCAATAGTCGCCATATTGTTTGATGTGTATTGTGTTTGTGACTACGCTATCAGATATTTAGGATTTTAACGTTGTTAATAGAGTGAAAAATGGATAATATTGTCTGTGAAAGTTGTTCAGATGGTGTGTGTATTGAGAAAATAAAATATGATGCGATGATATTTCAAAACTATCTTTCGGTGAAAAAAAAACAAGTTATCGAGATAGGTCGTGCTACACCGGATATTTGAGCTGGCATTTGGCAATCACCTACATTACATTACATTACATTACATTACATTATCAATCGACAAGACGACGAACCAAAACCAACGTGTTTTTTGTGTGTAAAATTTTCTGCCTACCCTGTCTTAAAACTGTGTGCACGCCACTGCGTATAGTTCCATGGTTACTGTGATACTGAAGGTTTCATGACAGTATTTATTTTAACGAAACAAGTTTTACAAGTCCTGCAATAAGTATCACGAAATTAAAATTTTCATGTGTGCCACTAATTTCGTTATGTAACCCCGGCTTAAGGCCTGGGTCTGGGTGTTATAGACATATTTTATTCGTGTAATTATGTGTTGCAATCCTATCCGGGAACAATATTCAATACCTATAATATGTATCTTTATTTTCTCTGGCTGACCTTTTCGTTTCTCAAGGAACTTCAGTTTTAGTTACGAGTATAACTTTATTTAAATTAATATAAATTAATACAAAATAGTAAGTAACAGAGAATGAGTCGATGCTCTCTCCGCTCTGTTTACGAGTGATTGTATAAACATAAAAGGTGTAACAAATCTACTGACTATGTGATTTTTGGATAATCATACAGAACGAGTAGGTACGATACGAATACGACCACTTCGCGGCACTTTGCGCTTTGACCACATAATAAAATAACATAAAAACTTGTTAATAATTTACTAACAATTAACATAACACTAAATAATTAACACAGTTTCTTTTAACAAAATGCTACTACAGTTTGAAAGATTACTTAGACGAAAAAACCCCAATAAAATCACGTTCATTCTGATAAAAAGCAAGCCAAAGTTCCTAAATGAAAATATTTATTTATATTATACCTAGTTAGTTTATAAGAGATAATAATATGTATAGCCTTTAAGAAAATTCCTAATAGCAATAATATAGAGTAGCATTTAAGTTAGATAATATATTCTGTACAATTTTGCAACACCCTATACACAGGGTTCTCAAGTATATCAAGTGTTAGCAAATACCTATGTGTGTACTCGTATGTTAACATCATAATACTTAGAGATGCAAATAAAGGTTTCTAATTCTGAATCGGATTTTTTTAATTACCCAAACTATTAAACGTGAAATTACGTTTTAGGAATGTGTACCTTGGAATCTTTTCATTTGGCGAAATTATGAGAAGAAAAAAATGAAAATATTATTGTTAGTACAAGTCTTTGAAAATAAATTGTAATGATATAATTTTGTACTAGTTTTTGCTCGCCGCTCCGCCCTCGTATATTTTGATTTTTGTGCTTTCCCAACCTTTTGTGCAACCTTTTCATTTTACGGGATAAAAAGTACACATGTTACTCTCCAACCTTTGATATATATCCATGTCAAAAATCAAGTCAATCCGTTGATATTTTGCTGCGTGAAAGAGTAACAAACTCACAAACTTTCGCGTTTATAATATTAGTAGGATATTTGCAATGTTGTTATTAATCTTGCGGTTGCCCAATTGAAATGATTTTCACAATTCTTTATAGTATTGTGTATTCTATCTACATTTGTATATATTGTATACACAACCTTTCCTGTAAAGAGCCTTGGTAAAACGGTAGGCATCTTGGTGTAAGACAACCATCAATTCAAAAGACCGACGATTGATTCTGAGAAATACAATTTTATCGATGAAACATTTGATATAAAAGCATTTAGAATCTATTTAGCAGGTCGTCAGGTATTTATTTAAATTGATACAATTCTGACTTGTTGATAAATTCACCGCTACGAAACGAATAGAATATTTTACCCGAATTCTAGAATCCTTGAATATTTTATTGCAATCAAGCGGTGATTGTACTATTTTAGTCTATGATTATTGCCATACCATCTCATCCAATGTACTGGTCTTTGAATAGCCAACTGATGAACATAAGCGTACCCGCGAAGGGTGATTACTGAGATACGGGTTAGTGTATTCACATACGGTGAGCGTTATGATAAATTCGATGACGTATGATATAGGTACGCGGCAAGCAGTAATGTGGCTGTGCATTAATTTTTATCCAGTTATTCAACCGCAAGTACCTAGTAGTGTGCAATCATTACTGTGTTCTTGGTTGAAGAGCAAAATTTCCAGTGAAATCTGCGATGAAGTGATGATTACAGTGCTGTACTGCGCAGGATTTTGCACTGGCATAGTTCAAAATTTCTGGATGGACATGTCATGGGCATGCGTACTTAAAGTTTGGTCACTCAATCGCATTAAAAAATATCTAATTCGATCTCGTACAGATAGGTATCTGACTTATTGAACAACTTGAAATCAACTCTGGTCAAAAGCCGCTCCAGCTACAGAATTGCGGCACTGCTGCTTTGCAGCATAAAATGTAAATGTACAATGGTCCTAAAAACTTAAAAGTAGCCAATATTGGTAATGCAAGGTTTTTTGAATTCTCCGTTTGTGAAAAGCACGCAAGTATAATTCTTGATATAAAAATATTCATTCTTTAGTCTTGACTCTACTGAGCGTTGAATCTGTAACAAGTCCCCGAATACACGTTTTTGCATAAAAATAAAGCGAAAGTATGCAACCAGATTCTGAGAATCCGTGGTTGCGTAACCCAATCTGGGTTTTAAAATTAAATGGAGGCAAAGAGAACGCGGACTACGATTTGATAATTCGGGGATTGTACATAAAATGCCGTATTAGACAAAACCACATAATTTTAACAATCGGAAAGATCATGGCTCTTGCGAGGTCGGGACCGAGTCATATACCTTAGGTACGTTTAAGTAGATATAAACAATACCAGCACGAGTGCAACATTCACCAAAGTAAGTTCGTATAGACAGGGTGGCTAGCCCTGGTGTCAGAGTTTTTAGACCGCCTGAAGGCCTCTGACTTGGCTAAGCGGTTAATTCAACCGGGACCTACAATAAACACACACTAACATTCACTAATTCTAATATAAGATTTTGAGGGAATTTATAATTAGTGATTATACGTTGCTACTATAATTGGGTACCTAGATTTTGAAAGAATACCCTCAGGGTAGTAAATGTGGAAGTTAACTTAAGATAGAGATCATCGACGTGACTTTTTTTATATCGGTAACAGAATTAATGGATATAAATAAAGAATACAATAAACAATGCTATGGTGCCTTCTCTACGTATAGAGAAGAGAATGGTTATAATTTTGATGTACTCGTATGAGTTTGTTATACGGCTGTAAATACATTTTAACTACATATTTTTAATCAGTTTAGGTTTGTAATATCGTATAAAATATGCCTTATCTATAGAAAGGACGGAGGAAAAAGAAATCGATTAGCTTTTTGGAAAATTTTATATCAAGGTAGTTAGGTACCCATAAACTTGAACATGGATGTTTTCCTGTAGTTTATGGCAACATACATAGATACCTGATACTTGTTTAATACACGTTATTATTCATGTTTAAAGATTGCGTAAAGATTTAAACAGTTTGATCTGAAATATTAGTCAGAATTTTATATTATGCATGCATATTAGTAAAAAAATATGCATAAATAATTAATTTCTTAATTTCAACGTATCTACTAATTATATTCATGTAAAAAACAAGTTGAATCGAGTCTCATTGTAAGTAATAAGCAATTAACGTTCTCATGAGAATATTTTACTCTCAGCACGCAAGCCAATCAATATACCTATATAAAGTCTACATCTTCACGTAAACAAGTACATATTATATTACTCTATTGATAACATAACGAGTTACATCATTGATAAGGAACACAACAAACCGATAAACGAACACCACCAGGTCGGCTTTAGTAAAAATCCAGCGAAGTAGCACTTTTCCTAGCACCACAGGCAGCTTGGCTGGAGTACGCGATCTCCCTCCCTTCATTTCATTTCTTCGGGACACCTGTCGTGTCCATGACCATATTTGCAGCACAAATCACTATTGAATCACTGAACGGACACTAGTTGGAATGCGGATTAATGCGCGCGCGCCGCTGCGCTCGGCTAATAGTCTGGCTTGACTGGCTGAGATCTTGCCGCACCGAGCGACTTGCGCAAGGTCGGTAGGGACACCTGCCCCTGCCTCCAATGCAGATCGAGAAAGTATAATGATGTCAGAGTTTATCAATGCAGAGCAATAAGTGCATCTGTCGTTTATTATCCGTCTTATTCATCGAGCACACGTTATACGAAATTTTATTCGTCGAAAACAGTAAACACTAATCCTGGTTTCCGCGTCGCAAACGTTACTGCACGATATATTTTGAGAATTGAGTTCTTTTTTATCATCAACATCTTATCGCTGATTTATTACTGGGCGTTTTGTATTTTTTTTTGAAATTCGACTTGTTTTTGTACGGTTTGTTATTGAAGTTGTTATTTGCGACGATGCCGCCAACCTGAAATTTGAATGATGCACAATAATACGTACCATATTTTATCGTAAATGTTAATTAATTTTCTCAACGCTTGAGCTATAAAGATTGCACTGTAACTAAAAAACAAGGTCAAAGAGTCCATTTTACTATTTTTGTTTTTGGTATTTTTTATCTTGATTATTAAAAAAATCGTATTCAAAAATTAAGCAGAGAAGAGTGCTCTGCGTATACATTTACTTTCGAATACGATTGAAGACTGGTTACCGTAAGGTACCCACTGGTTTGATGCACCACTTTCTCATTGTCATCTACATATTGAAATGAACCAATTCTATTGTTAGTAAATTTATTTTAAGCATATTCTCGAGTCGAGTCGAACCTATTAAATATCCTTGTCGAATTCTTTATTTTCTCTCTTATTGGCTTTTTTTTTAACAAACAGACAAAATGTAGCCCATACATCTTGCGAGATCTGGGGTGAAAGCTACATTTTGTCAGTTTTTTTTCTAGCTATCGTTTTAACACGCTTGCCTAGAAGTTACCAAATTACACTAGATTTTAAGACTTACAAGAGAAGGCTCGGGTAGACGCTGGAGGGGAAAATGCACAAAACACTCCATGCGGGACGTCAGTGCATGACTTATCGCACCCACATCGAAAAAGAATAAGAAGCTATACAAATAAATATGTATATTCTGTCCACATCCTCGTTAGTATTTACATTCGTGAAATAATACCTCGATTAATGGAATAGTTAATAATCGTGACCAGTTGTATACGACTGCCTAAAAAAAGGAGAGTTATGATTTTCGGATGTTGGTTTATATTATGTTTTTTTTTCTGTTTATGATCTTGTATCACATTAACAGATTGACCAATTTTATATACGACGTTTGATTCATAGTTACGTCCAGATTGCTATATTTGTAACCTCTTGCAGTCGGTTTCTTAATTTCAAAATAACAATATGTTTATTACAAAGATAATATCTACGCATAAGTATCATTTCTTAGATTGATTGAAAGATTACCAAGAGCGTCTTCTGTAAAGTGACCCGAGGTCATGCAGATACATTGATTCTGTTGTCAAGTGTATTTAATTCACACCTTATATTCATAGTGCAGTGTTGGCAATAGGTATCGAAAGGTCTACGAGTTGTTAGAGGCCATCAGTATGCTGCCAGCGCTCCTGAGCCCGCAAGCAGACCATTTTCAACCATTGATGACCGCTGGCCATTGTTCTGTTGAGTGACCGCCCAGTCACGTTCCGGACTTTGGAGGTTTTCTGAGATCTGACACTTAGCTTAGGGTCTTCTTAAACCGTGTGTTTTGTGAATCATTCGGAAAATCCGCGTGAGATGATCTGTAGACCGAGTGACTAGGTGTTCTTGACGGTCTTTGTACCTCCCCGTTTGTACACTAAACAAGATGTTGCTTTACAAAGTGTAAGGTCTTTCACAGGTTTATGTTCTCATCCTTATGGATAATTTTTACTGTGAAACCAATCCGAAAATTTTGAAAATAAATCAGCTGGTCCGAACAAAAAGTTTGAATCTCGATTGATAATTGTGTAATATTTTGTCTTTATTTTGTTTCTTTGAGCTTTGACCTATTTTATTACCGACTTCCAAAAAGGAGGAGGTAGGTACTATGTCAGTTTCAGTTTCAGATCATTTATTGGCCATTTGTAACATGTCAGTCATACAAGGCAAGTCAGTTTACAAAATTAGTATTAAAGATAGCAACTATATAATTTAAAAATTCTTAATCATAAATAATCATCAATAATAAATAAAATTATTATTTTATAATAAATAAAACAATTAACAATTAAGTCAATTTATACGTCAGGAATACGTAAAAGGAAATCACAATAGTAATTACGTTCGTCTGTATGTATTTTTTTTTGTGTATGTTCAGCGATACATAACTTGGCAGTACCTCGTATCCAATTTTTTAGGGAAGAGAAAATTGGATATGAGGTACTTAGAAGTACCTCAGATGTTTTTGTGAATCCATAGTGAAGAACTATGTCTAGCAGAACATGTCATTGTACGTGCCTAACAGGAGAGCTATGATAGTTATGCCAATTTTTTTTGCCCTCGCTCCTGCGAATTATCCCCAGTATTTTATCATGCGGGGTTTACATTAAACATTTTTTTAATCTTAAATTTTTTATTATTATTTTTTACGTCCGTTATGAATTATGTATGACTGTTAGTAGTGCTATACAGTAGCTGGACCAAGTGTTTCTTAGCATTTATTCATTCAGCATGGTCAGTCTTTAGGAGGCATTTATATACAACTGACTGATAGTGTGGATCGGATGACACGATCAATTGTAAGTTTTTTATTTATTTCGAATATGTTTGCGTTTGACTACATACTGCCTGATTTTGAGCAGATATGCGGTCTAGGTTGTAGCACGCTTACCTAAGAAGATACCTATTTACTCGGGATTTGAAGACACCCACGTTGTACTTTAGCGGGAAGACAGACCCAGGCAAAGCGTTCTGCATTTCGGCTATTCGTACGAGTATGAGGAATGAGGATTCCAAACGCTTGGTTCTATCGCGCGGGATGTCCACCATACGCGTGGCGCTTTGGTCGCTTCTGTCTAGCGTACGATAGAAGAAAGGGACAGGTGGAACCAGATTGTGCAACTGGGCGCACCCTCCGAAGTGTATCCGGTAAAATGCTGATAAACACGCTACCTTGTTTTAACAGTTCTACCATGCCATGGGCATAAAAGCTCAGACACTAGGTCTAGCCACCCAGTCTATACGTAAGTATTTTTTTTATTTCCGTGAATTTCGTTTGAAGAAATGTTTGATAAATGTAACATTACGTGAAAATAAATTATAAACCGAGTGTAAGTTATGTTATTTGAAAAATTAATATTTTTCACACGAATTTCTTCAATACTCAATCGTTTATTGCAACATATGTTACGTTACATGCAGGTCTTAAATGACATGTTCAGTCTGAGTTACACATATGACCCTATTAGGGTATAGCAATTTTTTTTTCTTAAAAACAATAAGCACGTTAAAGCGCGTTATATACGTGCTTGTTTTTATCCCTTTTTTTGTTTACTGTCACGCCTAGGATGCGGGACAAATTTCCTCGTAGCCTAGTACACCATTTGCAGAAAATTTCTTACAGCTATCGGTTTTACCCATAGACGTAAGTACATATAATCAATACCAGCTAGATTTGCCACATTCACCGCCACTTGGTCAATATTTGCTCCGACTTGACATTATTTTGAAGGTCGTAACAAAAAATATCCCTACATAAGTTGCGTATTGCCGTTACAAGTAAACATAACACACATCCACTTATGATATTCGCTACTTGATAAAATAGATGTACAGTTACATGTATATAGATAGAGAAACTAGCTGGACCATCCGATGTCATAATTATGCGATTTTGTTACTGTTTTTAGTGTCACTCAAAATGTTGGATGTTCATATTCATTCATTCATTCATTCATTCATTCATTCATACAGTTTAGTTATAGATAAATTAATACAGATAAAATCAAAAGATACTGTTATTGAATTTAAGGTCAGTAGTACTTTTTAATTTCAACCATTGATGGTACAACTCACGTATGTAATACAATTTTATACGTCGCTAGTACCATTAATCAGTTACATTGATGGTACAACTCGCAGTAACATTGATGATACAACTCGCTTATTAATACGTCACTAGTATCATTGATCAATAACATTGATGGTACAACTCGCTTATTAATACGTCACTAGTAACATTGATGATACAACTCGCTTATTAATACGTCACTAGTAACATTGATGATACAACTCGCTTATTAATACGTCACTAGTATCATTGATCAATAACATTAATGGTACAACTCGCTTATTAATACGACGCTAGTACCATTGATCAGTTACATTGATGGTACAACTCGCTTATTAATACGTCACTAGTACCATTAAAGCCTTCAGGCCAGAAAATAAACGATATTTCAGTCTTAACTAAAAATTATATCTGTCCTTTTCATTGAAATTTTTCACAGGAAGATCGATAAAGAAAATATAGATATCGATAATACAGAAGAAGAGAGAACATCGATTTAAAAAAAAATAGAACATAGAATACTCAGTACATACTACAAAAAAGATCTATCGAAAGAGAGCCCATATTGCTAAATCATATTATTCTCAGAAATAAATTAATCTAGAACACAATCAATTACTAATTGATCAATGATACTTGATCTGATGAGTCACAAGTTCTAGGCTCTGCGAAAGTCTTAGGTGCACTAAATGTTCCTCAATAATTTGAAAGCTAAGTATTAGTTATATTCGTGGTCAATGATATTTCTTACCAAACCAACGCAGAAAATAAGATGATAGTTAATTTTTTCTCTTATTCTATAACAAATAATATTGTTTTGGCAAAAACATGACAACCGGCCTCATACAATAATGAGAACATCATCAATGTAATCGAAGTCAATTATATACGCATTATTAAAGATAATTAAAAAATAACGGTCATATATCTTGATCTAATTTTAATGAAACCACATGAGGAGTACCAGCTTTCAAATAAAAGAGATTCATCAAAATCAGTTCACCTAAAAATATGTTATTCACAAAAAAAAACATGTCAATTAAGTGTTATTTGCGGTCAGTAGGCCGTTAACTCCGTCCAAATCATCTTCATGTCGAAGTGATGCGTTTTCGATTCTCGAGTTCTGGACATACATACAAATGTAGTTTAATCGGAAATTGTGATAAGACAAAATAAAAAAAAAAAAAAACTACATTGAGCCTATTGATATAGAGCTTACAATGACATTGTAGTAGGAATTTTATTGTATCTACCCGTGTTGCATCTCTTTTTTAACCCCCGACGCAAAAGAGGGGTGTTATAAGTTTGACGTGTCTGTTTGTCTGTGTGTCTGTCTGTCTGTCTGTCTGTCTGTGGCATCATAGCGCCCGAATCACTGAACCGATTTCAGTTTAGTTTTTTTTTGGATGAAAGGAGACTTAATCGAGAGTGTTCTTAGCTATGTTTTATAAAAATCGATTGAGCCGTTTAAGAGTTATGGTGGGTTAAAGTGGGGATGGAAGAACCAAAATTCTACAAATGTGCCCAAAATGGTTGTCAAATGAAAGATAAGATATTTTATCAGTGGTAGGACTCTGTCTAGTCTGTCGGGGGTTTTTTAAATTTTTAATTTAATTTCTATATTGTATGGACTATGTTTGTGCTGTATATGTATACCTACTTATTTTTGTGTAATAAACTCATAGTTTTATTGCAATATACGAGTACCTACAACCTA
The DNA here is from genome assembly GCA_964007245.1 of Hypomecis atomaria. Classification (NCBI taxonomy): domain Eukaryota; kingdom Metazoa; phylum Arthropoda; class Insecta; order Lepidoptera; family Geometridae; genus Hypomecis; species Hypomecis atomaria. The sequence goes on from OZ023300.1 coordinate 12,713,510, forward strand.
CAACAATGAGTTTGCGAGCGGCTTGAATCCAGCGCGATCCTGCATGCTTGTTTATAAAGATCCCAAATTGTTTGCTATTACAAATATTCACCAAGTGGTCATTTTAAAGCAATCAGATAAATTAGCATATAACTTAAAATAATACTACCATACCATCCCTACATAGTCGACGTAGGTACCACCTACTCAAACTAAGCGATTTGCTTCTTCCTTCTTAATGCGGACCGCCAGGGATTGGATTGCCCTGCCTCCGTCATTGTTTCCTGACAATTACAATCTGGATATCTTCAAATTAAGAGTGAATAGGTATCTTCTAGGTCTACATAATCCACCTTCGGCTACAACTTCGCTTTCCATCAGGCGAGTTGGTGGCCAAATGTAGCCAATTATGCATAAAAAAAAAATACTGCGTAATACAATGACGTACATATTTTGAACCTTGTCCTATTTTCGCTGGCATAAAAAGGCGATTTAAAAATGTAGTGACAGCATCCAGATCCTGTTATGGAGATAACTTGTTTTGTGCCCTTCTATACTGCCAAAACGGCAATGACTGCAATAAAACCTATATGCATACAGTATAAACTCTGTAAAAACGGTATGCAACAGGCGGCCCGGAGTCCGTTTGCAGACCGCGAAAGGTCGAACCTCGGACCGCCAAATAAAAAAAAAAAACTTTCAAATGAATACATAGAAAAATATGAAAATTAAAGAATACTAGCTATCAATTGGGCACTATGTTTGGCTCGACATACGTTTGTGAAACGTCTCTCTTCAAGATGATTTTTCAAGAAAATAAATACGTCTACCTACGAGTAGTACCTAAACACATTTCGAATTTGCTGTTCCTCTCGAGAATCAAATTATAAAAAATTTCAACTTTCTAGCTATCACGTTTCATGAGATACAGTCTGGTGACAGACAGACGGACAGTGGAGTCTTAGTGATAGGGTCCCGTTTTTACCCTTTGGGTACGGAACCCTAAAAACTGGCTCAAGACTGTAGTTTTAGGTCCTGTGTTTCATAAGTCAGAATTTGATATGAAACCAAAATAATAAAATGGTAAAATTTAATTATTATCAGTTTTTTTTTTCTGGACCTCATGATAATTTATACATTGTTTAGATTATTAGAATTTATAGATATTTGAATTCCTATATTGCTTAGATTATAAGTAACGATAAGATAAGGAACGCAATGGTTATAACTGTAATGTTATTTTTCTATAAGCAAATAAATAAATAAATAATTTTTCGCCAGAATCTCGACCCCAACTAAAATTATTTACCCACCCCTGCTCTATAACGAAGGGTACAGAGAGAATTCGTTAAACAGAGCGAGGAAAAAACAATTATATGTTCGATCACAAGTGCAACAGTAATGTCGCAAGTGCTCTAGGTGATTAATAAATATGTTTAACAACAAGTAAAAGCCCGTTCTCATATCTCTCCTCGGTGTCTTTATTGGATTTTTTGGTATCTACGAGTAAATATTTAGTCGAAGCCTTTATATAAGCTGATAAAATATATTATATATAATAATGCTGATAAATCGATTAACGTCAACTATTAGGGGTAGAGCATGGATGTATTACTAAAAAGTCCTTGGGGGAGAGACGTGGAAGAAAGACCATTACTCATCTGATTACCAGATAAGGCATTCTTTCTTTTCATGAATTTTTTTACACAAAAGAAAGCATTCTATATTTTTTCTTAGAAATGTTTTTTTACCTTCACTCTTTTGATAGTCGGTTTTTTTATTTAACAGCTAATAGTTTTTAATATACCTTGGTAGGTTTGCGTACTTCATTTGTTCATACTACTTACCTGGCAAGCAACTATGAACAAATATGTCACTATAAGTACGAAACCGATCTGACAACCAGTCAAAATTGGAATCAAAAGAAAGATAGTTTAATTGCAAAATTGAACGATCAACGATTTTTTGAAGGTAAGTCTGTATGCTTACAGGCTTACCTTCAAAAAATCGTTCAAGAAATATTTTAAATTTAATGAAAAATAGCCATGTACACTTTTCGATAGGCAAGCTGTCATAGGCGTGTTTGTAAATAAATAATAATTGATTAAAAATACACACGTCTCATCTAGTTATCACGTCGGCGAAGTTCGATCTCCAGCGGCTCTTAGACCACATGAACATATTTCTTCGTTATAACGAGTGATTGCAACTCTAGAACTAGTAATTCCCGAAGAGTAGACCTCGCGGCACATCTCTTTAACTGAATCTTCATAAGCCTATATCTCAACTCGCTCTTCTACCGATTTGGTTCCATACTCGCAAATCTTGTCAGGATTTAGATACTAAACGAAATCGGGCGATAAATAGCGCGATGGTAAATTTCCCCTCTTTTTGAGGGAAATACCTCGGAAATATCTGATCTACCTTCCTAATCAAAAATCGCCGACGACAAAATAAATCCTTCGACTTTCGTTATAGCCACGTTGACACTGTTTGTAGTAATGACCTAAAAAGTTAAAAGCGCTCAATGATTCGGAAGTGAGAGGCTACTTTAATTTAGGTCCAAGCGTTTTAAAAGACCTAGGTTCTGCAACTTTGTTACCCGGAAGATAAAGAATATAGAACATAAGGTCGAATTTCTGAATACAACTTCTCCCAGTGTGTGTCATTTGAACGTGTCCGAAACACTTCCTACATATTTACCGGTTGGTTTAAAAGTTGTTTTACGTGACTTGGATGGTGCATATGCGGATAAAATTCTGCTTCTTTTATTAAATTGTTCACTGAAACTTAAATTGAATAAATGACACTAGAGCGTAAATAACATCAACACTTTTCTATACATCATGATGATTTGCCAATATAGGTAGGAAAACATTGCCAAATGTGGCATCTGACAGTCCCAAGGTTCAATGACTACATCGGTTAAGGAGGTCAATCTTGGTCCTGGTGATAATTCAGTATGCCTTAAATTCTGATCACATTTAAATTAAATGAATTGTCACAAAGTGATATGCTTACTAAAATTAATATAAATCCGAAAGTGTATTTATTTATTTGTTACTGTAGAGTAACGGATCGACTTCAAATTATGCATGGAAATATAGTTTAAAGGTAACAGAATGGAATAGTCTACTTTTATGTAAAAATTAAAGCATTCTGTGGGATTGTTGGTCAGAACTAATAACAAATAATGATTATTTGCAGCAAGTACTTCGATTTTGATATATACTTGACGATACATGACTTGCTAGCTTAGCATACAAGACCACGACAAGAGTTTATCGACGTGTGAAAAGGTGACAGATATATGCTTTCTTCATAACTCTGTCACGTTCTGACACGTCCATAGTATTATTTTATGGTCCGTATGCTAAGACCGCTGGTCACAGCTATGAAACTATTTTGATAAATAAGAAAATATCAAAACTCCGATCCCAATCATGTCCACCCTTGATTGCACCTTGTTTTTACCGCTATTTTGGGCCTATTCTTAAGGTGGCCATACACGATTCGATGATTTGATCAAATTTTCGCTTCATGCCAACTGGGAGCTCATTCAGTTAAAGAAAAGGCAGGAATTGGTGGTTCACGATTTGAACCACTACCTGAAGCTGGGCTCACACGAAAGTATGATCGCATCTGTTCATCAAATCAGTGCAGCAGGGGCCATGTAGTATCATCATGTATCGTAGGTAGTTATATAAGAAACAAAATGACACCACCATCTTATTCGAAAAATATAGAGCATACAAAAAGTTGATGGGAATCAAAGTTGTAGGAAATCAAGAGATTTGATTTTCTACAATTTTGATTCCAACAACTTTTTGTAGGATCGATATTTTTTTAAATATATAGTTGGAACATTTTGTTTCTTCAATAACTTGTGTTACATAAATTGTCATCAGAAGTTGTTGGAACAAAAGTTGTTTAAAATTTGATTTTCTACAACTTTGACTCTCATCATATTTTTGTTGGATAGATAATTTTTGAATTAGAAAGTTGTACCATTTTGTTTCTTCAATAACTTGTGTTATTTAAATTTTTTATCAGATGTTTTCAGAACAAAAGTTGTTTAAAATTTGATTTTCTACAACTTTGATTCCCATCAACTTTTCGTAGGATCGATATTTTTTTTAAATAGTTGGTGGTACCATTTCATTTCTTCAATAACTTGTGTTATTTCAATTTTACAGCAGAAGTTATGGGAACAAAAGTTGTTTGAAATAAGATTTTCTACAACTTTGATTCCCATCAACTTTTTGTATGATCGATATTTTTTTTAAATAGTTGGTGGTACCATTTCATTTCTTCAATAACTTGTGTTATTTCAATTTTACAGCAGAAGTTATGGGAACAAAAGTTGTTTGAAATAAGATTTTCTACAACTTTGATTCCCATCAACTTTTTGTAGGATTGATAGTTTTTTTAAATAGTTGGTTGTACCACTTCATTTCTTTAATAACTTGTGTTATTTCAATTTTTTACGAGAAATCATCGGAATCAAAGTTGTTTGAAATTTGATTTTCTGCAACTTTGATACCCATCATTTTTTGTTAATACATTTTCGAATAAAATAGGGGTGTCATTTTGATTCCTCAATACGAGTAACTACCTACCTATCGGCAATGCAACTATATTAGAATCGCTGGACTGATCTGATGAATTGATGCGATCATCGCATCGTGTGTGCCCAGCTTCAGGTAGTAGTTCAAATCGTGAACAACCAACTACTACCGTTTGAATTAGTTAAATGAGCCCCCAGTGACGATAACTTCGCCGTTGGGCGTAGTTGTAGCCGGACCATTATAGGTTGGCGTACCTATATCAGATCATAGAGCTATTACAATTACAACCAGAAGGATAATCTGGTTGTCATGAAAAATACCTATCTCATTTCAGTGACTGTTGCCGTATTATTCTCCCGATAACCCTGTTTGCCGCCTACGCAAAAACGACGGGGCGTTATAGTTTTAGAAGAAAGAAAATTGCACATCTAGATACCTTTTTCGTTTTATTTCAATAATATCAATCATAGAAAAAGTTAATGGGAAACAAAAATGTAGGAAATCAAATTATAAGCAACTTTAGTTCTGACCATTTCTCGCGTAAAATTAAAATTACAAGAGTTAATCAACATTCAGGAAGTGGTTCAAATCGTGAACCACCAATTCCTGCCTTTTCTTTAACTGAATGAGTGCCCAGTTGGCATGAAGCGAAAATTTGATCAAATCATCGCATCGTGTATGTCAAACTTTATGCTTCTTTTTTCAATTTCTAGAGGAAATTTAGAAAATGCTCCAATAAGAAAATAACTTAATTTGGTTTTGTAGTTAGAAGCAGTCCCGAATTTTTTTTTAAAAATATCGTCTCCTAATATCTCTTTCACTAGAGCAATTTGGTTCGTAAAAGCCTTTTTAAGGTTCCGTACCCAAATAAAGGGTAAAAACGGGCCCCTATTACTAAGACTCCGCTGTCCGTCTGTCTGTCTGTCTCCAGGCTGTATCTCATGAACCGTCATAGCTAGAAAGCTGAAATTTTCACAGATAATGTATTTCTGTTGCCGCTAAAACAACAAATACTAAAAACGTAATAAAATTAATGAATAACGGGGGGCTCCCATACAATAAACCTGATTTTTTTGCCGTTTTTCGCTCTATGTTAATAATGGTAACAGGTAGATGCTTGAAATTTTCACAGAATATTTAGTTGTATATTCACTTCAATAATAAAATTAAAATAAAAAAAATATTAAGGGCTCCCATACAGTACGGAACCCTCCGTGCGCGAGTCCGACTCCTACTTGGCCGATTATTAAAATTAATTGTACCGTTTTTGTCAAAAAATATTACTTAGGTATGTGTGATTTGATTAGATTCCTGCGATTAAATACCACTTGACATTGAAACTCTTGCTAACTGTATCATGATATTTGAATTAATGATGTCTAGCTATACCTATAACTCATTTTTGGATGTCAAGGTTTGTTTACGACCCTGAGCCCAACATTTTAAATTCATATATTCTAATATGTATATACTTGCCCCTTTATGTTGTTCTGTCTTCTTTCACCTATCTCTATGCTAGCGGCCCGCTCTAGTATGTCTAGTCTAGCTATTATTTCGAACGGTGATTACATATCTACAATAATATTAGTTTATGCAACTGTCATATAATGAAGGGTATTAAAACACGAGTGTGAGTTTATGAAACGAGCGCAGCGAGTTTCATAATACCCGTGTTATATGCAGTTGCATACACTACTTTATCTTCACTAATAAAAATAAAAAAATAAAAATATTGCAAAACACGCGTACGTGTATTGTCACAGTGAACTTGGCGCCATTAAAATCTAACCAATTAGAGCGCAGCTGCGCGCGCAGGGCCAATCAGGAGCGAGCGCGCGATGTTATAATGAGATTTTACGATATCGATGTGGATATTATAACATCATGTGAAATTGCTTAAATTGAGTGTTTTGTTGTCTGCGCTATAACAGTAGTCATTATAAGTCAAGTATTGGAAACATAAGTAGAATGTTACAACATTAGTGTAGATAAAATCTTTAAAATAGCTGCAGAATTAAAGGGTGCAAGAAAAATTATCCGGAACTCATTAATAAAATCGACGTTTTCTCGTTATACTTTAGCACGGTAATAGATATCATTACCGTGACTTAAGTATCTACAAATAAAAGTAGGGAAGAAAGTTTAATGTGAAAAGACTTAGATCAGTACTGTACTGTACTGTACCAGTCTTTTTAATAGTCTACTACTACAGGATGTAGGCCTACCCACGGAGGGTGATTAGGCCATATCCACCACGATGGCTCTGTGCGGGTTGGTGGATTCACCAACGCCATCGAATTTCTTCTGCGGACATATGCAGGCTGCCGTACGATGTTTTCCTTCACCGAAAAGCCAGTGGTGGGAATTTCTCAAGTTCATAAGTTCCAAGAAATTCATTGGTACGAGACCGGGTTGGAATCTACGACCTCACGATTGTAAGGCGGGTGTCATTACCACTAAACCGGCTATACAATAGATCAGTACACAAATCTTTTACTTTCATTAAATTGTAGACGTTCAACGTATAAGCTCGTTAGTTCAAAGTCCAAAATTCCAAATGATCTAAACTGATAGAGATGTTATAAGCATGAATTACCTATGTGCCAAATACCAATTGTGACATCACGAAAACGTTACTTACTTAGTTTATATTGTAAACAATCATTGCATCCACGTTCTCTTACAAAATGATCGTCGTCTCAGTAGCCGCTCGCCAAACATTTAATACATCGATTATGCAATTCTGATTCCTAATAAATGGCACCAGAAAAGAAAATGGAAAAAATAGGATGATTATACTGTGTATAAATTTAAATAGTTTGTAAACCAGTCAAACTACAATCTCCAAAGTCGTCCCATTTTGGAGTCCGTGTTCGGTGTGGAGATGTTCGACCTCCAAAACTGCATTTTGTGCCAAAAAAAGTGACTTTAAGTGGCTCTATTTTCAATATGCAATCATGACTCATTCCCGTATGATATCATAATCGTTATGATCAAAGATTGTGATAAAATTTTGCAATGCGGTTATCTGTAAGGTTGACCCTCCTTTTGCTGACGTAGGTGGGAATTATGGCAACAAACGCCAATAAAGTTAGTTTATAGGTAAGAAATAAAATACAAAAAAACGCAACAAATAAAGCGCAACAAAAACGCTCCAATATAAGGTGTTCTCAAGGTCTCATGAACAGTTACAGAACGAAATCCTTTTCGAAAGTCGATTAAAAATATCAGTTCACTTGCATCGAAGCTTTGTGAAAGACACGTCCCGTTATTTGGACTCGATCGAATGCAGACATGGAATCCTCGATGCAACCCGAACGACAGAATAAATAATGCACATTTGCAATTTCCAAGCATCATCAGAAAGGTTGAGTTCTCTGAAGCGATTCGCGGTTATTTGGCAGTGATTTTTGCGTGAAAGCAGTTACGCAGTAGCAGTTAATTAAGAATTTCCTTGTTTTGAAATGCACGTACTGATTACGTGTCCCTTTTGTTGCTTAACGGTGAAATGAAACCCAACTTTCTTTAACAACTAGATTGTAACATAACAAAGGATTTCGCTCTTGATGCGACTTGTGCAAAATATGCAACTTGTTGATATGAAGAAGGTTCGTTCTTCGTGGTTACTTTGTCACACGGCTATGAGGGGACGGAACTATGAGGAAATCTAGTTCGACAGTGGGAAATTCTCATATGAAGTTATGAAAGTATTGGTGTCTCGGCCCCTTCGATTTCTACGTAGGTTTTCTGTCAAGAGATTCATAATAAATCTAAGGAAAAAACTGGTACTTAGTGAATTGCTTTTCTTAGTGAGTTCCTATAGTCATAATTACATCGCATCAGTCCACTTTCGAGTCAGTTTTATGATGACCAAGCCAGCTCTATCAGTTATGTGTTTTGCGTGCTGCATTTTGTCTACTGTCAAATTGCTAATCTAGTGCGTTGAATTATCTGGTTAGTCAATGTGATAACCCGTTATTAATTTAAGTCCGGTGGTGCAATTGTCTCGTACAATGCTTTTGTAATTGTGATTGTGTTCTACATCTTCTCGTTTTTCCCCGCTTTGTACAATGTTACGGAAAGAAACCAAAGGAAATTACTCTGTGTTTTACACTAGATCAAACGTCGTGATGAAATTCATTTTCCTTAAAGCATTGTGGGCTAATGACTGCATTGTTCTCAATTCTTTAGATAGAATCTGGTTTTAAGACCTGATTGGTAATGGCTGCGTTTAAGAAATGTGATATTTATCTCCTTGTTTGTCAAGTCTGGTGACATACTTTAAGACAGACTTTTTTGCCTTTTAAAGTGATTAATCTTAACTTTTTAAACAACGTTCATACTAATGTTGTCTGATTAATCAGCCTAGTGATCCGCTTTATCTCCGTCTGTTTTATTTGGTCTGAGCCGTCAATCTCATAAATTACACCGACTGCCTGTTACTTTTAACATCTTTTTTGAGAAATTGGTGAATCAATGTCCAAAGGAAGATCCGCATAAAATCTCTAAAACGGCTGTGTAATGATATCCCAAAGATTACTGAATATCTCACTATCCAGATCTGTCAGACTTCTTACACATCTCTATGCAGCTCGTCGAAACCTCAGCCAAGTTTAGAACAAAGTTTAGCTTCGTTTAGAATAAAATCGATGAAGCGAACCCCTAAAATAGCCAGTTATACAGCTCTCCAAGACACCTTTATTCGGGGTGACTGGCTGAACGGATAATAGATATACTTAGATATACTTAATCAGGATATCATTGTAACAATCGAATTGCAACCTGGAACTCAAAAATCCAGCTGACATTAGACATAATGAGAACGATGATATCTTAAGATAGGTATGTAAAGTGTTATACTATGTGGTCAGTGGTGCCATTCTCTGGTTTCAAAAACGAGCATGGGCGGCACATAATAAGCCCGATTACAGAGGCACCAGCGTAAATTTAATAGCAACGTAAAAAGCGTTCTCTCTATCGTATGCCTGAAGTGAAAAAGAAACAGAACTATGCTATTTAGCTAATATAATTACGATGGCGCCTCTGTAATCGGGCTTAATTACCTAGCAAGTCTCGCTGCATAATATATTTATATCGAAAAACAAACGGGAATACGCTGATTTCCTCATTCCGCGTCCACAGCCAGCGCAAGGCTTGAATACATTTTAAGATCATTACAGATGCTTGCAAAGAATACAAATGTGTGCAAACAACACACGATTACAAAAATATAAACCTGCTTTATTTCTCTTAATTGCATTTTGTGTGCTACGAATGCATATCGTTGAATTAAGTTTTCGAACTGAAAAGATTTCTCAGCATGCAATGTCAGTCAGGATACTTACTAAACCAAAAAATTTTTTCCTGCCAATTTCAATAGGTTAGATGACTAAAAAATATAATTAGTCTGTCAGATAGATGGCTATTTAAGGGCTATTTATTTATCAAAAACTAGCTTTAGCCCGCGGCTTCGCCCGCGTGGTTTTTACAGGAATATTTTATTTTTCTTATCCGTATTTTTTTTTAGGTAAGGAATAAGGACTATTTATTAGACACGTTTTTTTTTGTCAATTAAACGAAAATTGACGAAGATGTATAAATTACAAAAGTATAGACTTTGACAGAGAAGTGACGTCACGAACCCCCACTCCTGAACTTTGACAATGTTTATCTTTGTCATTTATTGTTTGATAGACGAAAGAAAACGTGTGCAATTTTTTTTGAAAATCTAATTAATATTCTAATTTTATTGTTACAATAATGTTTTTTTTACCCAGTCATTAAGCCCGGTTACAGAGGCGCCAACGTAATTAAAATAGCTAAATAGCATAGTCCTGTTTCTTTTTCACTTTAGGCATTCGATAGAGAGAAAGCTTTTTACGTTGCTATTAAATTTACGCTGGCGTCTCTGTAATCGGGCTTATTATGCCTATTATAGTAATATGATTATGAGCCATAATGATACTGGCTTTGGTTCAAAGATAAGAGCTAATTCCAAAACACGTTTTATTATGTGATTGCAATTTCGTGTTTTCGTGCAGTCATCTTATAAAAGTTAAAACAATGTGTTTATTTTATTTTGCGCCTGTTTGCTATTTTGTATCATAGCATTAGTTCTAACATGAAACACGAGTGAAAGTTGTAAATTATATTTTATAACATATTTGCTCGTAAAGTGGCTGTAATTACACCAATTTCAATATCGTAATGTATTTCATTACGCACTTGTGCTTTATTGTAATGTAAAACGCACGCCGCCACCGACTGCAGAACTCTGTGGTCTCGTTCCTCCTACTTTCACTCAAGAGAGTGAGAGACATTACGGCACTTCTGCGTTATTGTAATGTAAAACGCACGATGCTTCGACTGATGCACGACTTTCACTCAAAGTCTGAGTTTTATTAATTTCCTCGCAAATATCTTATAAAACGTCGTATGAAATACGTGCGCTTTGAAAATTACAACTTACCGCACTTTTTTTTTATAATGTACTATTATTATCGGTTGGCTGTGAGAGGTTTTTGGTAATGTGAAAAACATTACATAATGTAATTTATTTATGCAATTTCATATATTCCACCAATACTACCTGAGCTGTTGATGCACAGGTTAAATACCATCAGGCGAGGTGGTGGTCAAGTGCGGAATTATATTAGCGACTAGCTGACCCCGCGAACTTCGTTCCGCCTAACAGTCGATTCTTAAATTTTTTTATATTATGATACCTACTTAATTTCATCATTTTTCTAAAATAAAAGATTTTTTCTAAAAATAAACGTACCCTAAGTTACTCCTTACTACATCAGCTACCTGCCAATAAAAGTCCCGTTAAAATCGGTCCAGCCATTTCAGAGATTAGTCGGAACAAACAGACAGACAGACAAAACTTTAAAAAAATGTTATTTTGGTGTATGTACCGTATTTTATTAATATATAGTTATTATATATATATAGTTATTTCAATATTACAAACAGACACTCCGTTTTATTTATATGGTATAGATGTATAGATAAAAACAAATTATAACGAACATAAATTGAACCTTATTGTGGCCAATTCTGTATTATGTTGTATCCCAATGGTGAAAAAGAGGTCTTCTTACTAAGGGAAAAACTAGATCATAGTCTATACTCTACAGTCCACCTCGCTAGCCCAAAGCAGGTTCTGAGTTCATCATCATCATCGTCAGCCTGTGTCGACCCACTGCTGGGTATAGACTTCCTCTCTCATGTGCCATTGTGCCCTATCTTCAGCTAATCTCATCCACACCTGACCAGCGATGGGTCTGATGTCGTCGACCCATCGGGCTGGTGGTCTGCCTATAATAATTTTAATTAATTACGACATTGTGATGACTAATTCAGTTGGCGTGCATGTGTCGCAAAAGGTAAAAAAAATACAATACACTCCTGCGTATTGTATCTAGACACGAAAGCGTGTCCAGCCAAGTCTAAGAATAACTAATATAAATTAAAAATTAAAAAAAACTCCGACACATTGACAACCATTTTGGGCACATTTGTAGAATTTTGGTTCTTCCATCCCCACTTTAACCCACCATAACTCTTAAACGGCTCAATCGATTTTTATAAAACATAGCTAAGAACACTCTCGATTAAGTCTCCTTTCATCCAAAAAAAAACTAAACTGAAATCGGTTCAGTGGTTCGGGCGCTATGATGCCACAGACAGACAAACAGACACGTCAAACTTATAACACCCCTCTTTTGCGTCGGGGGTTAAAAAGGATCTGGCGACGCGACGTGTGTAATATTACACGAACCATTTCGAGCCACTTTTGACCCCTTCATAACTCGAAAACTATTTAACCTATATTTATGAAATTTAGCATATTTATTAAAGTTCTTTAGCTTATATACAACACAAAATTTCATTAACTTTGCTATGACATTGACTGATTCACTCACTTATTCACTGACTTATAGATCAAAAACCTAACCCACTTCCAGATGACCTAGAAACTTGATATTTGGCATCAAGGTAGTATCAGGCATATACAAAGGAAAAAATCTAAAACTTTAAACTTTTGCCCCCCAACCCTATATAATAGGAGATGAAAGCTTGTATGAGACTTCCACAAATTTTTGTGCTATAAGTCTAAAAATTGATATAAAGACTCCCTGTTAGAAATAATAAAACACTTGTTTCAGGATTTTTAATAAATCAGCCCCCAAACCCTAAAATTGGAGGATGATAATTTGTATGACACTTTTGCAAAGTTTGGTGCTAGATGTCCAAAAATTGATAAAGGGACCTTTATTACAAATATTTAGACATGTGTATATTTTTGCCTATTTAAAAAAAAAATTGTCTAGCCATTGACACGAAATGAATGAATTACAAATAATACGTATTTCAAGATTTTTTGTAAATCTCCCCCTAACCTTTAAAACTAGGGGTTAAAAGTTGGTAAGACTTCCGCAAGTTTTGAAGCTAGAGATGTGAAAATGGATAAAATTACTCCTTGTAGTAAACTACAAAAATAAGTGAAATCCAACAAAAACATTTTCATGTGAAATTAAGCCAAGTCTAAATCACAGTTCCCACTATCAAAAAGTTGTCAGATCTCACGTAAAGCCAAGCTTCTAACTCTACACGCCTTACTCTACAAGTCCTTACTCCACAAACTCTCAATATATGCGACTTGGCTTCATTTCACATGAAAATGTTTTTGTTGGATTTCTTTTACCAAACACTTATTACCATACAATCAATCATAGCAGGAAGGTATAGGTACATTGACATCAGGTCATAGGTGCCGTTTTCCTTTGCTTTGTATTACATTGGCCTGGCTTAAATTTTTTGGCATTTAAATTTTAATTGTTAGGTGGTACAAACACAATTGTTCCTTGCTAATTTAAGCTGCCTGAAAAAAATACAATGTTGCTGCCATAGATCGGTTGCTGCTGCGGTGGCCCGCGTCTGTAGTCTACCCAGCACACTACTAAATATTATTGAATTCTTCTATTGAAAATAAAAAAGAAACGAATTATTCCTGGATGTGCTTTTAAACGATTCTTTTCAATAAAAGTGGCCCTTTTCACCCTTCAAGGGGTGAAAAGGGCCACTTTACATAATCTCAAAGGTAATTTTTCGTAAAACGACATCTAAAACAACTGACCTATGTATATTCTAAACAGTTTGGTCGCAATGGAGTTATTCTTATAGGTAATTTGGATTTTATAACATGAAAATGTTGTCTTCAGCATCGGTCAATCTAGGCTAGGCAGCAGTTGCCCTGATGCCGAGGCACTAGAATACGGCATCGGTATCCCCTGCCTGTAGTAAGAGCCTAATAAAAAGGGACGCCTGGGCTCGTGGATGGTCAGAGTTGGGACTCAGCCATCCGGCCCGAGGAGGGCGACAGCGTGTGTGGCAACGCTGTCGTAAAGGACAGCCCAAGCCTGGTTTTATCACCAAGCGAGTAGTCGTATAAAGTGCTCTCAGCACTTTTCAGTGGGATTTGGTATGTGCCACCGAGGGGGTTTTTAGTGGGTACTAAAACCCCCTCGGTGGCAGGCTTTGTGCCTTCTTGGGAGCTCCGGGATCTCCAAAGGAAGAGTAGTCGTATAAAGTGCTCAGCACTTTAACCCAGCCCAGCTCCCAAGAAGGCACAAAGCCTGCCACCGAGGGGGTGTTAGTGGGTAAAATCCCACATAACCCGACTGCTCCCCAAAGCAGTCGGGAATCTTTCGAAGATTTCCTCCCTCGTAAAAAAAAAAGGCTAGACAGTACATTTTTGTGTATCAACTAATTTTGGTTATTTTTGGTAATTGTGACCGTTGTGACCAAATTCGCAAATCAGGCCCGAAAGAGCTAGATTTTCCTTATGACTGAGGTACCTAGTCATTAGTCTTTATTTTCGCTTAAAAACTTTTGCTCAAATATTAGATAGGTATCTCTCTTGATCTTTGTTTTACCAGTTGTATTATTAAGTTTTTTGGTTCCTCAACCGGATTTCGAAGGTCGATGCTCTTCGCAGAACTCCCGATAAATATTTAAATGCATATTTATTTACGTACCAACTTGACATACTTTGATGCAAACCATCAACCTAGCATTTTTTCTGTTAAACCAAGTTTTATTTTGTTACAACTTTGTGTGGTCGTTATGTTGTTAATTTTTCACACGAATATTATTCTTACAATAGGCTAGTTGACTAAAAAATATATTGGTCCTTAACACTAGATGCCTCATAAAAAAATAGATTTTTTCATTTGTTAATTAAATATTAATTTCAAAGCTGATGTAATCGAGGTAGTTCTTAGGTATATAAATCAAGTCTTTGTCAAGGGTGTTCCATATTTTTAATTTTACTCTTGTATAGAAGCTTATGAAATACTCATATCTTTCCAGACCCATGCCTGTACATCCTGCGGTTCGCGTCACAGCTTCAATTCGATGAGAAGCAGCACGAGGTCAGCATGACGGCGCTGAGGCTGGTGCAGAGGATGAAGAGGGACTCCATCCACTCCGGCAGGCGGCCTTCCGGTATATGTGGCGCTGGTAAGTTGGCTATATATCCTGTGGATCTCGTGGTAGCTGTAGTTAAAAGAGAAGCAAGACGAGGTCAGCATGACGGCGCTGCGGTTGGTGCAGCGGATGAAGAGGGACTCCATCCACTCCGGCAGGCGGCCTTCCGGCGTTTGCGGCGCTGGTGAGTTGGCTATACATCCTGTGGCTCCCGTGGTAGCCGTAGTTAGAAAAGAAGCAACAAGAGGTCAGTATGACGGCGCTGCGGATGGTGCAGCGGTAGAAAAGAGTCTCCATCCTCTCCGGCAGGCGGCCTTCCGACATTTGTGGCGCTGGTGTATTGACTATACATCGTGTGGTAGCTATTGTTAGAAGAGAAGCAACACGAGTTCAGCATGACGGCTCTGCGGCTGGTGCAGCGGATGAAGAGGGACTCCATCCACCCCGACAGGCGGCCTTCCGGCAGTGGTGGTGCTGGTGAGTTGGCTATTCTGCAGTCCATGTGGTAGCTGTATTTCGAAGAGAGGCAGCACGAAGTCAGCATGCTGGCGCTTCGGCTGGTGCAGCGGATCAAGAGGAACTCCTTCTGACATTTGTGGCACTGGTTAGTTGTCTACAATTCTGGGGCTTGCGTCACAGGCAGTCACAGCTTAAATTCGGTGCTGTAGGTGTGGACTAGAGAGTGAACTGGGTGCGGACAGCGCTGTCGCCCAGTAACCACCCACCCAGGGCCACGTGGCCATGCGAGCGCTTCACCAATTAATCCTGTTTTCGTGCGTCAAGGTTACCTGAAATGGCGCAGCAGATCATTACCTCTTTGCGCCACGCGAAACATTGTTAGCGTGGCAGCTCAATTACTTTGCCAAGGAGTAGATAAGCTTGCAACATCTTAGACCGAACCTTTGCTCAACATCATAAAAAATGTGGTTAAAAGCCAACCTGTTCCGTGTAAAAAAATTGAAATCATTTCAAATGGTTTTTCAGCCCTCCTCATAGCTGCCCGTCTGCACGACTTCAACCGCACGCCCAGCGATGTCGTCCGGATAGTCAAGATACACGAGTCTACGTTACGGAAAAGACTGTTAGAGTTTGGAGAGACGCCGTCTTCTGCGCTCACCGTGGACGAGTTCATGACGGTAGACCTGGAAGAAGACCAGGATCCGCCGTCTTTTAGAGCTGCTAGGAAACGGGACAAGGAACGGTTGCAAAAAGTAAGTACATAATGTGTCCTATAAGGTTCTATATGTTGGGGTCCTAAAAGTTTACGTTACGGAAAAAACTGATGAAGACGTTGTTTAGAAAGAAATCATCTTTTACGTTAGTAGTCGAGTTGAGTAAGTCGAGTCGAAATGAGTTTGAAGGTGGCATTGGTTGGTGGCCAGAGCCTTTCCATCAGGCGAGTTAGTGGCCAAATGTAACCTAATTATGTTAAAAAAAAGTTAGAAAATGGGTTAAAAAATAAGTAGGTATTAGAGTCTATAAAATTAGCTATAAAACTAGCTTTGAATCCTATGAAATTATCTGTCTTCTGTGCTCACGATGGACTAATTCATAACAATATACTTGAACTTGATTATGATTAAACTAAATTTGTCGCGTATTGAACAAAAGACTGTATAATTATGTGTTATGTTCAATGACCAATAAACTTTATCACCACCTTTTCGGCCACCACCACCTTTTTTTTAGTTTTTTTTTTTTTTTTTTTGTTTTTTTTTTTTTTAATTCTGAATAGGTTTGCGTTTGACCACATACTGCCTGTTGTTAAGCAGATATGCGGTCTAGGTTGTAGCACGCTTACCTAGAAGATACCTATTTACTCGGGATTTGAAGACGCCCACATTGTACATTAGCGGGAAGACAGACCCAGGCAAAGCGTTCCACATTCTGGCTGTTCGTATGAGGAATGAGGATTCGAAACGCTTGGTTCTAATACGCGGAATGTCCACCATAAAAGGGTAGCGCTTTGGTCGCGTTTGTCTAGCCGTACGATAGAAGAAAGGGGCAGGTGGGACCAGATTGTGCAACTCCTGGGCGCACTCTCCGAAGTGGATCCGTTGACCAGCATTTTTTTTATCGTGAAGAAGTCTGCGATTGATCATCAACTCGCAAGATGGTATGGTATGCGACCTAATCACGATTTTATGACGTGAGCATTAGAAAAAAAATCCAATTACCTATAGCTTTATTGTTTGAAAATGAGTAATCAATCGTCCTACAATAAGGTATATCAGACACAGTCAACATTTCTGACATACCTTAACACATTTAAGGAAAACCTTAACATTCATGCAACATTGTATCGAGATATTCGAAAGTTACTCTAATTAGGACTGTCGATTTATTGATTAACTATGCTAAATAGAAAAAAAATGACTATTTACATATGAGTACCTACCGCAATTGTTTCATTTAAAATAAGATACAGAAACTACAATGATTCGCACGTTAAATGACGTATGGTGACCTTAAATGTAGTTGATACTTTGTTTTGATGATGACTAGCAGTTTTTTATTTTAGCAATTATAAAAAAACCTATTCTTAAACTTCCGCTATTTGAGCGGAATTATTGTAACACGTACTCGGGCATTGAAAATACAAGATAAACAAATACCTAATTATCCCGATGTTTGATTGAACTCGGTCGAAGAGATTTATTTATTTATTTATTTGTCACAATTACAACTACCATTACAGAAATTCCAATGCGATAGTGTAAGTATAGGTACATTGGTCAAACTTAAGTTCTAATCTAGCTTCATGCATTACAAAATTCATATACAGAGATAAAAAGTCCTTCCGAAATTATGATTGCTATACTGAATTAATAATTTTCCACTTTTACTTCTGTTTCTTCGCGACCGACAAGGACGAACGATATATCGTTCGTCCTTAAGATATGATGTACCTATTATGGTATGATGACTACAAAAATATAATTAGTCCGTTAAATAGACTATCAAAAAATATTAGACACTTATTTTTTCTTTTGTCAATTAAACAAAAATTAATGAAGATATATTTCGTCAAAGTTCCGACTGTATAGACTTCTGTAAGAGAGGTGACGTCACGACCCCCACTCCCGAACTTTGACAAGGTTAATCTTTGTCATTCGTTGTTTGATTAACAAAAGAAAAAATACAAGTCCAATATTTTAATAATGTGAGGATTATTAAAAATATTGGACATGTGTTTTTTTTTTTCTACTTATAATAACGATTTTTTTATAATTCAGTCATTATGCCTATTAAAACCGCAGCATCGCGCTGGTTGCAAGCCACTTCCAACCGGTTTTATTGAAAAACCATAAGGGAGGCCACTGTTCAGCAGTAGGCGTTGTACGGCTGATGGACGATTGAAAGGATGGATGACTTTTAGACTCCATAAGCGTTGCCAATTTATGTCTTATGGTAGTCATGGTGCTATTTGGAACCGAGGTGCCAACTGCAGCCTGTCGACATTACGCACAACCGCTACTCGTACAAACTAGTAGCACGGTAATGGTATCTAAGAGTATTGTGACTCGGCCTTTTCGTTGACATAAATAGCTACAGCCCCGCGTGGCCACGCAGTACGTAATTCGCGCTAGGGCTGCCCGCCTGATAGGTATATCGCACGCTTACTCGCACTTATTACAAGCTCACACGTTCGCTCATCACTACGACGCATCTGCGACTGTTGGTGTACCGAGTGTATACCGAACTACGAAGCGCGTAGTTGTGATTCACGTCCCAACCGTATGTATGAAGACCTTCGAGCAAATATCTACAGAGCCACAGTCCCTGTGGACTGTGGCTCTGTAGATATTTGATAGATACTTTCACATAGGTGAAAGTAGTAAATAAATGTCCGAGCGCCATACGTCATACATACCGACTTAGATATTAACATTAAATAATTCACAATGACCCGTTTTGTCGAATCTCGACGTCATGTCACCTAATTAGTGCTTGTAACCGAGCACTTAAACATCGCGCGGCGTTGTAGTCGGCTTGCAATCGCCTTACGACTAACTACAAAGGCTGCCCACTACGTAGCTTGGGCAGGGTTTTGGCTCGGACACATTTTTTCCACGATTGTGACTCTATAGATATTTGCTCGAAGATGAAGACGGAATACTGTTAGATACCATTACGTGCTAGTATAATTTGGCCGTTCAGAGAATGCGACTTTTTTGTAAAACTTACCGTTTACGATTTATGGACCATTTAATGTTTTAAGGTCCATTTAATTAAATTTCATTAAATGGGCCATAAATCGTAAACGGTAAGTTTTACAAAAAAGTTTACTGGAAACAAAAGATGCGAAATTTTATTTTCTACAATAATGATCTTAATGTTTTTTGCCCTTAAGTACATAGTTTCCGAGATATCGGCCAAAAACATTTTTTCAAGATGACGTGTAAGAAACGCATTCTCGGCCGAACTAGAGTGTGGCCGAACGAGTAGTGCAGCTGAGCCGACTTCATTTGTTTTGGCCACAGCTACACTACTAGTTGGTATCAGCCGCTGCACGTGCTGTAGGCAGATGCATTTGGCAAATAGGTAGGTTCCAAATGGCACCTTTATTTTTAACCTTTCTTTTTCAGTTAATAGATGAAGAAGACGGCGAGAGAGAGTTGACAGAGTTGCAGAAAGAGATAGACGCACAGTTAGAAAAGGACAGCAAGAAACGGATAGCACGGACACCGAAAACTGTAAACAACTTAAATAACTCTACTGGGCGCTGCGCGTCTATACCGGGGCCTTCGCTTATTACTATAGGTAAAATAATTATCACAGAAAGAGTTCACATTGAACAATAAGTCCGGTTAGTGAGGAGCAAATATACAAAAAAAATGCTGGTATAACCGCGAAGATTAATAATGATTTTAATATAAATACTATACATATATTATACTTTTACTTTATTTTAATACTAGCAGCGCCCTGCGGTTTTACCCGCGTTGTGCCCGTTCCCGTGGGAGTTTCGGGAATTTTTATACATATAAACCTTCCTCTTGAATTACTCTATCCATTAAAAAAAAAACCGCATCAAAATTCGTTGCGTAGTTTTAAAGATTTAAGCATACAGACAAACAAATAAACAAACGAAAATAGCGACTTTATTTTATACTATGTAAGGATAAAGTAAAAGTATAATAATCAATCTCATAATATATGATTTTAGCTACCTTTGCCTGAAGACGTAACCAACGTAACACATACAATCTTTCAGTTAAATAATAAATAGAAATAGAGTTATTAAAATTAATCATTTTGCTGTGCATAAAAAAAACAGTTTTCACAAGTTTTGTCATCGGTACCGTAAACTGTTTAGGGTGCTAATAGCTTTTCTAAATAATGAACAGAAATTAATTATGATACGTAGGCGCCACTATTGATTTGTATTGTTTCATTCCATTAATTCTTGTCACGTACAGACCCAATGGCTAACAATGATATCAGCTTTAGGCCTTACAAAAGCCTGAAATATAATAATTAAAATGAATAATAAAAAGTTTTTACTTCTTTACATTACTGTACATTGGGGCAGTGTCAGAAGGCACCGCTCTTCCATATCGTCGTAACATTTTGGTTATTTTTAAAACTTTTAATTTTTGAGTTTACGATTAGTTAGGTATAGGCCGAATCACAGAACTTGACGGCTGTGATGTTATAGCTACAATATGCGGATAACTCAATCTTTGCGTAGCTGTTGAGTGTCAGTCAGGATTGGGCTATCCGCAGCTTGTAGCTAACATCACGGCCGCCAAGTTGTATGTTTCGACCATAGAATAAGAACAGTAATAGAAACCGTACTAAAATAGCAAGAGACCAAGAGATATACATTATACATCACTTTGTCCCATTTTTAACATGAAATTTAAAAGGTGTTAGAAAAAGGTGCACAAACACCCGAACTTACGTAATTTCGAAGGGTTTTACAAACTAGCATTGAGCTATCTCGGGTGTCCAAATTCAAAAAGGCAAAAGTAGGAAGGTAAAATGATTAGAGATTTGAACCTTCTTACTGGAACTAGGGGGTTCAAATTTCCGAAAAAGACAAAAGACCAAGTTTATCAAATTTTTAACCATTTTGATATTTCCACTGGTGATTTTGCTGTATGCGACAGACATTGCGTTTTTTTTGTTCCACTCACTCTCGCGTATGCTGTATAACCAGATATAAATTAGACAGCTGCACCGTAGTTTTAATTTGAGTAAAATTTAATAGCAATACTTCTATTACTTGTAATTCTTCTGAGGTTTCGTTACCTAAGTAAATGACATGGTGTAATTTGCAGATGACCTAGAAGGCGCGATGGAGACGGAGACTGCATCCCGCTTCGCATTAGAAATGACGCTCGACGAGGCCGTGGAGACGGCCCTAGAGTCCACACCTACTGCCGATGACCCGCCCGAACAGAACACTGAAGCCGAATTCGTTGAACCAGCGAAACCTGACAAATCAGGTAAATTGACACTCTAAAATATACCTTACCTTACCATTCACATTATAACTCCGATTTGTGCCGAATCAAACAATTTGACGGCTGTGATGTTAGCTGCAAGCTGCGCGTAACTCAACCCACGCGCAACTTTTGAATAAGCTTAAGTTAGGATAGGGTATTGCGCAGCTTGTAGCCAATTTCACAGTCGCTAAGAAATTTGAGCTAGTCTATCATCATCCTGCCCTTATCCCACTTGGTGGGGTCGGCACAGCACGTCTCTTTTCGCCACTTCACTCTATCATACGTCATCTCATCATCAACTCCTTTCTCTCGCATATCATCTTACACACAATTCATCCACGCTTTGAGTTAGTCTATATTATGCAGAATAAACAGTAAAAAAATTGGTGCTATAATCCTCATTCGTGTTTGAGGCAAAGCTAGATTACCAAGTATGCAATGGAGAAAGCAACTAGCCCCAAGGTGAGATTCCTCAGACCAGAAACCCCAAAAAAACGGGATAAGTTGTCGTTATAAAACGCTGGTCTGATATCTATATATCAGACCAGCGTTTTATATTTTACTCCGGATTTTTGGTAGTCGACGAGGCCGTGGAGACGGCCCTAGAGTTAACACCTACTGCCGATGACCCGCCCGAACAGAACACTGAGGTCGAATTCGTTAAACCCACAAAACCTGACAAACCAGTTAAATTGGCAACATAAATAATTATTTTTCGCCGAAAATGTCACGATCTATTTCAATAACTGCAATCTAGGTTCTAATATTCATATTACTCTAATATTTATCTAATCTTCAATCATTATAATCTACTAAATATGCACTGCCCACTGCCATTACAACTTGCTAACCCGCTGGGCTATGTTGGTCTGCAACTACCGATCACAAGGTCTTGTTTTAGCTGAGCTTGATGTCCGTGATTCGCCGAATACGAGGCCGAAGCAGTCTGTGGAACGCTTTATTTGAGGGAAAGCTGGATTCCTAAACATACGATAAAAGACGCAAATATCAGACCGCCACTAAGTTTGGCAAAAACTCCGGAAATCGTTGTAATTAATTTCCCTTTCTATTATAAACTAAGCGCCATAGAAATTGACGGATGAGAAGTTAGCATCACAGACGACACTTCGTAGTGATTCGCTAAATATTGCGCATGTGTGCACAATACCGACACAAGAGGCGAAGTGATAAGGAGCGCGCGGGAGGCATGAGGTTGACAGGCGGGTGTGCCCCGGCGTCTCATTTCTCTGGCTCCCGCGCATGCCTATACGAGTATTCCGGCTTTTGCGCAGCGCTCTGCGCATAACTTCCCATCCGCCGATTAGTGTAGCGCTTAGTATACAGTCAGCTAAAATAAATAAATAACTTATAAACAAAATGTTTCTATTTACAATTTTTTTAAATTTCAATTAACTGTTAACATGTAAATAACACCGGAACTATTTAATAACCTTAGCACCTATAACCTACAGTAATGAGGAGGTAATAAATTACTAACGATGCATTGTTTGTATGAGAAGTAAGTGATTTACTAAACGGCAGGAACAGCTTTGCTAATTTGTAGTAATATAGAAGGAAATAAAAATATCATTTTAGAATTAGGTACGTTTTTGATTGATTTATTGTTAAATAGGTCTCAGCTGTCTGTGGGTCGCTTTATTTAGACCGGAACCTTCTAAAAAAAAAAGTCTCGTATAGGCCGAATCGAACAATTTGGCGGTTGTGATGTTATCTACAATCTGCGGATAACCCGCGATGATTCCGCAGCTGTTATGGTGCATCCACACTCTCCACGAGGCGACACGAGCACCGCAGCTGTAGCTAACTTCACATCCGCCGACTTCTGGAGAGTGTGGCTGCACATTTAAGTGAGCTTCAGTGACGATTGGGTTATGATCCGCAGCTCGTAGTATGTTAGCTACGCGCTGCGGATAACCCAATTGCACAGCCGCCAAGTTGTTTGATTTAGCCTATAACAATACGAATTTGTTACAGTAGGAGGCGACGTGACGTTACGGATGATAGGACTCGAACGGTCGGACAAATCATCGAAACCAGAGCCTACCTACACATTCCCAAGCTTAGAAGATGCACCGACAAAACAAAAAGTGGAAGAAGGATTGGACGGCGCTATACTAGGCAATAACGAGGAAGGGTACAAGAGGGCACTGTGGCATCGGTTGCATGGCTCGTTTTTGAAAGAACAGAAAAGTAAGTATACGTATGTGAATTAGCTTCAAACCGTAAACTTTACAGATGATAGGACATGAACGGTCGGATAAGTCGTCGAAACCAGAGCCTACCTACACATTCCCAAACTTAGAATATGTACCTACAAAACAGAAGGTTGAAGAAAGTCTGGATTGCGGAATCTTAGGAAATAATGAAGAAGGTTTCAAGAGGGCACCGTGGCATCGGTTACATGGATCATTCCTGAAGGAACAGAAAAGTAAGTTGTATTTAAGTCGTAAAAAGCAGTAGAAACAATTAATGAAGGCAGTTGCAGTATCTTTCTGTTATTACTTATTTATTACATGACTATAAAAGAACTAGAAAGACTACACACATTCTCCAGTCTAGAAGATGTGTCTACAAAACAGAAGGTTGAAGGACTGGATTGAGCTATATTAGGAAATACTGAAGAAGATTTCAAGAGGCCACTGTGGCATTGCATGGCTCGTTTTTGAAAGAACAGAAAAGTATGTATACGTGAATTAGCTTCAAATTCTTAACCTTGTGAATGATAAGGTTGCAACGATCGGATAAGACTTCCAACCAGAGTTCAAGACTAGTTCAAGACTACAAGACCGAAGGTGAATAAAAAATGCACTGAGATATACTATAAAATAACATAGAGGGTTTAAAAAGGGCGCTGTAGCATCGGTTGCATCGTGAGCAAGCTTGATTTGCGCAATACCTATTAAAAACAACACACAAAATTCACGAATGACCACAGAAACGGGCTAACTGCTAAGTTGTCATACATACCTATATTTTTATTTTATATCCAATGTATAAAAGAGGTCAATTCGTGAACGTCTTACAGCTAAAGCGATAATGATACCGTGCTACAGATCAAATCATATTTTTACACGAATACCTACGTTTCAAGCTAATGTAACTAATTATTTTGTATTTAATAATTTATTAGCTAATGCATTTTTTTTACAGTAAAAGAAGAAATACGCGCCAGAGAAGCAGAAGAGAACAAAGGGAAGAAGAAGCTCCGCGGCTCGTACAAGAAGAAGGTCGCCCTCAACGCAGCCACGGCGAGCGAAGCCGTCGGCAAGATGCTAGCGGAACGGAAGATTAGTACTAAGATCAACTACGATATACTGAAGAGTTTGGACGAGCGGGGGGGCGTGGCGGGGGGGATTATTCCCGCTACGCCTAAAACTAGTGACCCGGTTGATGAGTAAGTCAATAATAATAAAATTTTAAAAACTCCCCGACACAACACTGTCCTTTCAATATCATTGAAGTACCACGGTACCGTGAAGCCGTGGTGGTCTAGTGGTTGTAACGCTGGCCTGTCATTCTTGAGGTCGTGGGTTCAACCCGGTCCCGTACCAATGAGTTTCTTTGGAACTTATGTACGGAATTTCACACCACAGGCTTTTCGGTGAAGGAAAAAATCGTGAGGCAACCTGCATACGTCCGTGGTAGAAATTAGATGGCGTATGTGAATCCACCAACCTGCACTGGGTCAGCGTGGTGGATATGGCCCAATCACCCTTCGTGGGTAGGCCTACGTCCTGCAGTGGACTATTAAAAAAAAGCTGGTACAACACGGTACCAAATTTCGAATCGATAGGACATATAATGGAAGGTAGTCAGATCTCCTTATCAACTAGAAAAAAACTGATGATTTTCAAACGGCTGAACAGATTTTCATGAAACATGGCTAAGAACCATCGGGATAAAATTATCTAAAACACAAAAAAAAAATCGGTTCATTCGCTTGGGAGCTGCGATACCACAGACAGATACACAGATACTCAGATACGTTAAACTTATAACACCCCTCTCTTTGTCGGGGGTTAAAAATATACATTTTCAAATCTGTACAGGGTTATTTCTAATCAATTAGCATCCTTTTAGGGGCTTATTCTGTACATCAAAACTAACAACTTTTGTTCTGCGACTTTTGTCAAAACTAAAAAAAAAATTAGCTGTTCCATACATTTTGTCGCGGGGAAACGATATTTTACTATGGAAAAACAATTTTTTTTGTTGAGTTTTTACAAAAGTCGCAGAACTAAAGTTGTTAGTTTTGATGTACAGAATAAGCCCCTAAAAGGATGCTAATTGATTAGAAATAACCCTGTATATATATATATGAAACGTGGTTGTTAGTCTCCCTAAAACTCGAAAACGTCTGAACCGATTTGGTTAATGAAATCTTGTCGATTTGGTAATGAAATGGTCTTGAAATATTTGTGGAAGCTATATACGAGTAAGTGAAGGTTTAAACGGTGAGAAAATTTATAAAAGTTGCGAGAAAAATAATAGAAACAAAAATTTCATTTTCCCATACAAAATGTTCCTGCATGTAAAAGTTGTCATTAACAGTTGACAGATGGTAAAATGAAGTACACCGGTGTAGCCGGTCCGGTAGACCGGTCAGCTAGTTTTAAATAAATAAAAGCTTATTAAAAAAAGGTTCGATTGTGTTATGTCCGTGTGCTTATATGTATAGGCATGTGTGTGTGACCTCTGGCAAAATAGTATCTTAGATCTAGATTTGTGTATCTATGTGTTTATAGTATAATTATAGCATCCCTAAACGGTGAACCGATAAATCGATTCTGATACGAAAACATTTCTTTTAACGTCAGTCCGTTAGTGTCATCAAATCTTCCAAACTAACGGTAATGGTAAAAATGTTAAATCAAGATATGTTTTTAGGGTTCCGTACCCAAAGGGTAAAAACGGGACCCTATAACTAAGACTCTGCTGTCCGTCTGTCTGTCTGTCACCAGGCTGCATCTCATCAACCGTGATAGCTAGGCAGCTGTAATTTGATGATGTTTTTCTGTTGCCGCTATAACAACAAATACTAAAAACAGAATAAAATGAATATTTAAGGGGGACCCCATACAACAAACGTAATTTTTTTGCCGTTTTTTGCTCCTTATTAATAAAGGCAATAGGTAGACGCTTGAAACGGGGCCAAGGGGGTTCCCATAGGGTACAGAACCCTTCGTGCGCAACTCCAACTCTCACTTGGCCAATTTTTTTTCCTAGTTATATTTTAGTAATATCTATAGTCGATTCTCAAATAGATTTTACACTTTGTTCAATATAATATTCGTCTTTTCTAGCAAAAAAGACGTAACACCAATCGCGGCCCAGCCAACAACAATAGCGACACCGAAATCCCAACTCAACTACCCTCCGCTGACGATACAAGACTCCCCCGTGCCCAGAAAAAAGAAGAAGAAGCCAGCGCCTAAGACGCCAGTCAAAGAAGTTCTCAAAACGCCCGCACCTGCGCCCGTGCTCTCGGCGCCACCTACACCTGCAGCAGGTTAGTAGAAACCACTGAGATGATACTAATACGATTATACATTTAGACGTAAATTCAGCTCTTAAAAAGGAGGACACGGGCACCCAAAATTCGGCAAGATCGAGGTATTCTGAAGCTTGGTATATATTATAGCAAAATGCATCGCTTCAACTAGGGTCGGCACTTACTTAAGATAGGCCCAGATAGGGTCGTGACAGCCCCTTTCTAGAATCTGCTCTTGAATTTAGTTTATAGACATGCCAATTTTACCTATAACGCTGGATCCACGACTGACAAGATACGACATAAAAGGTAACCTAATATTAGATAAGGTATAGATAGACCTAGCCCCAATCGCCGCCCAGCCAACCGTAGCGACACCAAAATCCCAACTCAACTACCCTCCGCTGACGATACAAGACTCCCCCGGGCCCAGAAAAAAGAAGAAGAAGCCAGCGCCGACGCCACTCAAAGAAGTTCCCAAAACGCCCGCACCTGCGCCCGTGCTCTCGGCGCCACCTACGCCTGCAGCAGGTTAGTAGAAACAACTGTTGATACTAATGCGACTGTACATTTAGACGTAAATCCAGCTCTAAAAAAGGAGGACGCGGGCACCCGAAATTCGGCAAGATCATGGTATTCTGAAGCTTGGTATTTATCGTACCAAAATACATCGCTTTAACTAGGGTCGGCACTTACTTAAAATAGGCCCAGATAGGGTCCTGACCGCTTCTTTCTTGAATATGCTCTTGAATTTAGATAGACATGCCCATTTTACCTACAACGCTGGATCCACGACTGACAAGATACGACCTAAAAGGTAAGCTAATATTATTAGATAAGATATAGAAAGACCTAGCCCCAATCGCCCCCCAGCCAACCGTAGCGACACCAAAATCCCAACTCAACTACCCTCCGCTGACGATACAAGACACCCCCGGGCCCAGAAAAAAGAAGAAGAAGCCAGCGCCTAAGACGCCAGTCAAAGGAGTTCCCAAAACGCCCGCACCTGCGCCCGAGCTCTCGGCGCCACCTACGCCTGCCGCAGGTTAGTAGTAAGACAATTGGGATGATACTGAAGGATCCAGGAAGATAAATTATTATTAAAATATACCTTTTTAAATATTTACAAGCTTCTGAGATCCTGGATTAGTGTAGCAGCAGAGTGCTAGCCAAGATAAGTAAAACTAGCCCAAACATGACGGGTCTATTTTGTTTAATACAGGAGTTCCTATGGCCACTTTCTGACTCCATCATGAAATGAAATGAAATGAAAAAAGTTTATTCGACATTACAGATGAAATATGACTAAGAATAGTAAACATAGAAATGACGAAAAGGACTCACCTCAGCATTAATGCTGAGTGCTGGTTGACACCGAGCACTCAGCGCTGGTTTTCAGGTGAACCATCATCAGATCAGTTCCATGGTACCATATTATTTCATTGTCACGCGATATTACCAATGCGTGCAAAATTTCAGCTCAATCGGAAACCAAAACATTCGGAAGATTCCACCCGAATTTACATAGGTACATACCATACCATACCACCGTCTATCTCTAATAAGACTAGTTGGGCACGGCTTGTATCCAGCGCTATCCTGCGATCTTGACGAGGTCAACCATCCACCATATGTGTGGACGTTGTACCCTGTGCTTGTCGGTACGTGGTCTCCAAACGAAAACGTTTCGACCCCATCGGTCATCGATCCTCCGTGTTATGTGCCCTGCCCACTGCTTTAGTATCTGCATTAAAACTAATAAAATATATTACAGAAGTGACAGAAGATTTCGAGGAAGACATCGACGACCCGCCTGCTGAAGTTACCGACCAGCTGTCTCTGGGAGCGTTGCTGCAAAACGGACACGACGACGATTATCCTTACGATTATGAGGAATATTAATTAGCTAATATAATTACGATGGCGCCTTCATAATAGGGCCTATTACCTAGATATATTTCCTGGAGAGATTTATCTACGATGTTATGTGAATACACTATAGTCCGGCAATCTCGTGCGCGACCGTCCCGCGGGGTGACAGACGGTGGCGGGGACGAGGTAGTAGTAACTACGCGTCATTCTAGCATTATTTCCCTTCCCCGCTACACCACCCGCTACCCGCTGACATCTTGGGTACCTCGTCCCCGCCACCGTCTGTCACCCCGCGGGAGGGTCGCGCACGAGATTGCCGGACTATAATTTGTAAAGTGTTCCACATCGAACCATTTAAAGTAAAGTAACGCTTATGCGTGTGTTTTAGCAATAAACTTATATGTACAAACAGAATTCGAAATATAGTTTTTATGTAATCATAGTAGCTTAATTATGTAAAAAAATGTGTGTTAATGTGTAAAAGATAATAAAATAGGCGCGCAGTGGTAGTACCATAGACGATAGTAACTATAATTATATTCGTCTACGGTAGAGTACACATTGTTTGTTTGTACAGTTTGTTGAAACTTGGGTTGCGGAATTTTTATTAATTGATGTTCTACTAAGCGCCACACAAATCGGCGGATGAGAAATTAGCCGCAGATGACACTTCGCTGTGATTCGCTAATTATTGCGCATGTGTGCACAATTCCAATGCCGCGTGTCGTAGTGGTGAGCACAGGCTAGCAGGGAGCGCGCGGGAGGCATGAGGTTGGCGGGCGGGTGTGCCCCGGCGCGAGTCTCTCTGGCTCCCGCGCATACCTATATTTCGGCTTTTGCGCAGCGTTCTGAGCATAACTTCCGCCGATTTGTGTGGCGCTTAGTATACTGCAAATAGATTGAGTTGTATATTTACTGAGCTCGCCTTACAAGCGTGAGACTTAAAATTAATAATTAATGATAAAATAGTTAATGTCGTAATATTTATTTCTTAATCCCGTACCAATGAGTTCTTTTGAATTTATTGACGAATTTAGATACCACTGGCTTTTCAGCGAAATAAAACTTGGCGTATGTGAATTCACCAAGTTTGGGTAGGTTTTATTTAGGTTTGAATTCACCAAGTGGGTGGAGCATTTAACAAGGTCCACCCCTACACCAAGGGACCTTGTTTCGACATATACGATAGTTATTTTTTACATCTTCTATGCCTACCGCCTTTTGTAGTTATAAGTTTGTGTGTAATTTATTTGTTTAGCTGTATAATTATTTATTTAGTACTATTTTTAAAATAATTTTAGAGATAATTCGAAATAGTTTTTTTTAGAGATAAACTACGGTAACATGGCGCGCCCCTCCAAAATTCAAAACGTTTGAAAGTATTTACATATAACAAATCCGTGGATTTGTTTTTGTTTGACGGCCGTCTCATTACGCACACATGCGTTGTGAATCTTGGTGGTGCATTGTAAATACTTTCACAAATACTTTCAAATTTTGGAGGGGCGCGCCATGTTATCGTAGTTTATCTCTACATTGTAATACTCTAATGTTTTCCAAGAAAGTATCAGTTCTAAATCAGAACTAAGTTTTAAGATTTTAACTCGTGAAGTAGAACTAGTATAAAATCAATTAGAATGCAGATGTCTTATCAAATAATGATTAAATTAATATGTTTTACGCATTGGAGATTTTAAGTGATAAAAATGTGTTTTGCTCCACTATTTTATTTTTACAATTTTAATAGTGAAAGGGTTATAAAGGTTACAACAGACATGATGACTAAAAAAAATAATAAGTCCGTTAGATTTATTAACAAATAACATTAGACACGTATTTTTTCTTTCGGCAATTAAACAAAAATTGATGAAGATTTAGCCCGTTAAAGTTCCGCGTGACGTCACAAGTCAGTTGACTTCTGAAAGAAAAGTGACGTCAGGAGCCCCTACTTTAACAAGGTGTATCTTTGTCATTTATTGTTATGAAAAAATACGTATCCAATATTTTTTGATAATCTAACTCACGGACTGATTATAATAATGATTTTTTATCCAGTTATCATGCCTATTCCGTAGCCGCATACGCTACTATACTCTGAATTTTAATTCGATTCCAGATTTGACATTAGCTACTGTCATTTTTGTCAATTTTTGACAGTACATACTGTCAAAAATGACAGTAGCTAATGTTAAATCTGGAATCGAATTAAAATTCCGAGTATAGTGTCGTCGGGCGACAAAAACAGACGCTGCCGCTCTGCAGCGGACTACGTTTCGCTGGCTACGAAATGTATTTCATACAAAAACATAGAGAACAGTAGTGACTGCTAAAGCAGCAGACTACAATGTTACCGCGTGTTTACAATCGACTACGGAATGGTAACTTTAAGGCTTAGACATATTTATAGATTATTTATACATAAAGCCATGTATTCTCTGAGCAACTATGTTTCGGAAACATAGTTTCAGAAACGTCACGTACCTAGATGTTTCCAGGAACTGATTCGTGTCCGTGTTTCACACGGTAATGTTTACAGGAACAAAATTATTGTCTCTGGAACATTATTTTTTGTTTCAGAAACACGTAGATTTTGTTTCTGATAGATTTTATAAACAGTTTCTCAGTGAATACATGGCTTAATTTATGCTGCCGACGATGCAAAGTGGTAAAAGTTTTTTTAGAAAAATCTTAGAAGAATTTAGGAACCACACGACGCCTATTTTTCACTAGCTTAAATTCTAAGTGTACAGAGTGCAAGAAGCGAGTTTTATTGCTGTACAGGGTTATCCAGAACTGGTGTACCTACTAAGCCGAAAAGAGGTTATTCAGACCATCGTTATGAACAACTTTTACTATTAGGCTAACCCAAAAATTGAGAAATAAAATATGCTATTTCATATTTATCGATTCCGATTTGCAATTTTGTATGGCCTTCGAGCAAATATTTACAGAGCCACAGTCGTTATGTGAAAGTAGTAAAAAATATCCGAGCGTCGTCATACATACCGCCTTAGAAATTTTCATTAAATCGTTTTCTCGAATCTCGACGTCATGTCACCTAATTAGTGCTTGTAACCGAGCACTTTGGCATCGCGCGGTGTTTTAGTCGGCTTGCAATCGCCTTACGTCTAACTAAACAGCCCACTACGTAGCTTGGGCAGGGTTTTAGCTCGGACACTTTTTTTGCACGATTGTGAATCTATAGATATTTGCTCGAAGGGAACAGCTGATTTATTTTTCTCGAATTTTGGGTTGGCCTCATAGTAAAAGTTATTTATAATTATGGTCTTAATCACACCCTATCGGCTTAGTACAGAGCAAGCAGATAACATTGTATACCAACTTATTAAGGCTGCTTGGCCAAAAGCCACACCTACCTATTTTCGACAAAAATTAGGCACTAATTGTAATCCTTGCTATAAAATGAAAATCAAATACTTAAAGTAAAATAATTAGGTATCTACAGGTTGTTCCATTATGTAGAGTACATTGTACATAAGTTATTGTGAATGTATGATGAATGATTAATAAATAACGTTTTTTATTTATTTTAATTGTTTTAATTAAAGAAATACGAAAAATGCTAAGTCAATACGTTACTTATTTCCTATGGTGGGCAAAAGTAGAAAAAATGCGACCTAGAGAAAATCTTTCACTGCAACTGAAGCGAGCGAGGATATGATTTGAACCCTGGGCTACCGGATATGAACCGAAAACGCCAACCACTGAGCCATTAGCGTTTAGGTATTTTTTAAATACCGTTATGTAATTATCATGCGCCTGCGACGATAATCTCGAATCGAATTGCGTCAACAGTCACTCCAACAGTCCAACAAGTTTGAACTTGTACATTGAATACCAACTCATTTGCTGAGTTGAACACACTGGCGCTACTGTCGAGTTTTCAGAATTAATGTGGAAATGAACGCGGAATAAAATTAGTTAAGCTATTTGACCAACTCTAAGGATATTTTATAATGTTTCAATTTCCATGCACTTGTATGCAGCTTGCAGCTGAGATAAGATGACCATATTTTTGCACTTTTTAATTTATTTTTAACCTAGTAAATTATATTAAAAAAAAAAACAAATACAATCTTTCTTGGGTAGTGGTAATCAAAACAATGGGGACTTTGCTATTTGTATAAGGTTTCGTCTCTCTATGTTTTTTGTGCTAACTGTTATGCTCTAATGGACAAGCTTAGACATACTCGTAGGTGCCTACCTATTTTGATACAGGAAAAATAGACATACTAGTCTAAATTTGGGTCAAAGGTATTGTAATGTTTCTAGGTATAGTTCTCGCGAAACAGGAAAAATGTACCTGACTACTGTCATAATCATGACTCAGAGTAAGCTAATTCTACATCAGATAGTGAAGTTCCAATACTTGTCAGTACACGAAAGATCTCAACAACATATCCACACTAGTTGAGACAAACTTATCTGTGGTAGTAGTTGCGGCGCCACCGTCGTATTCTCTAAGCAAATCTAATCGCTTTCAGAAAATAGAAATAGTTCTTTGATTTCTCCGTCGACTAAAAACTTGGTCATCCTCGTCGCACTGTTTTGGTATAGTGAGAACGCATGTTTTCAGTTCATACCGAGTTTCGCGGTTCCGCGTTGTCGTGTACAGACATTAGAAAAGTCTAATAAATCTAGTCTTTGTTTTAGAAAATTGGCAAATAAATTATGGGTTTTAGTTGTAAAAAACAAGAGCATACGTCTTTGAAACTTAGAAAAAGATTTAAAAAGAACGTGATAATTCATTATTGTAATAATTTTAATTTATTTACGTATGGTGTTAATGAAGAGCGTGTTATTCGTCTTCTTCTGGGTACGATTCGCTCCAAATATTCCAAAATGTAAGTTTTTTATTATTTTACAATATAATTTCGGTAGAGATGTGACAATAGTAATCTTCACTACCATGCGTCTATTTTGTTTTTGTCTGCAGAATCACCAAATAATTCTTTCACCATTTGAAAATTGCATTTTGTGTTTATTGCTTTGCTTTAATATTTACAAATAATAAACCGCTTTCAATCAGTTGAGCTGTAATATTTTTATTTTAGTAGGCGCCTAGCACTCTTATAATTTTGCTCTAAAATTATAACAGGCGTTAAAACGTTCAAAACTACTGACTGAACTATATACAAGATAAATGGAATTAAAAGCGATCAATTACTGTTAAAAAAAAGGAATCGTCTACATTGAATATGGCAGAAATCATGCGATCAAACATACAAAAATCATACACGAAAACATCAAAATCATCTTTAGACCTTCAAAGGTCCGTGGATGAACCAAAGCTTTATAGGTAGTGGTAGTGTAGTTTTGTTGTAGTTAATAAAAGCAGTTTTGCCCATTTAAAAAAAATCATACACGTATAACTGAATCGAAAACTTCTACTTTCTTGGAAGTTGGTTGATTCGTTTCAGAGTACGAGAAAACACGGACGAGAAACGAGAATGGCAGCCGTGATTGTAAATCCTTTTTTCATATGGCAATCAGCATTCGTCGGATTATTTTTATCTGTGGTAATGTTGATTAGTTATGTTGGCATCTCGTTTGAACATAAGGCTAATTGTACAATGATTAAATGTTGAATTGAAAAAATACACACGATGATTTTAAAATTAATCAAGCAATTTCACAATCAACAATCCGATAGCGGCGTTATTATTGTAATCTTTCTAACAGGCAACTGCTGTTATGAATAACGATAAAATTTTACTCGAGAGGTCCATGGTTTAGCTCACAGAGATAGCGTTGTTGTCGCTTTAGTTAGACAATAGGGATTGCGACTGGTTAAAAAAATCATTAGTATAAATAGTCCATTAACTAGATTATTAAAAAATATTGAACACGTATTTTTTCTTCTGTCAATCAAACAATAAATGACAAAGATGAACCTTGTCAGTTTGGGGGCTCGTGACGTCGCTAGTGTGACGTAGTCAGTACAGTGTACATTTGTATAGCACTCGTACCGTCACGTGAAACTTTAACGGGCTATATCTACGTCAATCTTTGTTTAATTGACCAAATAAAAAAATTGTGTCCAATACTTTTTTAAATCTATCTGATGGTCTAATTATATTTTTTTAACCATTATGGCTTTGTCAACCACAAAAATGTATGGAAAATCTTGAAATCTCGTCAAAATAGTGAAATATGAATTAGAATTTAACATTGTCGGGAGAAAAACATACAAAAACATACTCAAGATAATTTTCATGTCTCTTTCTAACTTATCGCATATTAAATCTCCTTCAGATTTACTCGATCGACCACATTATCCCTCTGGTTGTAATAGTTCTGTGGTTTATCTAGTAGTTTTTCGAACCGTATTTCGCAAGTCACAACCAGGACCCGAGGAAGAACCGCTTTCAAAGATCACAGGAGATACAGGTCGCAGCATATAAGTCTAGCGCTGAGCGAAGTGCGAAGGGGGTGGCTGCGCATGAGTTTAGTATGGCGGTCAACATGCGCACCCATCCCCTCCACAGTACCCTCAGCGCTAGACATACGTGCCGCTACTTGTTTACTGCTTGATTTTAATGGTACAAGAAAAAAATTGATAACTCAATAACAAATGGAATCCACGGATTTTCAGGCATACGCAAAATACGCAAAACCTGGACTAAGAGCTCTGAAGTACGAAAGAGTCTTGCTTGCTCGGTCTGAAATATTCCGGCTGTCATAATCAAGTGTATTAAATCGTAGTGGTAGTATTATTAGTATGTGAGATTAGATGAATAAGGTTAGGTTTTAAAAGTCAAGTTAGTTTTGTTTTTAAATTGTCACATATTGAAAATCTTGATTAGAGGACCTACCTACTATAAAAAAATTAGAATAAAAATTTAACTCCGTGTGAAATTGGCCTTAGCTTTTTTCAATATCTAAACGTTGGTCAGACTGAACTATCCCATTGTTCCGTGCGATGTTCACTTTGCTTTACTACGGTGCTTGACATGAAACGTGAAGCTAGTTACGATTGAAATCGCTCGCTATTCGAAGCCGAAAACAGAAACACATTTTGGTTTGTGTTTAGTGTTTACGAGATTTGTTAGTAAAACAATTAACGCGATATTTAGTCTAAACGAACAGTATTTTTATAAGTTTTGTGTTTTCCGAAAGTGTCACGGCAATAATCCACGGTGTAAAACAGAATATCGTTTTCATGTCCGCGACAGTGAAGTGCAAAATAAACGAGATCGGTGGAAAGATGAAGTTCAGTGTGTTATTCGCTTTTTAGCGATGTGTGAATTTATAAAGTTGAATTGATGGTGTTTTGGTAAAATTCATGGTGTTTCCGATATCGTTAGTGTCGTTTGTAAAATATAGTTCGAATCATAGGGTCCACAAACGAGCAGACGGATTCTATCATGGTCGTAAAACGGTAAGTTTTTTTTGCTACCAACGTGGGCTTTTTCGCCTCGTTCATTATTATTCAAGCCTTGCCACTATTTTATTTAAATCTAAGAACTTGTTAGACTATCCCAAATCCTTGAATCCTGAAGTATCTCAATGAACAAACATCAAAAATGTGTATGTTGTTTTCCCCAGGTAAACATATCCTAATTTCGTATTCTCACATAAAAATATCATCTATCAGCACACATACTAGTAAATAATCAAACACGATAACAAAACATTCAGATAAATTTTATTCCAAGTCATTGTTAGATTTTCTTTGTACCTAGTATGATAACAAAGCACTGTAGAATTCACTGCTTGCATTTGTTATTATTCTGCTTGCTTAGTGCAAATTACTAAAATACTCTAAATCATACGCGCCAATAAATAAAAAAAAACACTGACTAGTTAATTCCAGTGTTTTATTAATGTAGGTAGTTCGCAGTATACCTAGGTACTCTGATTCATACCATTGAATGGGGACATAAATAAAATTATTTTACAACATTACTCTTCATGAAATTTATTGTGTTGCAGAATAACTAGTAATAAATAAAGGGATAGTTTAACCCGAAGTCAAAAAGTAACCTAAAGATTATGTATTAGCACATTGTCTCCTACCTTCAAAACTAATTAAGTACATCCAATGTATTAGCACAATATTGCAATTAGATCTTCTAAGTCTGCATCCTTCAGGATTTGGCACACCAGGTGCGTTCTGCAGTCTGGGGGTAGGTCAAATTGAATGCCCGTACCTGTATGCATCCTAAAGTTCTTTCAGCATGATCCACGGTCAGATCTCATATCTATACAAAATATATAGAGACCGACAACTTTGTTCATACATAATGCGGGCTGCGTTCAATTCAACCTGACCATAGACCGAAGAAGGCATCTAGTGTGGCAAATCCTTTAATCTTCAACCACAATGTCACTTTCCATTAGACAAGTTGGTGGTCAATGGACATATTTGCGTTAAAAAATGTAGGAACAAATACATAAATACACATTACTTGTGTATTCATGTGTTTGTGTAATTCATGCACTGGACATTTTATGGTGTATTTGGTGAGAAAGTGTTTTCTACAAAAACACTCCCTGTGAACCCCTGATTGCATGACCTCTTGTCCCTTTGTCTAAAATTACATCCTGTAGGTATAAAATAAGATGTTGTCACTTATCTTATAGCATATTGACTTATATTGTTGTAGTCTGGATACCAAACAAAAGCAAATTCTCAGATGCTGTATTTGTAAATGAACATAACTGTAAACATAAGTCAGTCTGGCAAAATGCAATTAGATTTCTGTGTCAATTTAGCATGTTCTTTGAAAGAATTTCTATTCTGGCTCTGATTTTGATATCAAAGAGTTTGATTTGATAAAGGCCGACTGATTCTTACTGACACTTCATATTCATAGCTCGAAACGTTTAGGATTTTCTGTATCAGAGAAGTTTGAAGCAATAGTCTGCTAGGATGTATGCGCATCACATGATCAAAGTAAAAGCAAGAGTGAGCAATCAAAATCTAAATCCATATTGGTGTGAATGACGTAGCTTAAAGCACGCAATTAAGTAAATTCTAAAAGTAACTTTGTAATGTTTCAAAAACTCAGCTCCAGGTGTTGAACTTGGGACTGGAAACCCAGTTTAGAGGTACACAAATACCTACTACTTACCAATTAGTTTTCCAACATGCTATAAGTGTAAACGAGTATGAGCATCACATTGGGTTTTGTGCTGAAGTCTGTTTTGCACTGTAAAAGTTTATTTTAACTAATGTTATCAAAAATTATGTGCAACTTCTGCCATTCCTGCAAATACCTATCAGTTGTTTCATACCTTTTTTAGGAGATAAATCTCTCAGCATTATTTATTTTTGCAAATATTTTTAAAACATTTTTCTCTTTAGACTTTAACAAAAGATTTAAACACACTTTAAACCCTGTTTAACGGTGCAATTTGTTCTGTTATACATTGTCTAAAGCGTGTGTAAAAC
The DNA here is from genome assembly GCA_964007245.1 of Hypomecis atomaria. NCBI lineage: Eukaryota > Metazoa > Arthropoda > Insecta > Lepidoptera > Geometridae > Hypomecis > Hypomecis atomaria. The sequence continues at coordinate 12,751,808 of OZ023300.1, forward strand.
TTTTGTAGTTTAGATGGTAAATTGTTTCCAATTAAACAATGAGCTCCATACAAATTAGTGCTATCTTTTCTATATAACCTTGCATAATAATTGTGGCGCCTGTCCAAGATTTTAAAAATAAAGTCTGTGATGTATAAATAGCAATATAGCACATTAAACTTTGTTTTATAGTATGTAGTGATAAGCTCAATGCTATAGATACAGTTTTATAAATTACACTTTCTTGTTGCTGTTTTGTATTAAAGAGTTTACACCATAATTTTGGTATGGTACCAAATTTTAATGGTTTAACACACAAATGTGTTAAACTAATTTATCACAATCACAATTACTTAACCATTTGAAGTTAATTTTCTGACATCCTATCAGTTGACCTCAATCACTAATTAACTTAATGATAATGACCCACTTTGAATTTAAAAACAATCATTATTTTGCATTTGTATCAACATGATTTAATATTGAAAGCATCCGAGTAGAAAAGTGGACAACTCAAAATATCACTTACATGTTAAGCATTGATATATTAACCGTCTTACCACAAAAGTTTAAAGCTTGCTTTAGACAATGTTTAAAGCGTGTTTAAATCTTTTGTGGTAAATATTAGTATTAATAATAGCAATGCTTAATTTGCGGTCAGAAACTATGTGAAAGATGTCTCCTAATATTTTTTTTCCTATACATATTATTTAGTAAGTCCATTGATTGTCATTGGATTTTCCTGTTAAGAGTCAATTACGAGTTTCCCTAGGGATAAAGTAGATCTTATACATATAAAAGAATTCAGAAAAATGTTAGGAATTTGTGAAACCTTTGGTATAAATTTAATTCAAACACCTACTGCTTTCCCTCGGGTGATGTACATGCATAAGTTTATATAAGACGGGTGGCTTGCCCTGGTGTCTGAGTTTTTAAGCCTCTTGAAGGCCTTTGATATTTTATGTATTATGATATGTCATTCGAGTCATTGTAGTGCTCAGTTGGAAATTTCATCCATGATTACCCCCTTGCCTTGCAGTGACATTATTATTGCTAGGCTTCAGTTAAAGTGAATCGCTGGAGGCAGCGCGCGAAATTCAATTTTTTTGGCTTTTTAGCAATTTACCTTGAATTTACGAAAACTGTTTGTGTGATAATAAATAGCTTCTATTTATTTATTACGGCCACAATTATTCCTTAAATTGGTTTATTTTAGCGAAAACTGTTATTATATAGTTATTGGTTACACAAAAATACACATAGCTGATACATAGTTTAAATTAACTATCCAATCTCCTCACAAGTGCAGTATGCTTACATACAATAGTTATGAGTACATAATATTTAGCTTTATTTACTACTAGCTTTTGCCCGCGGCTTCGCCCGCGCTTACTTTATAGCTTACAAGACGACCCGCCCCGGCTTCGCACAGGTGTATTATACATATAAACCTTCCTCTTGAATCACTCTATCCATTAAAAAAAACCGCATCAAAATCCGTTGCGTAGTTTTAAAGATTTAAGCATACAGACAAACAAACAGACAAAAATAGCGACTTTATTTTATACTGTGTAAGGATGACACTTGCGAATAATGTGGCTCTCTATTGGTAAAACAATTTTCAAACTCGGTTCAGTAGATTCAGAGATTACCCCCTACAACCTCACAAACTTTACCTCTTTACTATATTAGTATAGACTAGCGACCCGCCCCGGTTTCGCACAGGTGTATTATACATATAAACCTTCCTCTTGATCACTCTATCTATTAAAAAAAAAACCGCATCAAAATCCGTTGCGTAGTTTTAAAGATTTAAGCATACAGACAAACAAACAGACAAAAATAGCGACTTTATTTTATACTGTGTAAGGATGACACTTGCGAATGATGTGGCTCTCTATTGGTAAAACAATTTTCAAACTCGGTTCAGTAGATTCAGAGATTACCCCCTACAACCTCACAAACTTTACCTCTTTACTATATTAGTATAGACTAGCGACCCGCCCTGGTTTCGCACAGGTGTATTATACATATAAACCTTCCTCTTGAATCACTCTATCTATTAAAAAAAAAACCGCATCAAAATTCGTTGCGTAGTTTTAAAGATATAAGCCTACATAGGGACAGACAGCGGGAAGCGACTTTGTTTTATACATATTATGTAGTGATGCCTAACCAGATTCATCACATACAAGTTTCGCCACTAAAGGGTTACCTGGCAGCATGCCTACAGCCTGCAAAATGTCATGGACACAGCTGGAAAGTTCTAACACTTTAGCCAAACTGGTTACTTACTCGTAGATTCTGCCTCGAGCCATTCAAGTATCTGTAACGCCTATACATAATCAGCTGATTATTCCATGTAGCAACGTAACGTATTATAATTAGAAGTGAGGCGTAATTATTGGCTTCTGTTTGACATCAGTTCGATCTAAAATTGTTTTCAGAATGACGAGAAACTGATCGTTTATATACCTATTGACGTAAACTTGATTGATGGTAATACTGCCAGCTGATTGAACGAACTTTGACGACCATTCTGGCTTATTTGGTAGTAAGTCTGCCCCTGGTTCCGGATTCGCAGTCGTTTGAATTTAAATATCTGTTCTGGTTATTATGGAACACAAGACAAGGAAAGTAGGTTCCTTGTCTTGTGTTCCATAATAACCCCCACACAGGGAAAAGTAGTAGGAGTCTGACCATTGAGTCACCTATTGCATTAAATGAAGTACACACTAATAGATCTTAATAATAATTATCAAACTAATTTAAAAACTTATGTATGCTTGAAAGTGAACTCGTTCAATCAAACCAAACGCGTCTGTCACCTGTCACTCCGCGGCCAGTTTCAGTTTTCTAAGGCTTTTGTAAATAAAAATCTGTGAACTGTTAACCCAGTTCGTAAGCACATATTCGCGGTCAGTAATAAATCACGGGGTACATTAGCGACATAAAAAATGAAAGAGAAGCCACGCACGATATTTCGCGCAATAAACTAAGTGAAACGGAGGTCGTAGCCCTGTCGAGATGAAACTTTAATGAGCTTGCCTCGGAAGAGGGCTATAGAACTACCTACTTACATATTATACAATTCTGAGGGAGCCACCACTCTATTTTCCTTACAAAAACTAACAGCCATCAGAGTACAAAAGTCTAGTTCCTTTATTTGGCCGCCGCTGTAGTAAATCTGGTCACACCATACACGCAACGTCGTCGAGCCTGCTTCACGAAGGTTGTCTCAAAAATAGAGCTCAAGTGCTCAAATGGTAGAACGTTTACGTCGAGCTTTCGACAAATGTTTGTAAAAGTCAATAAGCAAACAATCGACGGTACGTTACATTGTATTGGGGAATTTATTCGATACTTTCAGTTCAAGAGTTTCGCGTACTCGATAGATCCTTTGTTTAAATCTTTCGAGTAGTTTGTACACACTACAGTCTTATGAATACAGAGGGAATAACATTACGAGTGGAGTTGTCTATCGGCTGGCTGTTATTACGACGCAGCCGATGCTAGGAATACGTAATGCAAGGTCGCATTACATATCTGCTGCCTACGTAACAAAATCATGCGAAGACGAGAAGTAATAATCTTGTGGATAGAGCCATTTCATACTTACGCATTATCACAGTTTTACTTGTATTGATTCTGCTTCATGTTCTGGATATATGACAATTTAAAATTAAACGAGCAGTACATGCCGAATATAATCATACAAGTAGTCGGCGGAAGTGAAGTTAGCTACAAGGTGCGCGATATCCCATTCTGACTGAAGCTCATCTATAGAAGCGCGTTGATTGGCTTTGTAGTGTTTTTCTTTTATCAAGTTCGCTGTTGACCTGATGGTGAGCGACATTGTGGTCATAAATGTAGAACGCATACTTAGAAGACAGATACATGCTACACACTCAGATTTTGAATCCAGAAAAAAGCTGACGAAATTAAAATAAAAACCGATAGTTTTGCGGGGGTTTTCACACGGCAAAAACTTTAGTGATAAATGCTCATATCGTCGTTCGTCGTCGTTTCAGCCATAGGACGTCCATTGGACATAGGCCTCCCCTAAAGATCTCCAATAAGATAAGTACACTGCGATTTCAACTTGCCAATCCGCTGAGCTCCAGCGCGGCCCTGCGGTCATAATGAGGTTATCCGTCTACTTTGTGTGTGGACGTCCTACACTGCGCTTGCCGGTACCTAAGTGGTTTCCACTCGAGAACTTTATCGACCCCAACGGTCATCAGTCCTCCTTGCTATGTACCCTGCCCACTGCCATTTCAACTTGCCAATCCGCTGAGCTATGTCGGTGACATTGGTTCTTATACGGAAATAATTTTACGAAAATGCTCAAATTATGATGATCATGCTCTGGGGAATTCAATACCCATTTCCCATTCATCACAATTCAGTTCTGAGAAGGCTTGCTCTACCTGCATTCCGGACCTCACAGATTTGCGAGGAATTTCATTACGATTATCCTAAAACGTGTGTGATCTTTTACACGCAGCATTCCTTTAGGCTAGACAATTTTTCTTTATCTCTACAAAAAGGTTGCGATACCAAAAAAGTCCATTAACGTGGTAGGTACCTGGAAACCACAGACTGCAAAGTGAGAAGGATAATATAAGTACATATTTGTGTAGATTTTATTTTTTTGTCCATGTACCATGGTAAAATAAAACTTAAATCCGTACGAACGGAAAACATAGTTGGTCCCCGAGTTTTTTTGTCTAGTACCCAAATTCTAAGAAGAAGGTTACTGCTATCACTTTTTATATTTCATAGAAATCGCATGATCTTGCAAGTCAAGAATGAGAAAAAAAGTGAATAGGTAGGTTTTCCACTCCAAATTCCGTAAAATAATGTAACGGAAATTTGCGGTTTGTGAGTAAGTGTATTAAATTAACGGAAAAAAGCGTAAAACCCCTGCAGTTCAGTCACCCTCACTACGGGTAGGGTAGGCATCGATCAAAAAACCGGCCAAGTGCGAGTCGGACTCGCGCACCGAGGGTTCCGTACAAACCTGCAAGGTTTACAAAGTTCGTTCATTACGACAAAAAAAGTAATAAGTTTATATTTATTAAAAAATATATATTTTGTAATGTAACTAAAAATTGAAGGTTTTCGGAATTTTTCCTTTATGTGTGCTATAAAACGTTGCTTCATGTCAAATTTCAAGATTCTAGGTCGACTGGAAGTACCCTTTAGGTTTTGATTCCCTTGCGAGTACTTGCGAGTTTCAAAATATGCAGCTTAAATTGCTGTTTCTTTTGATTGCGTTGACATAGAAGTTTGATTTTGTTACAGCTTAAAGGTATTATAGACCTGAGTATTTGGTATGAATTTCAATTTAATACCTCTACGCGTTTATGAGGAAATGGGTAGTAAGGTTAAAATTATTAAAAAAAATATATTATGTGATGTAACTAAAAATTTATGGTTTTCGTAATTTTTCCTTTATCTATGCTATAAGACGTTGCTTCGTACCAAATTTCAAGATTCTGAGTTCACGGGAAGCACCCTGTAGGTTTTGATTCCCTTGCAAGTGTCGAAAATTTGCGGCATAAACGGCTGTATCTTTTGATTGCGTTGGCTTAGAAGTTTGATTTTTTCACAGCTTCAAGGGACAGTAGACCTGAGTAATTGATATAAATTTCAGCTTCATACCTCCACGCGTTCCTGAGAAAAAGGGTCTTGACAGACGGACGGACGGACAGACGGACAACAAAGTGATCCTATAAGGGTTCCGTTTTTTCCTTTTGAGGTACGGAACCCTAAAAACGTATGAAACAATTTAAATTAATATTACTTATCGTTCACTTTGAATGGAGTATGTAAAAACCCGGAACTAATCAATTTTCATTGTAAAATTAGCAACCGAAATGTATTTTATTTCTCGGCGTATTGAACCTTGTAAAAAATACCAACTATCAAACTAAAGCATGAAGTTTGCATAACATAATAATATGAAGTTACGCTTGATCTGTCTATAGATTTTTGGAAAGCGATGTTGCGGTCAAAGACGTAGTAGACCGTAAACCTAAAAAGAAACAGAATAAGTAAATACCTGGAACCTTAAAACTTTTTGTCCCAAAAATCACTAATGGCGTGGCCACATTATCGCCCTACGGCGAAGTTTTCGTCACTGGGGGCTCATTCATCTAATTCAAACGGTAGTAATTGGTTGTTCACGATTTGAACTACTACCTGAAGCTGGGCACACACGCTGCGATGATCGCATCTATTCATCAGATCAGTCCAGCGAGGTCCTAATATAGTTACATTGCCGGTAGGTAGTTATTGAGGAATCAAAATGACACCCCTATTTTAATCGAAAAAATTGATTTAACAAAAAAATTATTGGCATCAAAGTTGTAGAAAATCAAATTTTAAACAACTTTTGTTCCTATAACTTCTGCTGAAAAATTGAAATAACACAAGTTATTGAAGAAATGAAATGGAACAACCGGCTATTTGAAATAAATATCGATCCTACAAAAAGTTAATGGGAACTAAAGTTGTAGAAAATCAAATTTCAAACAACTTTTGTTCCCATAACTTCTGCTGAAAAATTGAAATAACACAAGTTATTGAAGAAACAAAATGGTACAACCAACTATTTAAAAAAAATATCGATCCTTCAAAAAGTTGATGGGAATCAAAGTTGTAGAAAATCAAATTTTAAACAACTTTTGTTCCCATAACTTCTGCTATAAAATTGAAATAATACAAGTTATTGAAGAAATGAAATGGTACAACCAACTATTTAAAAAATTATCGATCCTGCAAAAAGTTTATGGGAATCAAAGTTGTAGAAAATCAAATTTTAAACAACTTTTATTCCGATAATTTCTGCTGAAAAATTGAAATAACACAAGTTATTGAAGAAACAAAATGGTACAACTAACTATTTAAAAAAAGATCGACCCTACAAAAAGTTGATGGGAACAAAAGTTGTTTGAAATTTGATTTTCTACAACTTTGATTGCCATCAACTTTTTGTAGGATCGATATTTTTTTAAATAGTTGGTTGTACCATTTCATTTCTTCAATAACTTGTGTTATTTCAATTTTTCAGCAGAAGTTATAGGAACAAAAGTTGTTTAAAATTTGATTTTCTACAACTTTGATGCCAATTTTTTTTTGTTAAATCAATATTTTTCGATTAAAATAGGGGTGTCATTTTGATTCCTCAATAACTACCTACTGGCAATGCAACTATATTAGGACCTCGCTGGACTGATCTGATGAATAGATGCGATCATCGCAGCGTGTGTGCCCAGCTTCAGGTAGTAGTTCAAATCGTGAACAACCAATTACTACCGTTTGAATTAGATGAATGAGCCCCCAGTGACGAAAACTTCGCCGTAGGGCGATAATGTGGCCACGCCATAAGGAGCCAAAAAGTTCCATTTGCCGGTATTCCGTAGAAAGATCGGCAAAAAACCCTACCAAAAGCACGACCAAAGCCCTCCAAAAGCGGGCGCCAAACACCTGCAACCGACCCATATGCCAGCCACACACCTGCGTGACAGATGTTCCCGCACTAATAGGAATAGAATACTCATCTATTGGATAACTATCCCACCAACTTATCTTCGGAGACGGCTAAATGAACGAACTACATTTTCTCTACTACATCAGCTGACAGTTGTTCCTATATTTCGATGGTGACCCCCTCACTCAACAGCACAGACATCTTGGCCACACTTTACCTCCCTATTCCAAGAAGGACGTTAGAAAAACTTCGCCGCTACCTAGACCCTTCTGAATTAATTAAGTGCTCGCGTGAAGGAATTCCCCTTTAACGTTAAATGGGCACGTGCCTCGATCATCCTTAGGGAAGGGTGTATTGACTTGGATGGTGTCAACGGCTGTCTCGGTTTTTAAATAGGACGGAAAATGTATTCATGAACAGGTTATTTTAGTCGGTGGATATCGATCTTTATGATGGAAGGTGAAGTTGTCGCGTCCGAACTGTGTGAAGGATAAAGTTTTCAGAGTTGGGAAAATGGCGTGACTGAGAGCGCATATTGCGAACCTATTGAAATGCAGGCGGGCGTTCAATATTTTTGCACAAATTAAACTTGGGTGTTGACCTCCGAAAGCCCATCACATTCTATAAAATATATATTTTTAACCGACTTCCAAAAAGGAGGAGGTTCTATGTTCGTCTGTATGTATTTTTTTATTCATCGATAATTCCGCCAATTGTGAACCGAATCGAAAAATTATTTTTTAGTTCGAAAGAGTATACTCCTGAAATGGTCCCATTTAAATTTTTACAGAAATCGGCTGAACCGTTTTTAAAAAGCAACAATAATGTAAACGATTCGAGCGAAATATTCGAATTTTGTACGCGATGGAAGGCGGTTTCGCCATTTTTAGCGAAAACTAATTATGGTATAAAGCCCACCTCTCTTAGAAAGGGCAATCCTTTGGAAACATTGCGTGAGTTTATTTTGTGCTATTGACTGTCCGGCGTCCGCCCAAGTACTGTGATGATGCTTTGACACTTTGATATTACGCCAACAAACCCGACAGTTCAATGCCTCCTCTCAAAATTAACCGAACAAGTCGAAACTGAAACAGGCGTCAGCTCTAAATCCGGTAATTCATGCCCAAATCCGGCCACAAAATTATATTCCCTCGTAATTCGGTGCGTCGTAACTTCGTAAGGTCACCTCGCCGGCCGGCGCGCGCGCATTCTCGTACGTGTGACCACAGTATAAGTAACAATTAGTACGGTGCGACTGCAGTTCGGTGACCCCTCCGACGAATCGGTTGGCCTCGATCGTGCATCGACTAACTTGCCAAAAGTCAGCTGGCCTATTTCTAAACGACTGGAAGAACGACACTGAGGACATTTGTTTGCTTTCAAAATTTTAGTATTTGTTCTACTTATTGGTGAATGTACCTCTGTTAAGATTCTTGACCCTGGATATAAGCTCTAGAATTTTCTTCTCAACGCAAATTGTAACTACACGCTTAGTATAAAGAGTTAATATTGGAGTACTTGTGTCGTGTGCATTCTGATACCATCACACGCTGGTTTGTCTTGTAGGTACCTGGTTTCTGAATTTATATCTCGACACGTTCTTAATATGATATCAAAATCTAGTTGACGGTCTCGTTCCGCAACTATTTTATGTTTACGGCGCCGTAGAAAGCAAAAATGATTTATGACGACACGCTATAAAGTCTATAAAGACGCCAATAAATAAACACATCGTTTTAATGGATACAAGTAAGTAGTTGACCGGCATTCGGAAGTGGTCATCGCCTAAAATGGCGCTCTAGCTTTGCTCTAACGACTTTGATAAACATTCGGTATCTAGGTTGTAACTCCTATAAATTATTAAGCCTGTTTCACCCACTGCTGGGGATAGGTCTCCTCTCTTTCTCGCCATTTTTAGGGTTTCGTACCCAAAGGGTAAAACGGGACCCTATTAGGCTATTACTAAGACTCCGCTGTCCGTCTATCTATCTGTCTGTTTGTCACCAGTCTGTTTATCATGAACCGTGATAGCTAGAACGTTGAAATTTTCACAGATGACGTATTTCTGTTGTCAGAATATTGCCAAATAAAACAGAAATAAATAGATATTTAAGGGGGGGGCTGCCATACAACAAACCTGATTCTTAAGCCGTTTTTCGCATGTTTTTAATAACGGTGACAGGTAGATGCTTGAAATATTCATAGAATATTTAGCTAAATACTTATTCACTTTAAAAATAAATAATTAAATTAAAATAAAATATTTAATTTGAATCAAACAAAAAAACGTGATTTTTTTGCTCGATATTAGTAACAGCAACAGGAAGATGCTTAAAATATTCACAGTATATTTAGTTGTATATTCCTTTCTAAAATAAAATATAGGGGGCTTCCATACGGTACGGAACTCTTCGTGCGCGGGTCCAACTCGCACTTGACCGATTGTTTCCGGTCCTGTGCAAGCCTCTCCCTTCTCCTTTCAAAGTCAAAGTCAAAATTTATTTATTCCGTAGACACAATACATGCACTTAGAATCGTCTGGTAACAATTGTTCAAAATTTCTACCTAATTAAATTTTCTTTCCCTTCCCCACATGTTTTATGATATCGTCTGACCACCAACCGGGCTGGTGGTCTGCCTCTATGTCTCCATCAGTCTCTCAGGTACTTACCTACCACTAAACTGAACAAATATATGAAAATCCAGGTTATAATGTCTGTTGTTTTTAAACTTTCGCGATTTGAACACATTATTATTATGTACTACGGGACTAATCGCGCAGTCTACCCGTCTACCCGTGACCACGATCGATGCAACTCTGTCGAAACATCGGGATGATGAGGTGTTTATTTATCTCGTAATTTTAGTGCGCGATTAGTCCCGTAGTATATAATAATAATTATAATATCTGTGTCTACGTTCTTATTTATAGGGAATCTGAAACGACTTATATCTCTCTATAACTTTATGTAGGAAGGAGCGGCTGGATTACGAAAGGTAAACATCTACTCAGATAAAATCGGCCAAGTGCGAGTTGGACTCCCCGTACCCCATTCCTCTTGCCGTTATTAATAGCGAGCAAAAAACTCCTAAAAATCATGTTTGTTGTATGGGAGCCCCTCTTTAATATTTATTTTATTCTGTTTTTAGTAGGTATTTGTTGTTATAGCGGCAACTGAAATACATCATCTGTGAAAATTTCAGCTGCCTAGCTATCATGGTTCATGAGATATAGCCCGGTGACAGACAGACAGACGGACATCGAAGTCTTAGTAATAGGGTCCCGTTTTTACCCTTTGGGTACGGAACCCTAAAAAAGCTTCACTCATCATGTCAAATGATTTGATTTGTTCAACGAAATCGGAATTGCAAACCCAGAACGGCCTCAACATGTTTTATATAGAGAGCAAAAGTTGAAGTGGATTCGATCTTAGACTCGTTTATTTCCATTGCAGTACGACAATTTCGAGGTCTATTCCAATTAATCGAATTCAATATCAATCGATTAAAATTTTCAGAGAGCTAACTAATCAAATATCCTCCTCCACTAGAGATGAGTTCAACGTAATTCGAGTGATCGCTTCGTATCCGGATTCTGAGTCGATTCAAAGTAATTTCCGTCTACAAAAAAAAGACCGTTGGATCGTCAACGGCTCGCCGGCGCTCGTACTCGATTACAAACTGGAAAGGACCGGCTCTGCCTTATGGCAGGGCCGAATTAAGGGAGGAGGGAAAATATTATAGCATGTAGTATAATTACTTGCTTGAAGTACAGGTACAACAGATATTATGCTCTGCTTAATTAAGCCCTCAAGCCAAAAATAACCTCAAGCGCGTCATCATGTCATGTTAGCAGCATCGCAGCATGTCAAAGCGACAAGTGTACTTCAACAAGTATATTTAAGAAAATTCTTGTGGTATGATAAAATACCGTAAGTAACTGAGTTTCAGATCCAAAGGCATTATCCCTTAAATCAATCCCTTTTCTCGATCAATAAACAGTTTGAACTTGTTTATTTAATACGTTATACGTAGGTAAGTATGTATATGTTACAGTCATAGTGATTAAATAGTTATTATACATAATGACTGGTCATTATGTATAATATCTACTCAATTTAGATAAAGTGATAATTGACACAAAATTAATCACATTAACTAGCTATTTTATATAATATGTTCGAAGACTTGGATAATGTAATAAAAAAAAACTCGTAATAAGGACAGATTGTCTCTGGCGCTTCGCCGGCCGCTGCCGCGGCACGCTCGCTTCGCTCGCTCGGCTCGCGCGTTGTTGTCACTGTTCAAACCTAACCTAACCTAGTAGGCAGATCAAGAGTCCAAGGAAAACTATTACTAGGTTAGGTTAGGTTTGAACAGTGACAACAACGCGCGAGCCGAGCGAGCGAAGCGAGCGTGCCGCGGCAGCGGCCGGCGAAGCGCCAGAGGCAATCTGTCCTTATTACGAGTTTGTTTTATTAGTTTTATTACATTATCCAAGTCTTCGAAGATATTATATAAAATAGCTAGTTAATGTGATTAATTTTGTGTCAATTATCACTTTATCTAAATTGAGTGGATATTATATATAATGGCTAGATAGTATATATAATATCCAGATTTATTACTTTGGCTGTAACATATATATTATTTCTTATGTGCGAGTATCTCTTGATTTCTGTATGGATCCCAATAGGGGCAGAAATCAAGAATATAGCGGGGTTTAAAAGTATTTTAGCCCCTGTTTGGAAAACATGTGGATTCTGCCGGCCTTCTAGGCATTTAGTACAAGAGGAAATAATTTGAATATAAGTATAGATCTACTGGTTTTGTGCTGTGTAGTGTAGGCACGGGAGAAATAATAATATAGTAGTAAGTACTGGTTTAATCGTATTGTAACATTGAGGAAGAAAATTATTGTTGGCAGCTGCGAGCCTATCAATTAAAGATAAAATAATAGTTATAAGATACATACAACTAAGTGGTACTGTGGCGACTATTACACTAATCACTAGATACAAATGTAATTAATCTATGGACAAATAGGTGTCAATTATACCATCAATAAGTGGTCCTCTAGTCCAAAGGTGCAACAATATTGCGCCGTTTTTATGGTTTTAAAACTGCTAGGGTTACAATCGGAAAATTGGCTGATAAATAATTAACTAATATCCCATCAACAGCAAAAATCAAGATTGAGTTTTACCTTGCTGACTCAAATATTTTTTAGAAGCTAAAGACAAAATATTATAGGTACTTACTTAATAGTTTAGTGGACTCGCCTTTCGTGATAATTATATCGTAGGAGTAAGCACTCATTGAGAAGTCTTCTCTTATATCTTAATTAAGTAATGTTATTCTCCAAAACCTGGATAAAATGAAATTATTTCGGTGTAATAAAATTGTTTGGCATATTTTAGCAGCATGTTTTATAAAGACAGACATCCTGCCGAAAGCTATTTGTTTGTACCGGACTTCCCCAAAAAATATGGCAAGTACAGTACTTGTGTGCCTCGTACATACATCGAGGCTCATTTATTTTTAAAAGACGGTACGGTAGGAATCCAATATTACTTTGCTAAGAGTTATAATATTTGTATTAATTTATAGATAGAGTTTACACAGTAGAAAAGAATTTGTAATAAATAAATCTTAGCTACTATTTGAGATTCTTTAAAGATATTCTCATAGCCATAGTTATTATCCAAAGAGATCGTATTCCTTATAGGTTTAATGTTTGTGGTCTCTACAGTGCCTTTAACAGGTATTTATTTAGTTCCGATCATAAAAATCATAATCTTTTCAAAGAAATTCTCATAAAAATCGGTCGGTTGTTTTAATTTTCAGTTGTTTTGTTTAGCTTCAAGCTGCATAATTGATTTTGCGGTCGGCGTAATAGCAATCAGTATCTCAGACTCTTGTAATAGCATTATTATTTAAATTTATACCATGGGAATCCGCAGAAGGTGGTTCTATTGGCGCGTTTTTTGTGAAATAAATGCTGGAAAGGAATTTTGGACGTTCGTCATTTTGAGGCTTTAGGCTCGTCTCTCATCACGACACATTCACACACGACTCTTAGTCTCGGAGACTAGTCGCCGTGGAATTCGTAATGTACATTTGTATGGAGATTATCACACTACGATACCGATAGGTATAGCCAGAATCAAACTTCTTGGCGGCTGTGAACTTAGAAATGTCATATTGTTCGCCCCTGTTATGTTTAAAACTGTATGACCCTTTAGGGTGAATTATTTTTTTATGAAACTATTCTCTATTATAGTCCGTTCCATAAACGCTGAGATTGGACCAGTTGAAATTTATTAAAGGATTTGGCACAAGTCTTAAAAGTAATACATACATATTACCCATTGCATTTTCAACACGTATTATTATTATCTTTAAGAAACTACCAGAAGAGTGAGATTTAAAAAAAAAACTTATAATCATATTCGTCAAAGGTCGTCGCGACCATAGTTCTCAGCGGTTATGGGACGGACTATAGACCGGGTATCTCGACGATCTTTATGATTTCATATTATTTATAATCTATCATAAGACTGAGAAGTAAAATCAACTCGTTTATGTATACAATTTAAACTAGATAGATAGTAGGCATTGCGACGTAGGTGTCATCGAATCATGAGTAAACGGGTATTTTCTGGGTAACTGTGCTTCATTCTAGATGCCCTTATTACAGGTTAGCACATAAGGCAGAGTGAGGTCTGACCTCTTTATCCCACTGCTGAGTATAACTGCTGTATAAGCCTCTATTTATGCTATCGGTCCTTTGCCAATTGTGTCCAGGTTCGGTCCGCAATTGCCGAGTTTAACTACTTCAAACAAAATATTAAATCTTACCGCCAGTTGGGTCCGTTTAGCTTCAACAGACGAACTCAAATCAGGACATCATTTCGGTGAGACTTTATTATTAATGCAGGGCTGTAAGAAGCCAGTCCTGTTCAGTGGAGATAATAAAATCACCGGGAAAGGCCAGCGGGAGATCAAGGTAGAAAGTGGCCCTGGCATAGATTACTCCCCTTACTCCTAGGTTCCGCACTCAGAGCAACAAGGCAGATAAGACGGCACGGCTTTGTTTGGCTGTGATTAGATTCAAAGCCAAACAAAGGCTTTGTCTCAGACCCAAAAATCATTCATTGACTCGGGCTTGAGACGTGAGATAGAACATGCTGGATATTATATTGTGTCTCGTCAGTGTTCTGACGCATGTAACTAAACATGTAACTATTTATCTATCAAAAGTCTGTGGAAGTAAGCCGGGCATAAAATCTTTTTTATAAGCCCGATAAGTCATTCAAAATCAACAAAACACAAACCAATCCACGTAGCCCGAAATGATTACTAGCGGAGTAAAGATCTTCGCAATGCGTTATCTATAAAGATAAGCATTGGAACAGTCTTTACTAACTTAGTCGACTAAGCGGCCGTGCGAACGGTGAAAGTAAGAACAAGGGACTGAAATAGTCACGTTATGTAATGGAGCCTACTCTGGATCCCACGTAATAACAGTATGATACGTTTAGCTAAGAAAAAGATGTGCTACATAAATATTATCGTCTCATTATAATATTATGAACCATTAGTCAACCACAGTACCGACAAGGTGGACCGATGATATCAAGACCGCGACGATCGCGCTGAATGCGAGCCGCTTCCAACCTGGGCCTATTTGAAACCCATAGGCGAGGCCTATGTCCAGCAGAGGACGTATTACTGCTGATAATTATGATGAATGATAATATTGAGTAGGTATATAAATACATAGTCGTTATTACGTTACTTTGGCAGTCAGAAGCCATGTTTTCATGCACTGAGCAACATTGTTTCGGATACACAGTTTCTGAAACATCACGACGGGGAGCTCCGAAACATACCGATAAACACTGTAGTGTTTACAGAAACAAAATAATTGTCTCTGAAACATTATTTTTTGTTTCAGAAACACGTAGATTTTGTGTCAGATAGTGTTTATAAAAACATTGTTGCTCAGTGAATACAGTCATGGCTTTAAGTTACGGCCTTCCTGATGTTAACTTTATGTAATCACTAACTAAAAACACAAACAAAACATAACAAAACTTTAAGCAACAAGTCACTCGCACTATTGGAACCGTCTTTCGTTCACAATTTTGAAACCTTTAAAAATGAGAAATCTACGTTGTCCATAAAGCTGCTACGCTCTATAATGGACACCACGTGGCGACCAGTCGCTACCAACCGGTTCTATTGGAAAACTATAGAGGAGGATCAGATATTGTGATTACGAGGTACATACTTATCTATCTGCCTAACAGTTGTTGCCCTACGTTGAGATGGTAAATGAACATCTGAAACATTGACTGATGATAAATTTACGCTACCTTTTGCATCATTTCATTATCTCTCGAGATGGGTTACCTATTGGGTTTGGATTAATAATATGAACAAAATTACGTATTACAAACAAACAAAAGCCGAAAGTTTCATCAAGCAAAAAGGACTGCCCCGCAACAATGTCGCTAAAATTAATAAACCTTGCTCTAAAACTACACTTGTTTGATAACAAAGGATGGCGAAACTGGAGCACCCAGATTTATTCATTAATCAGGACATTCTTAAGTAGAAAATGTACGCGTGGGCGTGTTCCATTCCACTCCAGAATTCATCAAGTGGATGTATCGCTTGATAGGAAATTGGCTTTGCTTTCTGCGAACCTTTGTTATCGCGAAATGAGTCGCGAGAATTCTCGTCATGCAAGTTGAGTAGGAGTGGTTCTCCGTAAACTTCCGTCGTTCTCACATTCGGCCTATTTGGTGATGCGTGGTCGCCAGACCGGATATAACACAGCTTTTATCGACGCGTGCGTCGCTTGCCGAACAGCCAGCGCGGACCGGCGCCGGCAGAGCTGTGGCGACCTGACTCATTCCAATATGGTTCTCGGAATACCTACTATCGTAGTAGGCTACGGACCTTCAGAGAATTTTCAAATATGTATCATTAGTTGTCTGCCAGCGTGATTGGATAACCTATATTCTAACGGAAATCCCAAGAAAACGGTGGTGCCATTTTGTTTAAAAGTTAATTACAATGACAATAGAGTTTACACGTAATAAAAGTTAAAAAGACGCCCAATGGAAGATGATAATCTTACAGTTTTTACCATCATCGCTCAACTTATCCAACTACATCTAACTTTAAGACCGAGAATCGTAACAATCAGACAAAAGTGAGACGAACGGAAGAATCATGCGGAAAAAAATCATGCCTAGACATGCAAATGAACTTAATTGTCTTAGTCACGGAATTACTACGCCGTATTTACGTAATAGGCAAGCAGGCAATAACGCCTAACGATTCCAATCTAGAATTCGGATACAAAAAGTTAGGCGGTAACTACGGAGTAATTTAATATCTGTTTCCGACAATGGGCTCGGTGGCTGCGTGAGTTATTATTCAAATGTAAGCTTCGGTAATTGTGGTCCGGACCGGGCTGTCCTCGGGCACAGAATAAATAATAGATGCTACGTCCTCGGGGCGGGATGGACGAGGATTGGGAGGTAGGGCTTTGACCTCGTGCCCGCAATCAGGGCCGCTCGTACCGAGCCCCTAACCTTTCCAAAAGGAGTGCCCATTCCGAATGAAATACTCCGGAGACTACCCTAAATTGTGCTGCGATAGTGGAAATATTTCCCGCGACGCAGTGCGCGTCAATTTGAAGCCTACGTATTGTTCTAGTCCATTCTCCATCATGCCACATACGGGCGGGTCCTAAATTGTTTTAAATGGAACAAACCTGACTTGGTGAAACCGGATTATAACAAAAGCGAGAGTCGCAACCTCGCAACTATGTCAGGCAGTGCTCAAACTATCTGTACGTGCGTGTAAAGATAGAGTGGCCTAGTTCGCAGGGCTCATAGGCACCGATACCTTATCGTATCAGCACGATCGATAAAGCACTCAAAGCATTAGAGAGCTAAGTGTACCCTTAGCCCCATATTATACCCGTCTCTGGCTAGATTGTTTGAAAGCACTCGAACAGGGCTTTGAACCAGGCGCGCAATTATCGTTCGTATTGTTTAATAAGTGGTGAGAGACATAATGACTATGAATTGAGTTTATGACTCTTGCATAAGTGCATCCGAACCGGTTCCGCGACGTGGTCATAATTTACCATTAATCTTGACCCAGAGCACTCGCCGACCAGTTCTCGGCGAGATGAAGGCCAGAAGAGAGATTTTATAAAAGCTACTTACTATAAAAAGTACTGATGACGTGGATATGACAGAAAATAGAAGTAATGGACATGCTGTACCGACCCCATGTAAAGTAACGCTCGTAGCGTAGTTTGACTATATAGGTGTTTGTCAGCGAACACCGAAATTAAGCAACGTTCCGCACGGTCAGTATTTGGATGGGTAACCGCGGGTGGCATTTTCCAACTGAGCGCTACCATGGCTCGGATGGTACGTTAAATTGTAGGTCCCGGTTGTTTTAACCGCTTAGCCATGTCAGAGGCCTTCAGACGACCTAAAAACTCTGCCACCCGGCATACAGGAACTTATTATTTATGCACATAATTTGAATAGGGTAAGAAAATTAATGACCAAAAAACGTAGCCCAGACTTATAAATACGGGTTAGTTCCGCTATGGTATGGTCCTGGTATGGCACCCTTGCAAAATACCTACCAAAAAGTCCCGCTGTGGTACTCATATTTTAGTTCTACGCCAAAGAAAAGAAGGTACAATTGAGAATAAAAGTGCACCTATAACTTTTTTGTCTCTACTGGACTTTTAGGAGTACTTACTTATAAATAAAAAGTCTGTTTGCAATATTAAATCAGTCTTGTATTCATTCAAAAATATTCATTACAAATACAAACAATCAACAACTGGAAAGAAATATTAATTGAAAATGTAAACTTAATAAAAATAATCAACTGGCAGAAAATATCAATAGAAATAATCAACTACTTACTGAAAAAAAATTACAAATACATAATCAGCAATTGAAAAAAATATTAATGGCAAATGAAAACTACAAAAAACACTTAGAAAAATTAAAGACATTCATAACACAAACAAAACAAAATTAAACATTTAACCCATATTTTTCTTTTTCTGTTCTAAATATTAGGAATAGGAATTGTTTCTGCTATGTTGTTCAAGAAGTCACCAATGGAGATATCTTTCTTAATAACTACATATTTTATAGGAAAGGATTCTAATTATTGATATAGCGATGGTGCGGACCGATTAATCATTGAAATTCAGCATAAATAAACTTCTTGGAAGAATATTTGAGTCATTTTATGTCAGATGACCAATATTATTTTCATAAAAGTATAAAATGTGTAGACTCTATAAATAAAGACGTATCGGTTAATACAAAATACAGTCCAGTAAATAAATATGAAGTAAAAGGTAACCAATGTGGTATAAGAAAAAATCAACATAAAAACTAAGAAAACAAAACGCATTTAGAATATAGACTAACGATGTGCCATCAGGCAGAGATAAGTTATTTTGACAAAGCAACATTAACATTATACCCCATGGCAACACTGTAAATATAATATCACTCATTGATGTATATTAATGTAATACTATATCTATGATATTTTTTACAGTTCAGTCCCAAGTCGTAATTGAGGAAATTAAAATTGTGTTATATTTGTTACAGTGCTGCGGACAGTGCGGACTCACCAATATTGGAGGAGGCCGGCGAGAGTGGTTCGGAACAGAAACCCAAACCCCTGGTCAAATATGGAGAACTCGTCATACTCGGGTGAGTACTGTGCCACCATATACATCTACACAGTGGCCTTCTCTACACACGGCGCGGCGTGAGGCATGTGTGTATGTAGCAAATATACATACACCTATTAACTTATGCATGTTTACGAAGCAAATGTTGTTACATGACATAGATAACAGACATAACTGTGAACTGAGAATTCCCCAAAAAAGCTGTTCCATTTAAAATACAGCAGTTTTTTTCGCATTTTAGCGGTTATGAGTAGGTTCAATAGTAAAAGTTGTTCATAATATTATGAGCATGTATATCTATAGCCCTGGAGGTTAGCGCAAAAAATTGCAACTACTTTCTAAAAGCTGAATTTTTGGTATTACGTTGTCATGCTGGTGTACAACAATACCCCGGATTCAGTCAGCTGGGGTGCTTAGCGTTTGGTGGGGATACCCGTTAAATGAGTATCTTGCAATGGGCTATACTATAACAGTCGCTGCACTTTTCAAAACTACACCTTGCACATATTCTGTCGCGTTGCATGATCCACTATGATAAGTGATTCGTTGTGCTAGTGCTCTATGAGTAATGATTGTGTTATTATTCTTGAACTCTTCTTGTCTTGAACGTAGCACGTAGAGTTTCGGCGCCAAAGTAGTTCCTTCCTAGACCCTACATGCTCCATCTCTCGAGATCCTGTGCGTGGTACCGACCGTCGAGGATGTTGTGGCTACGTGGGGAAAGCCCACATGCTCTTGGCTAGTCTATTAACTTGAACTTAGCTACGGCAAACCAAGGTCGTCGTCCTTTCCAGCTTTAAGTGTTTGAGTTATTATGAGATGACTTAATCAGTCGTGACACTTAAATAACTATAGGTAAAATACATACATATCTTAAATACATAGAATGTCATGGAGTATACTGTGATGTACTGTACAGACCCTTTATTGATTCACTCACTGCTGAGCATGGACCTACTCACGAAGGGCGATTGCGCTAGGTCCACCAAACTGGCCCAATGCTGATTGGTAGACTCATGTGCGTCATCGAATTTCTTCTATGGACGCATGCTGGTTGCCTCTAGTTGTTTTCTTCACAGTAAAGCCAGTGGTGTGAAAATCCGTATCTAAAAGCACCAAAGAACTTGTTGGTACTGGATGGGGATTCGATCCCTCGACCTCACGGTTATGAAGTGAGCGTTACTAAGTCACTACGGCTGCATCTTCTCATTCACTAAGATCAATGTAGCACAGAGATTACAGAGCGGTGTGGTCGAAAATGCCTGATTTTGAAACTGGCTCTCAAAAGTGAGCGTGCGCTGTGCTGATACATCGATAAGTGTTCGCCAATAGATTTTTAACTTTGATTATTATCTAGCCAGCCGAGCATTAGAAAGTACCTTTCTACCACGCTCTGCCTTCACCGGAAGCTTTTCCGGATGTTCCTTTACGTTTTTTTCTCTCCCCAGAAGTTCAAAGTTATTGGAATGGGCGAACGAAGAGAATCGGTAGAATTTAACGCACAAACTGCAGAGCTACTAGGCCTTTTACCCATCTGATTTTTACTTTTATTCCTACACTGACGTCCGCATGGGGTGATTTGGGCATTTTCCCCTCCAGCTTCTTAGCTCCTTAAAGATTGTATGAGATGTGGATATCTTCTGATTTCTTCAAGACCAATACCAGCTTCTCACCGGCAAGCGCAGGATAGGAACTCCACGCATAGTAGACAGGCGATCTGTTTACAACATTAGGATCGCGCTGAATGCAAGCTGCATACAATCAATCCTATTGAAAAACTATTGAGGAAGTCGTAGGGCGTCCACAGTTGAACGTAGGTATTACATAGAACTGTCCACAACTGTTGACACCCTACGATTTATATATATTTTTATGCCACCACATAGGAACCTTTTATTTTTCCGGGATAAAAAGTAGCATATAGATGTCACCTTTTCAACCTTTTCCGTTCCAACCTTTGAACTGGATACATGTCAAAAAAAACAAGTATATTTGATGCTCTGTTGCTGTCTGAAAGAGTAACAAATCAACAAACACACTTTCAGGTTTAGAATATTATATATTACGAGTAGCAAAAAATACAAAAATGATGAAATACCATTTTCAGCGCGTTGAATATTTTTATGCGTCTAAACATCGTGCGTGATGTACGTCTTCAATCAAATCTAGTAATTTATTTGTTATCCTTATGAGAGTATAAATTATTCTGAACCCAATCAATTTGTGTCTGTTGTAATATAGATCCGGGACTGCATAGCAGAGATATGAAAATAGTTATACAGTACATAGTGACTAAAATAGTTTGGTTGATATGTCAGCGGCTGACATCGAGTACCTATGTTGCCTCATTAGGAGTCTGATAAATAAATTAATCTGTGCACTATGTACTGTGTAGACAATCCAACAGTTTTAACGGTAGACGGTTTACAACAATTATTTACTTTTTACATTTTTTTTTCAGTGGATTGGTTGTCTAGAATTATAAGAGACAATCTAAAGAACTTTAACACAACATAAATAAATCTTTCCGTCTGCGTCTCCAAGAGAAATTTTGAGATGGTTCGTTATGACTTGATTAAGTATATCAAATAAATTAATAAAAATGTTATGTACTGGAAAACATTTTTACATCTACATTATAAATCCTATCTGTTTCACATATGGTAGAGTTGTAGTCAAACGCAAATTTGGTATAAAAACTGTATATTACATTAAAACATTATTTTAGTACGTACGTAAGACACAATAAATATTTTATAAATAAATATTTGGGACGTCTTACACACGGCCTCTGACCCCAAACTAAGCAAAGCTTGTAATATGGCTGTCAGTCACTGATATACTACTTATACATATTTTTAAATACATACTTATATAGATAGTAACTAAACAACACCCAGACACAGAGCAAACACCTATGTTCATCACATAAATACTTGCCCTGGGTGGGGATCGAACCCATGCCTCTTTGACCCAGTAGTTAGGGTCACTAACCACTGAGCCACCGAGGCAGTCAATAAGCGATAACTGTAGGTAAAAGTTTATTTAGATACATTGTCTTAGTTTTTTAAAGTTGACTCTGACATACCTAGTTGGCATCTTGGCAACACCGTTAGTGTCAGTGGTCTGGCGCAAGGTTAAGACTTACTCATATCATAATAATATTAAAACATAGGTATCAATATACGCATGAACATGTTAATTGCGCAGTGGCAGCATGTGGAAGTTTGTTTTAATAATTAATGTTTATAGACGGTAATATTAAACATAAGCAGCATGCGTTGCATAGCTTGACTAAGCACAACACGTTTAATGATGTACTCAGGAGCTACGTTTGAATGGACACGCATAAAACAAAGAGAATGTGTGAAGTTCTAAGTAAGAACGGCTATACCTTTTTAAGTTTTTAACTATTTTTTTAGATTCTAAGGAATTGAGTTGATTGAAAGGCCTTCATATGTTCTAAGGCTTAGATCATGTGAAGGCCTATGAATCAATAGGCCAGCGTTAATTCCCTACTGGCCTTTTTATAGTGATAGTCTTCTGCTGAACAAAGGCCTACCCACGAAGGGTGGATGGGCCATAACCACCACGCTGGTCAGGTGCAGGTTGGTTGGTTCACTAGCGCTATACAATTCCTTCTACGGACGTACATATGTTGACTCACTATGATATCCGATACATTACAAGTCAGAAGATACAGTCCGTACATGAATCCGAAAAACTAATTGGTATAGGTCGAGGTTTGAAACCACGGTTCGCGCTTGTAAGGCGGTCGTATTGCCACTAGGCCTCCGTTGCTTCAGTCCATTGATAAGGCCGAGCTAACTCACTGATCTATGTTGTGATTTTTCCTTAGTTTTCTATTAATTTTGTGTCATGTTACAACATAATTTTTAAGAGTTTTTATGGTGGTAAAGCTAAACATTGGTTTGATTGCTTCGACAAGTTCAGACAAGAACAATGATTATCTTGGTGATTCAAGGATGACTCAAAGTTTTGCAGCAAAGTCATCAATATGGTGAAACACCAGTTGTAATGATAATGACTATATCTTCCTTAGATGCATCTCCCGTAGAGAGACGCGCAATTACCAGCACGCAAGGCGTTGTAAAAACTCTGCGCTAAGTATCACAACACAAAATAATTCATTAAGAACTATTGCTAGGGCTCGCCTAGCTCTAGTTCTTTGAAGCGTTTGATATGAGCTATGACAATAAATTAGTTGTAAAGCGATAATGCCCGTATATCAAAAATGACTTACGTAGTGAGTCATTGCAATAGTTACAATAACGTGCGATTTATTAATAAAAAAATATGAATACGATAATTGCGTAAGTAATTTATTTGAAAAACCCAATAGAGTAAAAATCATTAGTTTCAGAACACTGTGTTCTTGATTGCGTGACACTTGGAATATGAACAATCGCTATCTCCGTAGGCATTTTCTCTAAGACACCTTCAAACACACCCTCATCGTAAATTATAATTTGATGTACATAGGTACTTTGTTTAATGTACCGAACAACAATTAACCTTTGGCACCTGCATTCTCATCACACAAATATGTATTGTATTCTATAGGTTATACTGGGTCCAAAATTTAAAAATCCGAATCATCTATCCATCCATCAGATATACGTGAACTGCTGGACATAGGCCTTTTTTTTTTTTTTTAGCCAGGGGAAATCTTTTATAGATACCACCACACCTCGAGGGCAGGCGGGTGGTTATGTGGGAGTCCTGCCGACTGGACAGTATACCCACCAAAAAAACCCCTGGGTGTTCCACCACTGCGCCTGGTGTCGGGGCTACGGTCACTCCTCCGCGGCACCCGACAGCGCTGGCCCAACTCGGGCCCCACCACGGAGCTTGCGCTCCCGCCAGAATGACGATGTGTCGAACACCAGACACATCGCCACCCACCAGCACTGGGCGTCGGACAGCACCCGTATCCGACAGCCCTGGTCCCGATGCAAAGGGTCAATTAAAGTGGCCTCGCGCCTGCCACTACGGCTGCAGAGGATAGGGAGAGCGGCCATCGCGATACCGACACTCCTCTTCCCCTGGCAGCCCCACCGCCTCCGCCAACACGTTGGCGGCACCCGTTAGGGCCGCTGGCAGGTAGGATAGGCAACGGTGTCTTCACCGTCCATAACACCCGCCGCCGCCCCCGCCTCGATGGGCTCGCGACAAGCCCGACACCGCAGTCCACCTCAGTCGGCAAGCCGACCTACTGGCCAGCCTCCGCACGGGCTTGTCTTGGCCCAAGACCCGGAGAGGCCGGCCCACCTCGGGTTCCTCTTGGTTCACCAGGTTGAGGCAGACCTGGCTACTAAGCCCCCCCGCTACGACAAGGCGGGAACCCACTCGGGGGGGCTGGCTTGGTCTGCAAGGTGATTCTGTATGAAAACGTGTGCGTAACGTGCTCTTAGTTGAGTTTTTAAGAAATTCATATGAAAATTATATATTTTTCAAAAAAAAAAATTGGTTCGTTTTATAATTCAGTTTAACGTAATTTTACATTTAAAAAACGTTTGTTCAAACCGGACCAGACCAAAATTAGCAGAAATAAAAAAAATACTTAACACGTTACGTTACGTTTTGTCGATAGAGAATCAGGCCCCTGACCTATCCAGGCAGACTGGAGAAACTTGTCACAATGGCTTTCATTATGCATCAGATCTTTGCTAAAATTAAAATTGTGCAGATAAAACCTCACAACAGGACCAGACCAAAATTAGCGGAAATAAAAAAAATACTTAACACGTTACGTTACGTTTTGTCGATAGAGAATCAGGCCCCTGACCTATCCAGGCAGACTGGAGAAACTTGTCACAATGGCTTTCATTATGCATCAGATCTTTGCTAAAATTAAAATTGTGCAGATAAAACCTCACAACAGGACCAGACCAAAATTAGCGGAAATAAAAAAAATACTTAACACGTTACGTTACGTTTTGTCGATAGAGAATCAGGCCCCTGACCTATCCAGGCAGACTGGAGAAACTTGTCACAATGGCTTTCATTATGCATCAGATCTTTGCTAAAATTAAAATTGTGCAGATAAAACCTCACAACAGGACCAGACCAAAATTAGCGGAAATAAAAAAAATACTTAACACGTTACGTTACGTTTTGTCGATAGAGAATCAGGCCCCTGACCTATCCAGGCAGACTGGAGAAACTTGTCACAATGGCTTTCATTATGCATCAGATCTTTGCTAAAATTAAAATTGTGCAGATAAAACCTCACAACAGGACCAGACCAAAATTAGCGGAAATAAAAAAAATACTTAACACGTTACGTTACGTTTTGTCGATAGAGAATCAGGCCCCTGACCTATCCAGGCAGACTGGAGAAACTTGTCACAATGGCTTTCATTATGCATCAGATCTTTGCTAAAATTAAAATTGTGCAGATAAAACCTCACAACAGGACCAGACCAAAATTAGCGGAAATAAAAAAAATACTTAACACGTTACGTTACGTTTTGTCGATAGAGAATCAGGCCCCTGACCTATCCAGGCAGACTGGAGAAACTTGTCACAATGGCTTTCATTATGCATCAGATCTTTGCTAAAATTAAAATTGTGCAGATAAAACCTCACAACAAATCGCTCTCTTTGCCATTTTATCTATAGCTATGGATCTTTGATAGATACAATATTGCTCTGACGTTCCACCATCCATTTGATCGTGATTGATGGCACTAAGAGCGCATACGTGTAACGTATTTCTACGACCAATACGTCATGGCCACAGATATTGTGAGATGGGGCATACCATCTCCATCTAGTGTTTATTTTCGCACTAAACTAAGAACACATAACTGTACAGTGCCACCAACTTAGCTGTTCAGGTGGGCTAAATTGGAACTACAAAATTACTACGTTATTACGTTACTAGCGACGCCGTCAACTGAACAGCTAAGTTGGTGGCACTGTATCTAGACACGCGGCAGCGTGTCCAGCCAAAGTATTCAAAGAAAACTGGCGACGCAGCGGCCGTGTGTAATATTACACGAACCATTTGGCGCTACTTTTGACCCCCTCACAACTCAAAAACTATTTAGCCTACATATATGAAATTTGGCACATTTACTAAAGTCTTTTAGCTTATCAAGAATCCAAAATGTCATAAATTTTGCTCAATCCGTTATTGAAATATTACCGTTTAAATACTCGTGTTTCATTGACTGATTCACTCACTGACTTATAGATCAAAAACCTAACCCACTTCCAGATGACCTAGAATCTTGATATTTGGCACCAAGGTAGACTATCGGGCATAAATAAAGGAAAAAATCTAAAAACTGAAAATTATTGATAATTAGTACCTACCATTAACAAAGTAATTGTAAAATTTACCTAACCAATACTCCAATAAATGGCGGTAGCGTCGCGAGGCACTGAGGTTTTCGATAGATGAACCATGCCTTTTGTGATAGTAATATAATAAATACTAGATAACTTTTTCAGAGATAAGTGTACTATGATAATCATGATGTAACTAATAATTATTTCTGAACAAAAAGTTATGGTATCTCATCAAAAACATAAATGTGAAATGGGAGCCAAAGTGTCGCCACCAAAGGAATTGAGATCTAACACGGGGGCCAAGTGTTCTGTAGAAAATCCTAAAGTTTAAGCTACAAGAATATACCTACAACATTTAAAAGAAATTTACTTATGTAATTCAATAAATAAATAGATTAACTACATATAGGTGATCCAGGTAAAAAAAAGGCCTGTCTCTAGATCTCTGTGCTAACGGCATAGCAAAAAACATTACAGACAGATTTTATATCAGTGCTGCTGACGATGATAGTTCCGGTGTTTCTTGGAAGCTCGCTATGCAAATAAATGGAATATGATATGCTGTAATATACAGGCTGTTTCAAGGGGAAGGTCTTTTATAGAAGTATATAAGTATTATACTTATAATTTTTTTACCCGCGGCTTCCGGGATAAAAAGAAGCCTATGACACTCCGACCTTTAACTATATATACAGGGTTATTTCTAATCAATTAGCATCCTTTTACAAACGTCTTTTGACAAAACTTAAAAAAAACAGCTGTTCTATACATTTACGTCGAGGGTGAACGATATTTTTATATGAAACAGCATTTTTTTTTTGAGAATCAACAAAAGTCGTAGAACAAAAGTTGTTAGTTTTGATGTACAGAATAAGCCCCTAAAAGGATGCTAATTGATTAGGAATAACCCTTTATATCCATGTAAAAAAAAAATAAGTCAATTAGTCTCGCCGTTTTACTGCTTAAGATTAACATACAAACTAACAAACATACTTTCAGATTTATACATAAGAAGTAAATACAAGACACTTACATTTAGTACTTTACATGCTCGAGAAGTTATGTTAGTATTTTTTTTATGACGCAGAATTAACTAACAGCTGATAGCAATGAAATTGGCAATGACGTAAAAGGTTTTTATATTTTTTATATTTTGTAGGTATTTATTTCAAGGACAAGGCCGAGTCGCAATACTGCATAGATACCATAACCGTGCCTAAAATATATGTCGGTCGACCTAAAGACACACCCCGTATACTATTCCAAACCTATGTTTATCATTATTATTTGTATAGATACGTGGAAATATCGCCTAGTACATTTCGAAATCGTGTTTAAGGAATATGCGTCGTCGGCTATAAACAGCTTAGTGTTTTTTTTTATACATCAGAAATGATCATATCGGGATCAGGAAGATAATCCCTTACGGTAATCTTCTCAACGTAAGGAGGAAAAAGATGATACCGAATAACGAATAGATCCTCTATGCTCAAACATATTACGTACTTAAGAATTTAATATCCATGTTGTTATGTATTACATTTTAAATCTATATTAGTAGTTTATGCAACTGTCATATAATGAAGGGTATTAAAACACGAGTGTGAGTTTATGAAACGAGCGCAGCGAGTTTCATGATAGTAACGAGTGTTTTAATACCCGTGTTATATGCAGTTGCATACACTACTTTATCTTCACTAATAAAAATAAACATATTGCGAAACACTAAATTCACGCGTACGTGTATTGTCACAGTGAACTTGGCGCCATTAAAATCTAACCAATGAGAGCGCAGCTGCGCGCGCAGGGCCAATCAGGAGCGAGCGCGCGATGTTATAATGAGATTTTACGATATCGATGTGGATTTTATAACATCATGTGAAATTGCTTAAATTGAGTGTTTTGTTGTCTGCGCTATAACAGTAGTCTTTATAAGTCAAGTATTGGAAACATAAGTAGAATTTAATAATTTTAATTTAATAATTTTAATAATTTATTTATTTGTAGCCAATAATATTATGCTTAACATAGTATTCAGTAACAAAAGTGACATAAAAAACAATTTATAGGTATTGAATATTATTGAACTTGATTTACATAGGTAGATCTTCGAATTTTCGAATACTACTAAATACTCTAGTCATCGCTGTAGGATACCCTGTGTTGCGATGACTAGTCTCTTCCAAGGGATAAGGAAATTATGACTTTGTGAAAATGTAATAAATAAACGTATTTTAAAAATATTAATATTTAGAAGCATGCGTTGATAAATAATAATAAAATAAGTTTAGCATAAAGGTAAGTATGGAACAACAGTGAAAATGTAGTAGAAGGTATGCCTTATGATATTTTTGTGTGCTATTATTACCAAGTATTATGTTTGATTGTTTAACTGACAATTCGTATTAAATCTTCTGTTTCTTTGTAATTTAGTTTATTAAGATAGGTTTTAATTTTGTGTTTACTTTCCCATTTAGTGCAATTTAAAATATCAATTTGTTTGTTAATTTTTTTGTATAAATAACTTCCGCGAAAGCTATAACTTCTTTGACCTATTAGTGTTCTTGTCTGAGTAACTGGCCAGTGGGGTTTACGTCTGGAACTTGAGCTTCCAAGTGCTGCGACCTGTGTATTAAGTGCAGTTTTGTGAAACCTTAGCACCGTAGCCGAGATATAGACTTGTCTGACACTTAATGCTTTCGTCTCTTTGTATAATTGGTCTGTTGGATATCTAAAGGGTTTCTTATGGGCTACTTTTAAGACCGCACGTTGAGCTCTTTCTAACTGAATGAGGTGGCTAGAGTTAGCGGAACCCCAGGATATGACACAGTAGCTTAATAGTGACTGACAAAGTGACGTGTATATTAAGGAGATTACCTTATCATCCGCGACGTTTCTAAGGGCCTTAAAGATGAAAATTAGTTTCCTAATACGACCACTAAGGACTTGGATCTGTTTTTTCCAAGAAAGGAGCTCATCTATGTGTACACCAAGGTACTTCACGTCTTTTACCTGACCCAATATTGGACATTGACATTGCATATGGTTTGAATCTTCACATGAGTGGAGCTTTATACATAGCGCTTCATTAGGCTTACTACGAATTGATGCACGGAATGCAACGACTGAAGAACTGACTGAACGAAGAATGTTGCAACATTAGTGTAGATAAACAGTTTTAATGCACCATTTATTTATAGCTGAGGTTCTTTTCTTTGGTATTCGATATTCGAATCCAGAAACAGTTGTATGAACTGCGAGTAAGCAAACAAACATCTCACTCCTTTTAAACACGCTTTTATTAGTTTCACCTATATGTTTGCTTGCTTGTTTGTAACTAACCCCTTTGAGCTCGATTTTACCCTACTTTAAACAATCAGATTTTCTTTAAACTTTGCACACCTATCAATGATCGAAGACAATGCATTTATTCGATTACTAAAAAGTGAAAAATAAATACAGTTTAAAGTTAACAGCACCACGCTTTTTTAACCCCCGACGAAAAAGAGGGGTGTTATAAGTTTGACGTGTCTGTCTGTCTGTCTGTGGCATCATAGCGCCCGAACCACTGAACCGATTTCAGTTTATTTTTTTTTTTGGATGAAAGGAGACTTAATCGAGAGTGTTCTTAGCTATGTTTTATAAAAATCGATTGAGCCGTTTAAGAGTTATGGTGGGTTAAAGTGGGGATGGAAGAACCAAAATTCTACAAATGTGCCCAAAATGGTTGTCAATTGAAAGTTTGTTGTCAAATATTTTTGTGTCGGGGGTTTTTTAATTAGGTATATTATTTTACAATTGTATTAATATTTTTCGTTCATTATTATTTCCTGCCTATATTGAAAATTGAGTATTTTATACTTTTTAGTTTTTAGTTTGATATGCTGTGAAAGCGTTTTATAGTTTTTTTTAAACTGTATTTATTTCTAGTTGGTTATACTGAACTGCTTATTGGGTACTGTATTGGCATTTTTATTAGTTCACTACTGAACATATGCCCACCCACGAAGGGCGATTGGTGGCTTAATCACCACACTGCTACTGGCCCAAGGCGGATTGGTAGATTCACATGTGTAGTCTCGGTTTCCGTCGCCGAAAAGGCGAAAAGCTAATGATGCGCGAATCCATTAATAAATTCCAGAGAACTCATTGGTATCGGTTTTCCACCTACTTCAAAAAGCTTTGTAAAGCGAGTTGTCTCCCACACTTTAGTTATACTAAAAAAATACTATCAGGAAAACACACTTCTCGTATCCTAACTCCTACAGACTGGACGTTCTGAAGGTCTTCATCTGGGTCGTTACGGTCTAGGTGGCGACAAGGAGATTGCAGCTTTCGAAAAGTCCTTCGACAAATAAGATGATAACTATCGTAGATATACAGTTTTGTTAACCTTATGTTACTCGAATCTTAAAAAAAAATATGACTGGGTAATATTGAATATCAACGTTAGACTTGAAAAGGCTCATCAGGCGAGCTGATGAAGTCTACGCTCCGAAATACTCTCGCCCAAATCCAAAACTCCGAAAGCATTCAGCTAGAGCTTTCAAATAGCTTTGCTTGCCTTGAGTATCTTGCGTCGGTGGACGAGAACAATAACAGGCTCGTAGATACTGTCCAAACGGTGGTTTCAAAATTTTTTAGACCTCGCGTTCAAAAAGACCCCAAAAACTATCTGATCACACTTTAGATTTTTCGCGATTTCTGTCGTGTCTGATGTAGGTAGTCATAATAAGTATAATTTACTTGTGAAAGTTTCTACGCTTCATTGATTGTATTTCGTACTAATGATATTATTTGGGGTATCTTCAAAACTGGCAACCTGCTACTCTAGGTACTCTACAAATTTTAAAATACGTATTGAGCGAATCAAACTGTATGGCGTCTGTGAACACGAGGCGAGTCAATACGCAATAGGGAATTCGTTGTCTGCTGCGTGAGGAGTAGGGATTTGCACCTATCTTCATTTTCGATTTCAGAGCGATAATATGCCCAATTATGAAGGCGCCATCGTAAATTTAATAGCAACGCAAAAAGTGTTCTCTAACTCTAAAGTGAAATAAATATTCCAATTAGCTATTATAATTACGATTGCGCCTTCATAATTGGATCGAATGCCATGCTAAATGAAATCGATAAATTGTGAAATTCCTTGTTTTTGACTGACGAACCACCGGAGGAGGTACTCAATTTGACGCGTATTTTTTTTTTTCGTTTTTTTTTATTTGTAACCACGCATAATTTTTTTAATAGTAGTCCGATTTCAATAATTCTTTTTTTATTGGATAGAGTATACTTCGAAATTGGTCCCATTTAAATTTTATCGAAATCGGCTGAGCCGTTTTTGATAAATCATCAATAATGTGGAAAATGCTACATCGATCCGTGCGAAATATTCGCGGATTATATTTACACGGGTGAAGTCGGTCGTGCTATTTTTTGCGAAAAACAATTATTTCTCTGTAGTCTTCATATATAAAATCATCTATGTAATATCCACAAGATAAAATAAGTTCGTCCTCTCAAGATTGTTTCAATTCCTGGAGTAGTACACGGATTGTCTTTATGCGTCTAGACGGGCCATAAAAGCTATCGTGCGCATAGATAACTAATGCACAGAATGTCCAGATGACATCACTAAGCTGTTGATGTGTTGGACATCTCCATGCACGTTTATCGTACACGGATTCCGATCGAGGAATGTTTTCTTAGAAACAGGCGCAATAAGCACACCGCTTTCTTTTTCTATACCGTGCTATGCTAGATAACATAAAACTTTGTAGATAACGTTTGCCTGTAATAAGGTATCACAGGTAATCAGATTCCTTGGTGTTCTACCTAATTAGTATTATCGCATTTCTGAAGGAAAGGCCTGAACTTACTGTTCCTAATTCCTACTTAGCTCAAGGAGGAAAATAAGCCTGTATGTAAATTATACTAACGGGCGTAGTTCGAAATTAAATAATTTTAAACTATGTACTCGTATAAGCTCTTATCGCGTGTCTGGTGTTCTCGGCAGTTCCTATTTGTGCACGGTTGCCCGAAAGAAATCGCCATAGGTGATAAGGCGCCGTGTTAAAACTATATTTTGTCATATATGTAAAAAATAATATTACTTAATTGTGTTCAAGTGGTTGTAAATAAATAATGTTGTCTGTCTGTCTGAATTGCATCGCCTTGACTTTTGTCCCGCTCTCTCAGCTGGAGTCAAAGCGTGATACAAGGCAACGTGACGCTAATCAGGCTGACGCCAGTGCTCGTAGTGCAGGCTCAGGACTAAGACTAAATCTAAAGTAACAAAAAACATTAATTCAAGTTCAATACGTGCTCCTATTGCCATTTCATTTGCCCAATAATAACATGCATTTGCCGACTTTAGCCAAGCGGATAGCCAGTTGTGGCCACACCATAAATCTTATTACCCTGTCAAAACCACAGCGCACAAAAACCATCAACGAAGTAAATAACACCTTTCGGCCGCATGCAACTGTTTTATATTCCCAAGAACGATCTTGATAACCAATCAAGCAAAAACTAAAAGAAAACAAAAAATCTGGGCTAAAATTACAAAGATTCGTTAAAACGCGTTGCGATAATCAAGGCCATGGCACGGATAAATATTCATCATTATTTTTGCTCATTGAATACTGAATGGACGCAAAACTAGGTTTCATATGAAGCCCCGGGCACACCTAAGCGAATATTGTTTATGTAGAATGTGGGTGTGGTGAAAACGTTACTACAATACCGTGATCATTTGAGTGATAAATGAGTTTGTCAGGGGCCTAGAAAGGTTTCTACTACCTACTCGATTAACTAAGACACCAACATCACAATCAGCCATGGCATAAGTAGACAGTATTTACTAGAATTACCTACTGTAAAAACTTATCAGATGGAAATGGTGCGACATAATCTTCGAGCAAATATTTATAGAGTCACAATCATGCAAAAAAAGTGTCCGAGCCAAAACCCTGCCCAAACTACGTAGTGGGCACTGGGCAGCCTTTGTAGTTAGTCGTAAGGCGATTGCAAGCCAACAACACGCGATGACAGGCGCGCGATGTCAAAGTGCTCGGTTACAACTGGTTACAAGCACTAATTAGGTGACATGACATCGAGATTCGAAAACGTTAATGTAATTATCTAAGTCGGTATTTTTTTTTACTACTTTCATTTAGGGACTGTGGCTCTGTAGATATTTGCTCGAAGGACATAATGCAGTGTTATTTAGACGTCACGCGTCGCGTCGTTTGAAGCTGAACGAATTTCCGAGTAAATCGCCCTCGTCTTCACCATGTAGAGGAGGAATCTTTTTGTTTGTCACGTCTGTGCAGTCGTGATGATGGTTTAGCTGTCTCCACCTCAATGCATATTCAGCGAAAACCAAAGAGTTATAAGTATGTTTTGTGTCAAGTTTCTGAGCTTAGGACGACATTGACAGTGGAAGACTTGTAAAAAGTAAAGTGGTAAGCTTGTTAAGATCACGACGTGCATAATTTATCTAATTCTTGAAAAATTTCGATAAAATCTTAATTTTCCTTTTTAGCTGACTTTTTATTCAAAGGACACCACGTCGCTTTTAGTGATTAGTAATCCCAGCTACTGATAAGGCCTTCTGTTGTTCCACTTGCTTGAAATTTATTCGTCATGTATTTTTCTGATATCAGTGGTGCAAACAATAAAGTATTTATCTAACTCTGAAAATAAAACCGTTGATCTACCTAGATAATTTTATTGCTCAAAAGTTCATAAACGTGAAAACGCGTATCGAAGCGCTCTCGCCACCCCTCGGGTCAAAAGCGCTGCCTTAGCCCCTCGTCATTACGGTCACGTACAGATCATTTGTGAACCGCAGCGAGTCACGCTTCTGATGTTATTACTCTGTTGCTTGAGATTGCTTGATTGATTTATCAGTAATCTGATATTAAAGTCTTTGAAACTTTATTTATATACAAGGTTATTCGAAAAGTGTCTACTAAGCCTATCCCTTATGGCTTCAATTGCGGCCACGGTAATTTTGATTTTGACCATAATTATGAACTATTTTTACTATGGAGTCAACCAGGTGTTCGAGAAAACAATCAGCTGCTCCGTACAAATTACAACTCGGTATCGAATTATCAATAGTGTATGTAACAGCTGATTTTCTTTATCTAGTTCCGGGTTTGCTCCGTATAGTAAAAGTTATTCATAATAAAGCCGAATCACCCCTTTCGGCTTCTATCTATCAGCCGTAGGACGTCCACTGCTGGACATAGGCCTCCCCCATGGATTTCCAATAAGGTCGGTTGGAAGCGGCCTGCATCCAGCGCGTTCCTGCGATCTTTATTATATCGTCAGTCCACCTAGTCGGTGGACGTCCTACGCTGCGCTTGCTGGTCTGTGGTCTCCATTCCAGAAATTAACGGCCCCATCGGACATCCGTTCTTCGAACTATGTGCCCTGCCCATTGCCACTTTAATTTGCTAATCCGCTCGGCCCTTTCGGCTTAGTTGACCCATTCTGAATAACTACATTCGGTAAAGGCCTCGCAAAACGATCCGTGGACCACTCGCCAACATCACCACCAAGGCCGTCTGCGCTATGTATAAGACCGAACGCAAGGAAGAGGTGTATCCTTCAGGCTTATTTTTTCTTTCAGACCACCGTAACATCACGGATCGTGTGTCAGTCCATCCACGCATAGTCATACCTAGCCATAGGTAGTAATTTTATCTTTATGAGTTTGGAAAGCCCCAATCAACGAACTAATGTTTGGTCGAGTGCACTCATTCCCAGTAAAAAATTGACTCAATTTACCATTCGAAGGTCATTAGAGATGATGGAACATCAACATCTAACTCTTTAGAAGACATGTGTGTGACATGATGTAACATCCCACGAATGTAATACATATATATTCAGCCAGGTCGTGCTGTCATTATAAAGCGACTTTGTACATTTTAATAGTGTGACGGGACTTAATGCATCCCATAATCTTAGTTAATTACATGTTACAGCATACCCACTAGAGTCTCACAGAGTACATGCTAATCAGGCTGCCCCGATTCTATTTTTACCCGCTCCTTTCATGTAGAATAATGTCTAGATAGTAAAACTTAATTACGTATTTAACTAATGTACCGTTTACAGCACTTTTATAACCGTTACGAAAGTTATTTGGTAGTTTGAATCGCATGCAGTCGGTGCGGAAGCGGCGCCGGCGCAGTCAGAAATAGATACCAAAACAGTGCTGTACTAGTAGGCGATGACGGACTGGCGAATCTTGCTAAGGAATAGTGAAGGATAAATGAAATTATGGTCGAACGTAATATTCAGCTTAGAGTAGTTGGGGACACTGGAACAGGGCGATAGGTTATGCACTGACGTCCCGCATGGGGTCTTATGTACATTTCCTCTTCCAGCGCTTATATTACCCGAGCCAGCTCAGCTTCTTGATATAATGAGAGAGCCTTGAGAGAACTTGAGATTCTGAATATTATACCTTCAGTCATATGCCTTAGCGAACATTATATTATGAAAGGTGATGAAAAATTTCTTACGCTTAATAATTACTCTTTGAGAGCTATTTATGCCCGATCATACCAACGACGTGGAGGTAGTTGTATACTTTGCAAAAATGATATAGATTCTGTAGAGTTACATTTAAGTGATTTAGCAATTGACAAATGTTTTGAAATATGTGGTATAAAGATAAAAAATCTCAAGCTATACATATTATGCATATATAGAGTCCCCAAGGCTGATACTAGTACATTTTTTGCCAACCTACAAACAACGATAGATAGGTTGAATACCCGTAGTTACAAAATTATAATATGCGGAGATTTCAATATTGACACGTTAAAACAAACTAAAAATAGCACACAAATCTCACAAATATTATCTAACTATGGTATTCAATTTCATATTCTTGAACCGACGCGTC
The DNA here is from genome assembly GCA_964007245.1 of Hypomecis atomaria. Classification (NCBI taxonomy): domain Eukaryota; kingdom Metazoa; phylum Arthropoda; class Insecta; order Lepidoptera; family Geometridae; genus Hypomecis; species Hypomecis atomaria. Next base: position 12,788,303 of record OZ023300.1, read on the forward strand.
ATAATACGTGCATTGATCATATCGCGAGTAACATATCAGATGCTACTGGTAAAACTCTCCATCTCTGTCTATCGGATCATAATACTGCTCAAATAGCTGACTTTCGGTACTTGAAGGTAAAAAGTAGACCTACCTTCTACTTTAAGTACGTAAATGATATGTCCAAAGAAAATATAGATACTTTCTGCAATGCCATAAGTAGTCTGTCATTTTCTGAAGTTTTTGAGACAACCACTACAAATGAAGCTTTCAATATTTTTCATGACCTCTTAATACTATTTTACAAATTATGTTTTCCAATTATTAAAGTAAAAGATACTATTAAATTAGATAAAGCGAAGAACTTATCTAAAGGTCTCAAGATTAGTTGTAAGACAAAGAGGACTCTAAGACAGCGATACTATAAAACTAAAACGTTCGAATCTAAAAAGTTATTCGATGCATACTCAAACTTACTCAAAAAATGCCTGAATAAATGTCAATTACTTGCCAATAAAAGGTATATTTCTACTTCGAAAAATTGTTGTAAAGCAACTTGGAACATTGTGAACAGAGAATTGGGAAATTGTAGGCCTAGAGAATTTTTCGATAAAATTAATGATGGAGATGGTAGCGTTTCCTCGGGGCATGACATTGCAAACTGTTTCAATGATTATTTTATCAATGTCACTACTGAAACGAACAAATCAAACCAACTTTCTCAGATCCCAACGGTCCATCAATCATCTAATATTAAGTCTAATTGTCATAGTATTTACCTTGAGCCCTCAACACCAGATGAGATTTACAAAATTATAATGAACTTAAAAAACACAAATTCTACTGGGTACGATGGCATTTCTACTAGTCTGTTGAAGTTAGTGGCTGTCCATATTGCTCACCCGTTAAGTTGTGTCGTAAATTTGTCTCTGGAGCAGGGAATTTTCCCCGATAGGCTTAAAATTACTTTAATAAAACCCCTACATAAAAAGGGGTCAAGGTTGGAGAAGGATAATTACCGGCCTATTGCTTTGGTGCCTATCTTATCAAAGATTTTTGAAAAGATTTTTTATAAGAGATTGATTTCTTTCCAGGAAAAATACAAAATTCTCACAAAAGAGCAGTTTGGGTTCAGAAAGAACAAATCTACTACTTTAGCAACTTATCATTTTTTGGAATTGATTCTGAATGGTTTGAACAGTAAAAATAATATACCATCCTGCGGATTGTTCTTGGATTTGAGTAAGGCTTTTGATTTCGTTAACCACGAAATTCTTTTAGGCAAAATGAATTTGAACGGTATCAGAGGAACTGCAGAAGATTGGTTGAGATCGTTTTTGGGTAATAGACCGCAAATTACACGCATCACAAAGATGGATCCGACTACTAACTGTCTTCGGGATTATGATTCCGATGAAAAAATTAATAACTGTGGAGTGCCTCAAGGCAGTATCATGGGTCCTGTTTGTTTTCTGTATCATGTGAATGATCTACCTGCATCTATCAAACATGACAGTATATTGTTTGCAGATGACACCACTATAGTTGTAAAGTGTAAAGATATCAACACCTATGAAAGCGATGTGAACAATTGTTTGGCGGATGTTATTGATTGGCTTAAATGTAATAAACTTAAAATTAATATGTCTAAAACTAAAATAATTCAATTTAAAACATCTCAGAGGAAATTACCCCGTTTAAATATCACGCATGGCAATAACACTATTGAACAAGTTAATAGTATAAAATTTTTAGGTATTACTATTGACGCGAGTCTGACATGGAAAGGACATGTCGATTCTCTTCGAAATCGCCTGAATAGCTTTGTTTTTGCTTTGAAAACTTTGAGACAATGTACTCCCATGAAGACCGTTTTGGAAGTATATTATGCATATGTCTGTTCTATTCTCCGATACGGTATTATAATTTGGGGAAATTCTTGTGACATTAATAGCGTCTTTGTTGGTCAAAAGAAATGTATAAGAGCTATGTATGGAATGAAGTGGGATGACTCTTGCAAACCTGTTTTTAAATCTAACAATCTGTTGACTGTTCCGTGTCTATATATATTTGAGATGGCAAAATTTGTTAGAAATAATCCATCGTTATTTGAACTCTATGATAATGTTAATAAAAGATCTGCTCCTAGACTTCGACTTAAATTACCACAGCCTCGGCTCGAGCTGTTCAGAAATAATTGTATTTATATGGCGGCCTTAATTTTCAATTCCCTTCCTGAAGAGTTGATTGATTTACCATATAAGAGGTTCTGTGCGCAGTTGAAGAAGTGGCTAGTAAGCGAGAGTTTTTATGAAGTTGACGAATTTTTGAGGAAAGCGTCGTGCCGCATGCATGTTTATAATTGTGCTTTTTAATTTAATTTCCATTTTATTATTATAACTTTCTTTTATGTGTTAATTTATAAATTATATTATCAAATGATGTAAAATTAATTTTATATGTACTTATAATAATGACATTGATTGATTAAAAATAGGAAAATATACCTGATATTATATAAATTAACGTTGCCACACCCTTACAGGGTCATATGTGTATAACTTTTGAAACATGTTATTTAAGATCTACATGTATTACCACATATGTTGCAATAAAGATTATTGATTGATTGATTGATAATGGAGCGTGGCTCTGGGTCCCCGGGATATCAGGAGCGCACCTTTTGTGGTCGTCATCGTTTCAGCCGAAGGACGTCCACTGCTGTATATAGAACTCCCCTATAGATTTTTACTAAGAGCCTATGGAAGCGGTCTGCATTTAGCCCGATCCTTAGCTGGGTCCACATTTTTATCTGCTGGGTATTTCCAACCTACTTCAATTTTTGTAACTATATTTATGGGGTTCTTCAGTCATAAATTTAAATGCTCTAAGTGCTGCTAAGAACTTGAAAACAATACAAAAAGGAGGCATTTTTGCAATGCGAACTGTAACACACGATATACTATAGCACTGTGTTACAAAATGTGGACTTTGTTTGCTTATCTTATATCGTGATAGGCTGCGATCTATTCAGAGATATGAGTAGATAAAGAGATGCATACGCTGTCTAAGGCAGCTAACTGTTAGCTTTCATAAGTGGAATAGTCACAAAATATGTTAGGTAATACATAAGTCATGAAGACTCGTCGATCATTGTCCCGATAGTCGTGTCGGTGAACGGTTTAATAGCAAAGATCCTCGACCAACACCTCAAGGAAGAGGCTCTCGCTAGACGGTTGGGTCAAGGGCCAGATTCAGAAGGCAGTGATCCTGGACACGGCGCACATTGTCAGAAGGTTCCTCAGCCTGTAGCCCCAACCACCGGTAGCTTGGGCCCCGCCCCGCTGCCGGCAGCTTCTTCTTTTATTACGTAACAATAAGTAAAATTAAAAATAATGAATTTCAATTTGGTTCTGCAAACTAATTTCCAAATTTTTCACAGCCCATAGAAAACCATACAAATTACGACTGAAATTAGTTTCCAAACAGAGAATTGGAAAGTTTTGCAGGCAGCTGTATAAATCGATATAATGACAATAAAGCGTGAAATTACGTTTCCTCGGCGAGGGTAAATACTTTATTGACTGTCACTTTCCAGTGGTTTGATCGATTGGCAACGGAAAAACTGGCTACGCCCCACTCACTTAGGTCGATCATTATTGAACTAAGATGTAATAAAATACTAAGATACTATGTTGGTAATGTTTATTGTCTAAAAGAAAATACTTTTTCTAGAGAAAAAGAATTTAGATGATTTAAGATAGTTTTTAGGGTTGCGTACCCAAAGGGTAAAAACGGGACCCTCCCTATTACTTACTAAGACCCCGCTGTCCGTCTGTCTGTCACCAGGCTGTATCTCATGAACCGTAATAGCTAGAGAGTTGAAATTTTTACAGATGATGTATATCGATTGCCGCTATAACAACAAATACTAAAAACAGAGTAATATAAACATATGAGGGGGGCTCCTATACGGTATGGAACCCTCCATGCGCGAGTCCTACTCGTACTTGGGCGATTTTTATTTACGTAGAGCCACATTCAGTTCAGGTAGCTTTTTCACCAAATCAAAGGCTTTCGATACACAGAATGTAAAGTACTATATACCGTACACGCGATGCGTCCGATGATTTGTTATGAAAGTATTCTTAGATGAGACAAGTAGATGCGGTGCAGTGTTCGAAACTACTAATAAAATCACTCCGAAATTACGCCAAACCGTCAAACCTGCTTCCGATTTTCCCAAGTCGTAATGGCTATACCTAATAGAGACTGAGAGAGTATACGAACAGATGAAAATACAGGGTTTGATGACATTGGAGTGTCGAATTTCATTATAACCTCAATGTTAGGCTCCAAGGCTTAAGATCCCCTTATCGCGATTATAAAATCCGATAAAAGTACAACGATCCGATTTTATGGTTGGCAGTAAAATTCAACAAACTTTTGTCACTTCAATCCGATTCCTATCTTTATTTTATTACGTTTTAGGGTCAACTATTGTTAGACGACGTTTGAAAGACACAAATATTCCTTTAATCTGCAATATCTTGATAAATTATGACGTTGATGCGAAATAATTACAATGCTGTATTTTATCCCCCAAAGCGATTAACATCTGGAGTGCTTCATATTGATGTTTTTTAAAACCCAAATAGCACAGAAATATGACTCTTATATCTCTTAGGAATAAGGCATCACCTCCTTAGCAATGTGGAACTTTCATTCCGCCAAGATGGGCGGTCGCATAGAACCGAAATGAATCGCTAGGGACAAACTCTTTGCGAATATTTCGCATTTCGACTGTCAGAGGACTATTGATAAGACAGCTTCATGTACCACATATACATGGATTTGTTTAAAGGATTGTTTTGATTATTTTCAAAAATAGCGTACTCTTGTTTGGTTTGGACGTGTAAAGTTTCGGTCAGCTGAAAACTTCGCATCATACGGCAAGATTGAACATCACTTCCAAGTACCTAAGTTCGTTTGAATTGGCTGAATGAATATATGAACATCATCAACAGCCTATCATAGCCTGTGGTCTCTGATATACAAATGTAGTTAAATAAAGAGCTTATGTCTACTTGTATGTCCAAACAATCAATGAACGCACTAAACCGTATGGTAAACTTTAACTACAGGTTTTACTGGTTTCACTGAGTGACCGCGTTATACCAGTACGAGTAGTAGGAGGAGCACACGTCCAAATTGCTCATCTAGTACGAGTACAACGGTTCCATTGTTTCATAAGTGCCCCTAATATGGAAGGTGTCATTTTGAAATGTGTCGCCACGTACTTTTACCAATTTAGTATGATTAGTTTCAGTGTCCCTGTTCTTAAATAATTCTATGTACGTTTGACTTTTTATTGTATTGTAAAATTGTACCAATCGGGTATGATCAAATTACTCCAACATGAAAGGAAAAGCTGCAACGTTATTGCTCTTACTCGTATAATAAGGCTGTGTATCTACTAGAGATCAGAATTATAGCAAATCCTGCCGTCTTGGAATTCTAAGCTAAATGATTATGTCACTAGCGTGCCGGCAAGCAAAGCGTAACACCTCTACAAATAAGGTTGAACAATGCTCAAATCAAGACCGCAGGAAGAGGAACACACTGGAAAAACAAGTCTTATTTGAAATCCATCGGGGAGGGCCACCCGTTCTACGGCTGACAATGATGATGGTGAATACCTATGACCACCTCGTCCGCAATACATGATGTAATCTCAGTAATCGATATCACTTGCCGTAATGCCATAACCGACAGCTTATATTACGTGCGCCGAACTCGCCATAGACGCTTACTAATTCAATTTAAGTGAATGAAATGCTATCCCTATTCTTCGCCGCTAATGCGGTGGAGTGGATCGCTTTCTCGGGGGAACCTTGCACCGTTTTATCGAGGGTTCTGCTCATCGATTTTGTCTATTTTATCTACGATTTGTGCGTTTTCATGGTTTCAAGAATCCTATGTATCTGTAGGATATCCTGTATGCAAATTGGCACCTGCCGCTTTTAAGATTGTTACGCTTTTTGCATGATGTTTCTTTGATACTGCTTAGGGATCTTTGTAACTACGAGTATTTTCCTCATTGTCTTAATCCAAGGAAAAAATATACCTCTTCGTTGGGATTTTGTCATAATTACCCAATTCTCGGTATTCTGTTTATTTGTCAACAAGCGCTTGATATCTTATTTTTCAAACAACGACGCTTCTGTTCTCATTTGTAATGGTACTGTCTGTAGTCAGTTTATGGAATGTACTTACCTTTTATCTTGAGAACACCTCCCACTTCTTCAGCCACTTGAGTATTGACCTATTGATTAACTTTATCAACTGCATTCATATGCTAGTTGAGTTATACTGGAGGCGTATTCTTGTTGTCATAGTTATTATCAGGTAACAATATTAGTGTGTCTATTTTTAACCACCGTCAAAAAAAGGAGGTTCTCAATTCTACTGCATGTTCGTATGTATGTGACGCGATTTTATGATACTAACATTTGCAAGTTTATTGTATTATAACGTGTCACATGTTCCTCATTGTGCAATCAAGGCAGAAGATACAGAATCTCTGGCATTTGTTATCATTAGCGCCATTAAAATTTCCTACTCGCGTTCTATCAGAGCCGTTATTGTTCTTGTTCTAATCGCTTCGGAAATGCCTCTTTGCCCCTTTCGTGTAGGCATTAAAATTATGACTCATATAGTTTTCCTCTGAGTTTCCTGCCCTTGACCTGAGAATTATAACCAAAATTTTATGTGTGAGATAATATAAGTAAGAATGTTGTTTTGTAATCTACAAAATGTTTTATTTAGAAGGCTCCCCTTCTCTACGAAATTATAATATACCCGTGTTAAATTTTACGAACGGCTCGGCATCAGCCTAGCTCGAGAATCTGGTTAATCCTGAGTTTCATTCTTAAAGCTCTTATTAATTGCTCGGTTAAAAAAAATGTTGACGAAACCTGTTCATCAAATATATCTAATGTTATTTATAAATAAATATTAGGGGACAAATTACACACGGTCTCTGAACCCAAACTAAGCAAAGCTTGTGATATGGCTGCCAGAGACTGATATATACTACATATACATATTTTAAATACATACTTATATAGATAGTACCTAAATAACACCCAGACACAAGAGCAAACACCTATGTTCATCACATTAATGCTTGCCCTGGGTGGGGATCGAACCCACGCCTCTGTGATCCAGAAGTCAGGGTCACGAACCACTGAGCCAACGAGGCAGTCGTTATATGTGTACCGTGTACCTAATTTGCTAACCCATTTGGACAGCGTGGTGGTAGACCGCATTCTAACTTTTCTCGTAACGTCCATCATGGTCATCATGGGAACTTTCGTGTCGAAACATGGGAGTCGAAGACAAGATCTTATTGCTTTCACATTCGGTACGTTAAAATTGAACCTTTTATTCACTAAATGGCACAAAATGCAACTCTCGCATTCCAGTCATAATCTTTGGAACGGTTACTCAGCGCGTGTTTTGTTCAGTTCACGTGTTCCTAGATTGGATTTTCCCGTGACAAACGCAACGATAAACAATCTATAATAACTGTAGTGTAGCTGCACGTTGCCGTTGGGTGTGCTTGTGACAAATTCTCTATTAGACTGTTTGTGACACCCGACCTAGTTATTTTTGGAACATTAATTTCTGACTAGAGCAACTTATTTATTGTTATTTTTCTTCTTCATTGCGTGTTGTGCCTGTGGCATAGAATAAAACATATTACTTACTTGGAAATTAATTCGTCATGAGGTCATTATTCATTCTAATGCCGGTTGCACACTGTCACTACTAAATCCTGAGGATGCCGAATACTGCTAATTTACGAAGACTAGCGGCTTCGCACAATAGATCTTGAGTTATGATATGCATCATCATAAATTGTCCGGATTACAACTTTTTGGTTATCGGCTATGTATAGAAATTAATCCTAATATTGAGCACGGCCCTTATTTCACCATGAAAAAGGTGAATTGATCTTTATATCTAACTCATCTAGGGTAAAAGCAGATTGCCAACTTTACATTACTTCATATAAACATGGCTGAACCATCAAGACATGTAGGTTTGCTCCAACCAATACTCAGATGTTTTCCTTACCGTTTGAAGCTGCCGGCGATTTAATAATATACAATTTAACAATATTTACCTTACGAACTGATTCTGGTATTCACAACAAGTATGGCTGAGCGTCGAGCTCGTTTCCAAATGATTCAGATGTGAATCAATCAAAATACCACGTAGCTAACGCTATAATGGTCTCATTACATTAATTACACGAAAAACAGTATTATGTCAATTGTGAGATATAACGTTACGGTAACTTACATAACCTTACAAAGGTGCACTTGTGCGTCTTCCCATGCTTTGCGCTCGGCATTGTCTGTTTTCTTGCTTTGTAACAATACAAGACGGAATTAAACTGTGAACTACGGCTGCATGCAGTTATGGATGGAATATGACGTCATTTGTCTAGACGAGGCAGATGTGATATTGACTTGTGCGTCCCGACTCGAGTCCTGAGGGCGTCGGGGGGCGTCATACTCTCTATACATAGTGCATAAGCTTCAGTCTAATATACAAATTCTCAAACTTGTATCCAGAAGCCGACATTACTTTGAGAGTAAAAGTCAATGTTTTTTATTATTATAGTAAGGCATCTTTTTCAGTTCAAAATTAAAAAAAAAAATGTTCCACAGCATATCCAGCAACGTAGATTAATGTCTGTAACAGATAAGACCGAAATTTCTATAGGGGGACGTTATCATCCACACACTTCAAAAACACTGTTTAATAGGCGTAGCTCTTCTTATGACTGACTCTTTATGTCTCAGGTTATTCCCAGAGCATTACATAAATTTCATCTAAATGCCCAACCAGATGCTCAACGAGAACTACGATGAATTGTTCTAGACGCAAAATGAAGCCTAACCCAATAAACTAGACTTGCGATCAGCGATATATTGTTTTAATTTGACCATTACTATGGAACTCGTGGCCAGGTCGTAAATCAGGAGGGTGGCAACTAACCCCTAACGAGGTCCAACGCTTTCCTCACGCCAGGAGGGGCAGGTAATATTCCCAGAGTCCACCCTTCTCACGTCCGTTTGTCAAAACAATTGTCCTACAGCCTACAATACCTACAATAAATAAAACGAACTGCGAATAAACCTATAAATAAAAGTAAAAGCAATAAACTCGGCTCAGACGTAATTAAAACCCGACTATAGAAACTTTGTTTTCCTGTTTCTTTGCAATAAAACATTATTTAGAAGCAGCTTTAGGCAAGATTAAATTTTCCCGAGAAGATTGATGTTGCGTTAGGCTTAGGTATGGACACGCATAAACTTGCAGGAAGAAAATTGTGGCCAATTAGACTGGTCGTACGGGAATGTAGATTTTAATCTGTTACACTAATTAAGTATAATAAAATAGACTAGACAGAGGCGGTTAATGATCTTGCTGATTCTTGTAGATATGCTCGACGCGACGGAGTTACTGAACCTGATTTTAAAGTGTTGAATGTCTTAATTCTGTCTGCTGTTGCTACTGAATTTGCTCATCGAATTAGATTTATCTTTTAAGTGAGGTTATGACGTTTTTATAGATGCAATATTAACAAATCACGCAGCACGCATGATCAGATCAACTGCTTTTCGAAAGGAAACGACATCTATACAAGCACTGCGTAAAAAGCACCCAGGAGATGCTGAAAAAGTGGAATATGCTGTAGCATAAAAAAAGACGTTGGATTTAATTATGTAGACCAATTCAATGTGGCTAATTATGAAGGCACCATCCTAAATTTAATAGCAATTTAGAATACTGCTGTTTCTTTTTTCTCACAAAGAGAGAACAGTATTCTAAATTGCGATTAAATTTAGGATGGCGCCTTAGCAGTGATGTACGTACAGTTCTTTTTAAAATGAGCGATGTCGTGCCTCTGGACTTTTTGGAGAATTCCCAACTGGAGGTTTTCTCAAGTTTAAGACGATCCGTGAGAGAAAACGTCCCATGGCTGAGATTCTGATGATGATAGAGTCATCTTATAAAAGAAGACATTATTTAAAACTAAACACCAGCCTCGGAATGGAAGCTCCGAAGGCAACTAACGTAAACGGACACGAATGCCGTTTTAATTCTCACGGAAGTTTAACCTTACCCATTCACGGCTAATAATAGGTACCATTTAATGACTACTATTCTTTAACTTATTATTACTTAAGTCAATGCTACTATTGTTCTTTAGCAACATTCTGCCAACACTGACCTAACCTCGTGGACTTTAATAGTGTTTAATGAAATAGCCTCTTCCTGTGTTCTGTCAAGCATGTGCGACAAGTTTTGATTGTGAGTCATCGTTTTATTGAATCTTCCGGACATTGTACTTGATCGTCTACCTACGAACTACGTCATTTGTGTTGGAAACCTCTTGAAATCTGTTGAAACTTGTAACGTGACGTCATGCTCACGTATTGATATTAATACGAGGAATACGCTCACCTGTTGTGGTGTTAAATGATTTGTTAGCACAAATTCGTAGTTGCGGGCAAAAGTCTAATGGCATTATTTAAAAAAATATCCCTATTTAACTTTGACTTATGACAATTATAACTTGTAAATTGATTTGACGAATAAATAACTAGATATGATTGGCTTTCTCAGATGAAATGTTGTGTTGTGCTCACCATATGCATGTGACGAACGAACTGCAATGCAATAATACGTACCTACTTTAGTGTGAACTGTATAACAACATTTCCATTTTAACCCCCGACAAGAACGAGGGGTTTTAAGTTCTAATAAGGGCTTTTAAGATCTGTGGCAACGTTGCTCCTTAACGAATGGATCGATTCTGATAAGGTTTGTTTCTGTTTGAAAGCTGATGTAAACAATAGATAGTTTATCCTATCTATCGATATCTGTGTTAGGGATTTTCCAAAATTTTACTTGTAGATGACAACTTCGTGAAAATGATAACATTGGCGCCATAGCGCCGTTTTGAACTAAATTTACTTGTTTAGATTCTACCTGCACGCGTATTTACGGCGGTTGAAATGAGGCCGAAAATAAAAGAATTCAAATTAAACTTAATGATTTGTAGGAGGACTTCGTGGAGATTTTCCAAAATTTTAATTTTTAACCCCTGACGCAAAATCGACGCTGTGTTATAAGTTTTACGTGTCTGTCTGTTTGTGGAATGTTTAGTTTAATCTTGTATGTTATTTTCCTCAGGTACAACGGGTACTTGCCGGCGGGCGAGCGCGGGCGGCGGCGCAGCAAGTTCGTGCTGTACCGACGGCCGCAAGCGAACGGCGTGCGCCGCTCCAAGCACTACGTGGTGAAGACGCCCCACAGCAGCAAGGCCATCCTCGACGCTAGCCAGCACTCCATATCGTACACGCTCAGCCGCAGCCAGGCGGTCATCGTCGAGTACACCGAGGACCCCGACACGGATATGTTTCAGGTTAGTTCGCAGCAGCGTTGCAATGTAAAATTCTAGGCTAAAAATTATTCCCCAGTGAAGCCTGTTCACTAAAGTATCGCCAATGACGATCGAACCATAGATTTATATAGGCCAAATCATACAAGTCGGCGGGTGTCAAGTTAGCTACAAGCTGCGTGAAACCCAATCAACGCGCAGCTTTATGTGTGCTTCAGTCAGGATTTGATATTGCGCAGGTTGTAGCTTCACATCCGCCGACTTGTATGATTCGGCCTATAACTGCTACTGGCCCGGTAACTACTGCAGCCCTAAATTGTAGAGCTCATAACGTAGCTTGGCTGGGTGTTAGTGATCCGATCACCGAGTGAAGACATGTTCAGTCTTCGGTCGTACCGATGTTAGAAGCAGCTTCAAAACTCTAACACCAACGCTACAGGTACTACTTATCTAGGTCTACACAAACTTGCAGCCCGATGGTCAAGTTATATTTCAAAGCATGTCCATGGGGTTTCAAAGCCAATTGAGTTTTTAGCGGTATCACCCTTAGCCAATGTTCAGCTGCGAGTTCAAGTAGTAATTCCAAAAACACGTGGCAGATACTATTTAAATAATACTCGTGTCCTAAGGGTAACGGCTATGATGTCATGTCAATGATGTGAGCAATCAGGCCACATCTCTGTACGCGGATTAATATGTCATACTGAGGCTTTTTAAAAATAGCTCGGGAGGTTAGCACAAAAAATTGCAACTACTTTCTAAAAGCTGAATTTTTGGTATTACGTTGTCATGGTGGTGTACAACAATACCCCGGATATACCAGTTTGAAATTTAAAAAAAAAAATTGTTGTCTTGCAACTACTTTTAAGAGTTGAAAATTGGTGTACGGATAGAAAAATAACTACCATGACAACGTAATATCAAAACTTCAGCTATTAGAAAGTAGTTGCAATTTTTTGTGCTTTTAGCTCCCGGTCTACAAGGAAGACAATAATGTAATCATAATTTATTTTAAAACTTGAATAGCTAACAATAAAGTAATAACTCCGGATATGCGTTGACTCTAAACCATGTCGTAAAAGGCATTACTATTGTAGTAGTTGCATTGAATGCAAGGATTAGCGTAAAAAGATTAGGTAATAACAACCCAGCAACCAAAAGAGATATTGGAGATAAAACGAGCGTCAAACAGTTGGATTATCGTATTGTACCTAGCTCGTTGGTTAATGGTTTCTGAAAGAGAACAGTCGTATAATTTATGAATCTGTCCCAATTTCGTAACGAGGCGAGAGTTATTTGCTCTTTGTTGATTAATTCTGCGAATATAAACGTAGGTTGCTTATACAAAAGCCCCATAAACTGACAAATAAAGATATCATACTGAGCGTCACGTAGATACCTCTTTTAGGTACTCGTGTTTTTCCAATTCCCTAACAAAGAATGCACGCCTTCATCATTAAAATTTATCGGAAACATAAACAATGTTTACGGTTTAACACATGCGTGTTTCAAATAACGATTAATCAATACCTTCGTTTGTGTCAAGGATTCTACACTTAGGACCTACGTGACCAAACGCTACTCGGTATTGGCAGAGTTTTGCTGTTGCGGGAATTTGGTAGAATAACAAGTAAACAAAAAGCATTGGGTTTTTCCGAGTAAAAGAATTGTAAATATACGAGTATGTTAACTGTCATTAAACAACGAGGAAACTTTACTCTATTACTGATTCAGAGTGATAATGATCACTAGGATACGTTCGCCTCGTTCATGCGTTGCAACACAATGATAGAGGAGACGTCCCTTGATTTCGTAATTGTATCACAGCCAGTTCCTCGCTCCGGGACCGCTTATCAGCCAACAGACACTCTCTGTTTGAACAACAAAGCATCTAAACAATGTGCTAACGTTAACACAAACAATAGACACGCTATTGCTAAATGAGGACACGTACATCATCTGCCATCCCTCGAATTGATTTCTTTCACCTTTGCGTTGAACCAGCTACAATATCGATTGAAATATTCCTACTGCGTCTACTTGGTTTCGTGCCAAAAGCTCAATACTATCATGTGTTTTCTAATGGAATCGTCGACAGGTCTATGATGCAAATGCTTTCTGGTGATGAAAATGTTGTTTTTATACTAGAACTTTCGGCTCGTGTAAACCGTGGAACGTGTCTTATAAAACCTTCTAAACGTGAAATGGGTAACACAAATAACACGTCTCTTATGAATTCTTTAAAAGCCTTTTGCGCCGAAACTTTGGTCTGAAATAAGGCACGACGCGATGTCTCGAGGGTGGAGCTAAACGAAATTCACGGAAGAAAAAATTATGTCGTCGCCAGAAGATTTCGAGCGTGAAGTATTGCCCGCACCCGACCAGAAACTGTCATGTTTGGTTTATAAGATAATAAAGTAATGTTTTGCAAGACGCGGCTGGTGTTTACATACTCGCTGCGGCGGCGTGGTCCGTATCTAATCGGCGCACATGGGTTAGTGCCCCCCGGGAGAACAATGCGTTGGTCCCTACTCCCTGCGCCTCGTCACCGACTCATTGACCGCACGCTGAGCCACTGCGCTCCACAGATGCAGCTCAGACGACCTTATCAAACCATCTAACTACAATAAATAACGCAGCCAACGTCCGATAATGGACTCGTCTCATTTTATGATGTTTTGGCGTTACGTAGCGATGCGGCGCGACGTCTTCAATTTATATCTCCTCGCTATTTCCGTACGATTGTTGATAAATCAGCCATTTCACGGTATTGTTTTCATGCTGTCGCTGTGCCGGGAATTTAATTTATTAAATTCTTAGTCAAGTTTCATTATAAGTTGGTAATCTAATTCAATTTTAATCAAACAATTTCGAGTGACTTGCAAGTTATGCGACCGATGCGTAGCGTGTCTTGTTCTTCTGTAATTGATTTTTTCGTTCCGTCGGGTTGAGTTACTTGTTAGTTACGTTTGTATGGTTGTGTAAGGCGAGCGTTCATGTGTATATGGTATATTTTAAAAGACGGGTGGAGGCTCGATAGCTTGTTCCTATGGGGCTGCGAAGTTCGTTGCGCCGCGGTCGTCGCACCGCCACCGCTCTACATCCTGTTCGTATGGCATCCATTTCGTTGTTGCAAACTCCACACTGAGCACTGTTAATAACAAACAAATAAATATTTATTTTCTCTCCTCATCACCGGAACGTTTAACGGAAGCAGCGACCCGAGCGGCAACGTTCGCACCGTCATTGTTTACCTCTAAATCGTAATGCGAAGAATATGCAAATTGTTTTGAATATATCATCATATCGTTTCTTAGGTATCGGCTCTTTGTGATATGCTCTTATCGTTTGTAAACAAGATATTACAAATTGATTGGTAAGAATTGATCGCAATATTGTCTGACCCCGTTTTTGTACTATCGGTCTGTATTAGCATCGATAGTCTCGATTCCGTTATCGTCCAAAATTAGCGATAACTCCATTGACCGATTTGGTCAAGACTCAAGACCAAGTCGAATTAGGATTGCTTTATACCAGCCATAAATTAAAGTGAAGCCCAAGATGTTAGGCGGTAAAGTCTAATTAAAATACCAGTTTTATCTCGAAGCGCAGCGGTAAGTTCACTAACCTCAGATGTGGGTCTAGTGTTTATAAATATGTTAATGCCTCTTATTATGCGGTCCCGAGGTGAATGGGTTGGAGTCTTTCTTCCGATGAATAGTGACCCCGCCTCCGCAATCTTCGGAATTTACCGTCCTATTGACAGCAGCTTTATTTAAACGCTTTCAGAGTTTTAGTGGCTTTTAATTTTGAGCCGTTTCCTTTTTCAACAACACTGAACGTTGATGAGTTTCATCAGTTTCATTGCTGGCTTAAGAATAAGTCCGCTAAATGAACAAACAAACAAAACGAAGCAATAACAAACGCATTAAAACTAATCTTTCTTTCCTATCTCGCTTTTATGACAACGTCGACAAAAAATATTCAATAATTATCTTCAATCAAAATTATACATGGGCTTATTAACATCTTCCACCACCCACAATGCAACTGATGGTGCCGTTATACAGTCGCGGTACCTGTGGCCATAATAGCACGGTTAGCTGGCTGGGCACTTGTCAACCGAGGAAATTGATTAGCTCTTTGTGTCGGCGGTCCACCACGATGCATGAATGCACGCGAGGGCCGTCTCATTGCCTTCGGAGACTCGACTCCGCCGTTACACCGATTGGAAATGGTTCTTTGGAAGACAGGATTGGGTATACGTGCTACTTCTCAGTGCATAGATCGTCAATCTATGTAGGTATACCGGAATATATATAGGATTAAAAGAACAATACAACGTCTAGGTTCGGAAATTCTTAAAAAATGTGATTACTGAGATTTTTAGGTATCCTGTACACAACAGAGAGAGAGAGAGAGAGAGAGAGAGAGAGAGAGAGAGAGTAAGCCGACGCTAATAATACGCCGACCTGTTATCCATAAAACTTGAGCGAATTTGATAAATCAGATGATGTAACAATGTACTTCACTTCGCCTTGTTTGTAAATGTGATTTGATCGATTTACAAACGAAGTTATTTGAGAATTGGGTAACGCTTGATAGACGTCACGTAATAACTCCATTTGAGAAAAAATGGAAGCCATTTGCCTAATGTGAGGCTCAAAATATTCTGTGTATGAACGAACTTACCGAAGGTCACAGGTTCATTGCGAAATGACGTACCTACATAATGAATGGACTGACATTTACATGTAAAGAGGTTTTTGCAGCTCTTACGCTACCCAAAAATATGTTGAATAGGCTATTTATGAGGGAGTTACATTCTAAAAAGAGGTTATAAGAAATTGTAGAGCATTGAAAGTTGTGTAATGTAGTGCCGCATTCAAGCCGCTGTTGCCAGTTTTAAGTCGCTAAAACAATTAACGTTTGCTAAAGCTGCATCTGTGACGTCACTGATGACCCGCTCCGCCAGCCGACGAGGGTGAGGCGTGACGTCAGCAGGGCGGGGGGCGCGTGAGACGGCGTGGTGGGCTGGTGGGCCAAGGACGTCGCCGGGCCGACCGGCGCGCAACACCCGCCACAATCGATACCCCGCTTGACGACACTCGATGTCATCTGCAACCCCCCACGCACAGCTTTCTAAACTTTTCAACTGTCCTCTAATTGGACAATGATCGATGCTGCTAAAAAGTATGCTCCACTTCTTTTACACGACGCCGTTTGTGTTGATTTGATTATGAATAGAGCAACTTCTGGCGCCGGGCCGCTGTTAAACGTGGCATAATTTTCTGCAAATACATCCAATCTGTTACTTGCTAGGCCATTACGATGGCAAATGTACTTAAAATAAATATTTTTTGACAACTGTTACTTCAATTTGCAATATTACGAGGACCGTTCCATCTAATCTTTTTCGCATTTACCAAACTATGCTAATATTTCCTTATTCGTTTATGAATACTTGGCTGATGGCAATTAATGTTTTCTGTTTCTTCTTTTTGACTTTACAATTATCGTGTTAAAGTTAGTGTGTGATCAGTGCCGTTTAACCTCAAATTATTCGAACATTTGGGACTTTAAACCAGGAATTCCGATGTGGAACAAAAGGTTGTTGTTCGTGCAGTCGATGTCATTCGAATTTCTTATTCGATGTCTGCACGCAAGATTTTTCAAATCTATTTCGGAGGCAGGATTTATTTTCACGTGACAGTCATTCGATTCCGTATTTTATTGCGGTTCCCCGCGAAAAGGTAAACATATGTTGATTGTAGGCTTATCCATCTAATCTGTGTGTAAATTTGATAGATATTTCGTGATAGTGCGGCTCTTGGGCTACTTTCACTAGTGTTTTATCTCCAAACTCCGAGGTTGTAGAACTGGTTTTTTCTCTCGTTTCTCTGTCATTGTTATGACCTATGATTTAATAAATATGTCACGTAAATGTAACAGCGACATTTGGTGAATTGAAATCGTGATTTTATTGCTCTGCTCTCGTGACACCGTGACACGAAGATTCCATCTTTGGTTTCGCTTTGATCATTGCTCTTAGGAGATTAATGTTAGGTACTTCTAACGTTTTATTGTGATTGAGAAACATCTCTTTATTAAATTCTGTGTCAGGGATTGTTACATATTTTCTGAACGCTTTTTCATTTATATCTCAATGGTTTTTTGGAATTTTTCTGATTTCTTTTCTTCTCTATCTGTTAATAGGACATAACTAAGTCTTACCGCGTTTGTATGTCGTTCTTTTAAAATAGGCCACGGGTCTTCGTGTAGTACTTCAAATTATCATTTTTGGTTTTGATGTCACTTAAAAAATTGTATACACATCGTACTTACTTACACAATTTTTACCCAAAATATATAAAAAAAAAAGATTTGCGGGAGAAAATGCAAGATACTTCTAATATTTAACTGGTATTTATTCAACAAAATTTTACATGGCATCTGTGTTGTTGTCTGGCTCAGGTCCAGACGAGCTTCTCCCTCGCGTC
Organism: Hypomecis atomaria; assembly: GCA_964007245.1. Classification (NCBI taxonomy): domain Eukaryota; kingdom Metazoa; phylum Arthropoda; class Insecta; order Lepidoptera; family Geometridae; genus Hypomecis; species Hypomecis atomaria. The sequence goes on from OZ023300.1 coordinate 12,806,267, forward strand.
AACCGGTGAAAGTATTATTTTTCAATCTTGTTTCTCCGATGTACTCAGTAATTGCTCAAATAAGTTTCAAACTTGCTTCAATTTAGACTCAATACAACTTTATGGGAAATCGAACACTTACTGGTAATTGAGCTATTTGGATGGTGAAGGTTATTTTTGTACTTAGAGTTGAAATGATTGGCCGTGCTGTGTGTGGTACCAAGTTACAGACCCGCGGCGCGGGCGGCATTATGAATTCTTCAATTGGTTGGGATATATTCAATTTATGGGCTAGATTTATTGTGTAGTACTAATGCAATATCTAAGAGTTCTACGAGTATAATGAAGATGCAGCGCTGCAGTGTGTTGCTAGCATATCGTTGTGACCACATTGTGTGATTACGATGTTTGTGATACCTTTTAGTTTAGAAATACATCTTGTATATAAAGGTCACGGCAACATTCATATAGCATTTGCTCTATATAACTAGATGTATGGTGTTAACAATGACAGTTTCAAATAAATTATTAAAAAAATATAACTTTTTAAAATATAGGCTTTTGAGATCCTGGATATCACGTAGCAGCTAAGAGTGCTCAATACAAGTAAAACGAACCCAAACACGACGGGTCTATCTTGTTTAGTACAGGAGTTCCTATGGCCACCTTACAACTCCATCATCAGATCAGCTCCATAGTACCATATTATTGCATTCTCACGCGATACACATATGCGTGCAAAATTTCTGCTCAATCGGAAACCGGGAGAAATTGCTCAAATTTAACTTGCAAGATTCCACCCGAATTTACTTACATACATAGGTTCATGTATCCATTGCAAGTTAAATACAAGCTTGTAGGTTCGTTTTTCCTTTTTTGAAACTGTCATTGGGTGTTAAACGATATAACGATATGCATAACGCGCCAGAAGGTAATTAGGATCACGTATCCCTTATCATTAATATTTTATTTCTGTCTGGCGTGTACCAATATAAAGTTTGTTATAGACTTGTTTGTCCTATGATCTTCGAAATGAAATCATAACACTAGACTAAATTTTTTTTTGCCACCTTATCGTTTTGTGGGTACGGTTTAATAACCGAATATTCCCCATTTCGCTTTAGTACGGATCAAATTGATGCCACCCGACCGCAAAGCCGAAATCCTTAGGAGTTAGCGACCGCAAATTCGCTTGTATCCATAATAACTAGCACATAATCTGCGACTCGTAGTTCCCATTCAGAATTCGTATTAAATCTAAAAATACGTTAAAATTTAGGTACCTACATATTCTGTAATTAAGCACGAATATATTACCGGGAAAATAATACTTTAAATTTCGACTAAAATAACTTTCATCATATACAAAGTACCGTGGCTTAACTTTGCCTTTTATCTTTTTTTAAGTGCTCAGTTTCACTTTCAAAACGCTTTGTAAAGTTTTCACGAAGGCGTTTTTCGTAGCAATCACGCTCACGCACCAAAGGCTTTTTCTCCACCACTATTAATTATGATCAGTGATCGTGTTTCTTTTCAAAAATTTCTCTTTAAATCTCTATTTATCATTTAGAAATTTAAGTCTTATATTTCATTTGACCTTTCTTAATACCTTTACTAGGTTACTGAATAAAATAGCAAAATGGTTATTTTATTATTAGCTTCCCCAAACCATCTGTTAAAAGCCCGTTACGAATCCAAACATTTTGCCAGCATTCTTTTATTTATTTTATTTTTTATTTCAGTTCACCAACATTGTGTACATCAATACATTGTCAAAAGAAAATTATACATAAAAAATAGGAACTAAATGTCACAATAATTATAGGTGAAGACAACATGCATTAATATCGAGCAAAACATTGTAAATATTAAAATAGAAAATAAATTACAGTCAAAATTCAAATATTGAGAAAAATAAAACTAAAATAAAACTCTTCAAAAAAAAAAAATTCTTCACGCTTTAAAAAAAATTCTTCACGCAAATAGGTTTTTAAAGACGGCACCGAATCGAAATCCTTCGGGGTACTATTTTTGCTTATTCAGTTAAGTGTCCTCACAGACTGGAAGGAGGATGGGGTGGGGTGCGGATGAGCGACGGCTGATCGGGAGGGGGGAGACGGTTCATCGGACCCTGGGGCTTCAGCCAAGGGAGACCCAGCTCATTATATCTAGCGTGTGCCATGTCTAGACGATGGATGCTCATCTCACTGAGCAGTTTTTTTATTTTTGCCCTTGAGCTAGAACAAATCGATTCACACAGTTGTTTTAAAATAGCTCGGTAGCATTGAAATTTTTTTAATAACTAGCTCTGTACCGATTACCATTGATAAGTTGATAAATTGGTTGGTTGTCGTTGGTCGACGGCGCCGTGGTGGGTCGACGATATTATAAATAGTCGGCCAAGTACGAGTCGGACTCGCGCAAGGAGGGTTCCGTACTGTATGGGAGCCTCCCTTAAATATTTATTTTATTTCAATTTCATTATTTATTATTGAAGTGAATATACAACTAAATATTCTGTGAAGATTTCAAGCGTCTACCTGTTACCATTACCATTATTAATATAGAGCGAAAAACGGCAAAAAAAATCAGGTTTGTTGTATGGGAGCCCCCCTTAATTATTAATTTTATTCTATTTTAGTATTTGTTGTCATAGCGGCAACAGAAATACATCATCTGTGAAAATTTCAGCTTTCTAGCTATAACGGTTCATGAGATACGGCCTGGAGACAGACAGACAGACAGACGGACAGCGGAGTCTTAGTAATAGGGTCCCGTTTTTACGCGGTTCAAACTTGGATACGATTGGCACAGGATCGAGGCAGATGGCACCGAGAGAGAGGCCTATTTCTATATTCCTAATAGTGGGATAAAGAAACCTGTGTACGATGACGATGACGAAGTCAGCAGTAAATTCCATGTACTGAGATTATGTAATTAAACTAAATATCACAAAATTAGACTGTTACGTTCTCTATGGTTGTACTAGGTATATGAATAAGTGTTGCATTGTTACGTGTATGAATGTCAATATTAATTTCATATCATTACAATGAAAGTGCTGTATCAAATTTCCTATTATGTAATTAGATATGTAGATACATTGCTAGTACGCTCACAAATATAATTCAAACTACGCACAATGACAACGCCATACTTGAAGCAGCAATCTAGAGAAACCAAGGTCTGTATAAATGTTAAAGGAATCGAGCCTAGAATATAAAACCAAGGCTATTTCAACCTTGAATACTTCATTAATGACATTTCTTTATGCTCTATTTTCATTGAAATGATAAACGATTTTTGTAAATAATGGTAGGTATACTTAATTTACGCGAAATTGCGCATTTGGTATGATTTTGCACCACAATGCTTCGCTCCCATAGTTTCCCAGTAAGGTAAGAACAAATAACACAGACTCAGTGGTGATATTTAAATTCGTCAATAAAATATTTGCCGGCCGGGAATCGAACCTCTTGCTTGCGACAACGATCGAACGACCAAGTTGGATAAGGACGTCAGTACAATATATACAGTATAGGTCAGAATCTAATACTATAATTGTCCTGTTATCCCTATGCTTCATATTTCTGTACGGAATACCTTACATGTTATTATATAAACTACCTCATCATTTCTTAATTCCCATTCTCCTTTCACATAATAAAGCAATACATTCGAGAAAATAAAGCAACATAAGCAAAGGGAACCAGTGTTGCCAACCCTACTGTTTTACCCTACAGTAGATTTTACCCTGTTTTCTGTTTTATTCCTAATTACTGTTTTTCAATTATCGTTCAGCGCCCCTAATTACACTATGAAATATAAGAGAACGTCTGAAAATACTGAAGAAGTGGCCATTGAGGATGAAAGTGGAAAATTTCACTTATATTTTTGTTTTTTATTAGGTTGTAATTGTAATACTTACCTACTCGTAGTTGTAGCAAATTAAACAATATTTGGGAGTCCTAGTAACTACTAAAAGTAGATAATTGTTTTAATTATAAGATAACACAGTAAGAAATCTGCCTCGTTTCATTATACCTATCGACTGTTTTCTCCTGTTTTTTTATTTATTGTTGAGCTGCTGTTTTTTATTTTTCTGCAGTTGGCAACACTGTCGGGAACGTCGTTTAGATTCGCCAATTTCACAAGACAGTATTTTCTGTCTAAATGGTGATATAGAATCTGAACGTATCAAAGTCAAAGCAAATATAGGCAAAAGCTCAACTCAGGTTATGACTTTGACATTGTGAGGAAATGGAAAGGTTAACAATAAGGTCACACAAAACATTAAGTAGAAAATAAAGCAAATAACTGATAGTTGACGTTATGTCATATGTTATTATATTATCTAAGGTGATTCCAGTAGCATTTAATAAAATATTACGACTTGTATCACGTTTTGTAGTGTGGACATTGTGGACCTAATTTAATTAGATATAATTTTCCGTTACCTCAACCACAGGATGCTTAATTTTGTCCGTAGGTCTGTTGTCTGTGGACGTAGTTCGCTACATTTGTTGTTCCGTAGTTTCCACTGAACGCTACTGTTAACTGTTCTATTGACTATCAATTCTGCGTGCTTCACTATATGGCATATAGTGAAGTACGGGGAATCATATACGGTATATGTATTGCCTACTGCCACATGGTCATAGCATCGATCCTTGGAATTATTTTGCATCATACACCGCACATTCTTAGTTAGAATTTACGCCTCTACTAAAATATACATATTTGCTAGATCCTAGATTTAAACGCGAACGTACACCCCCGAGCATACAATAAACCCTAGCTCGTAACATCTGAACCATATATATTTACTATCACCGACTTGTTTGTCATCTCAAATGGCCCCAGAAGTCCAGAAATTTCGAGTAACAACCGTATACTAAAAGCGAGTGACATGGAAAACAAAAACGTTATAATATCAACTTTTATTGTATTCATAGCGCGTTATAACCGGGACCGTTAGGGCAATGCAATTGACCTCCTTAAAAGCACTACCATTTAATCTGTGCCCCAGGTCGCTAATGGCACACTCTACACTGTCATCAGTTTACGGTGGATTGTCTACAAACCTGAATAATGATCGTGCATTTTATTTACAACCATTATACAGAAAATATCGTTTCAAACAATAATGAAATGATTACCAGGCCTTGTTCAGACCTTGCTGTGTTTTTCTTTCAACGATTTTTGTATGTCGATGACCTAGCCTCGCTTGGCTTAATAGTTAATTAAAACTGGCTCATGGACCGAATCTGCTTACAACAATAAACATTCTTGATGCTCATATAAGTTGAAAGCCTATCCAAGTGCAACTCATCGCAATATGGCAATTGTTTCAATAGTTGGCCAATATCACAGCATGCAATGCCTGCCTGAAAAGCAATGCCGGCACTTTCCCGTCTGGCTACGGACCATTGGATACGTAAATGACTCAATTTAGCGGTTGGGGTGTCTCCAAATTGGGTCTTCTCGGGAACGAGTGCTCCGATGCTTTTTAAAGCCTCGGAAAGGACGAACGACGGACGGCCATATTGGACTGGGTCTTTGTTCGACGGACAATGGCTGCGAATTGGGATAGGCTCGGAGAACATGCGAAGATGCATGACAATGGAAGACAATCAGCCAATAGACACGTGGGAGTGCCGTTTGGGCATTATTCGCCAATAAGTTTTGTTTTATACGATTATGCTAATCCCAAGACCGCTTGCTCACAAGTTGGTATGCAATGAAGATTAGTTGTTGTTGCACCGTTCCACAGCGTAACTAAAAATTCCGCGTCGAAAAATCTACTATTAGCAAAGGAAAATCCACATTTAATTTTTATTGAAGTCGTAAACGCCAGTTTTGATAACGTTACAAGCAATTAAACGCTTTTTCCTGCTGGGATATTCCTGTTAACGATGCCTAATACCGTGAAACTGGGTATTTTGCCGCTTTCGCCAAAATTGCATCGGTCGATCGATCGTTGGGATTTTCCCAGTTTATAAATGACCATCACTAAATAGCAGAGAAAGGATTGAGCGAATGCCATTTAGAGAAGTTGATTCACTTGTCTCAATTAGAATTTAACTTCCTGTTGTAATTGCTGACTAATCCTTTGGGTTGTAATTTATAACTGGCTTCACAACGTACTCTGTGATAGAAAGCTGGATGATACTAGCACATATCTACATTTGTGTTTTTAGATGTTGACTTTTCTGATCTCAAATAGCAAAATGAATCCAGGTTGTCATAGTTCAGAAAATCTTCATTGTTGTCACTGCTACAGTTTTCTGACACAATTAGTCCGATGTCAAGTAACCGGTATAACATTACTTGTTTGTATTATCCATCAGAGTCACGGTTACCATCCGTTTAAACTGGAGCTTGAGAAATGGCTTCGTAAACAGTTATTTTGACAAAAACTGGCCTTGGTTTACCGTGGTGACACGAAGCGGCAGTAACTTTGATTACCTGGCTCCACTATTGTATGTACTCGTATATTTGTATCGCCAACCATACCGTTCATCATACAGAATGCAGATAGTCCTAGAGTTGGTGTAATAACGTTGCCATCATTTGAAAGTTTCATGTTATGCTCTGAAATTGGCTAAAATTTTATATTGACTCATCTTTTTCCGTGGTGCCAATGCATTTCTGATGTACTCGTAATCGTTGTAACAGGAATATATTTCTGAAAAGTTTTGTGGATGACTAATAGAATGGAAAATTGATTGAATTAATTTTTAATAAGGATAATTCAATAAATTAATTATTCCATTTTAGTAAATATTGAAACGCAGAAGGCAATGGTTCTGTAAAGCATTAATTGCGAGCTATCTGAACTGCTCTCAATATGTTGGTAGTTAATTATTGTTAATTTAATAATTTAATTTACGTTGCATTCTCTTGCGCATGCACGAGGCGCATTGCGCGCACGCAAGCAGAACGAACTACGAAGGATGTCCCATTTCGCGCATGTTGCGTGGGCGCAGCCGATGCGATCGCGGAATTCGTCCAATGAACTAATGTACACCTCGCTAGGCTATTTTTGTACCAATTTGGACATGTCTGAAAGCAGTGTCCCGTCTGGTACAATGCTTGTCTAATTTTGTTTATCTATTTTTGGGCCAGCCTAACGATGCTGTAATCCCTGTTTTTAGTGTTTATTTTCTTCTGGCATGTAGGTAATACATAACTGGTTGATTGATACTTAAAATCTTTGTTAGTTGCCTGTTTAAGTAATTTCTAAGTCCAGTTGGATGTCTACATCGCTTATTAGAACTTTCAGAATTCCTAAAACGTTCAGTTGGTATTTGTGTTTTAACAGCGAATTCCGACCTTTCCAGAGCATTTCAAAAACTCTACGTAAATTAAAATTTTACGTGACATTTGCTCGCGTACTTTAACTGGTCCTACCGTTCGCGCCCCATTTACGACCTGCCTGCAAAAGTAGGGTATCCACATCAAAAACCAGTTCATTTCGCGTCCATCAAGCGAGCCTTTTCAATGTGCCCCTGCCCGGGTAGCACGGCAAGGGGAGAAAACCATTTTATCCACTCTTAATGTCAGATGTCATTGTCAATCCATACTTTATTTCCTCTTCGAGGGGATATAATGGTGGAAAGACTATTAGTCCCTTTGCCATGCTTCCCGTGCAGGCATCCGACGCGGGTTGATGTGCCCTCCGCGGGAAGCGGCTTATTGACAGTTGACAACCCGCCTCGTGACGCCAGGTACCACCTACATTTCCCTATAACATTCACGTTTTCATACGCAATAAGCAAGTTACACGTTCTAAACTCTACACTATTCGACTTAAAGCTCTAAGTTGTACGCAAAGTGAGGGTAGTTCAATAAATAATGCAATGTCCAGAGGGCCACATTAACACGGACGGGAAGTATCGGTACACATGTCAGCTCTCACATGAAGTCACATGTGCCACTGAAATACCAAAGGGGATGGGATACAAGCTTGCGAAATGTAAAGGAAATTATTTCTGCTCCGAACTAAAGCTGTAGAGACGACAAACTGCGAGATTTATTGAAAAGATTCAATATTGATGAGAGGCGTTCCACTTCCAAAGTGAAATCTTTATTAATACCTACCCTTTACAACAGCTAGCTCTAATAAAAATAAGTTTCATAAAGCTCGCTGACCGTAACAAAAGGCTCTTATATTAAGCTCGATGTTTTTTCTTCATCGTTTTCAACGGTAATTGGCTTACTGGATTCATTCGAAAGTTCATTGTTCCCTTGATGGGATTTGATTGTGAGTAATCGGGCACAATTTGATTTTATTCTAATGATCAGCATTAGCGCCTACATTCCACCTACGGGCACGATGTGGGCCATCGAAAATGTATCAGTCGGGATTATACAAATTACGATGGCTTCGTTATTTTTATGACCGTTTCGATGGAGTGTTGTATTTTCTGAACATCTTTAAAAATCAAATCGAAGAAGGCAGGATTTACTTGCATTTCACATCGCAACTATTCTGGTTTTGATTGCCTACTAGAGACCTACTAGAGCTATCTATTAAATCTTAATTATGTATTAAAAAAAATACTTCTATTGATTGGGTATTGATAAAAGTTTTTTTAGAAATATAATAGTCCACTCAGATATATTATCGTCCATTAAATTAAAACTTGATATATCTACGTCTTTGTTAGTTTTTTCAAGTACCTTTTTACCGAATATACCGTTGAAGGTCGAACATTTCTATTAGGCCGTTATTTATTGCGTCCGATTTCGCTTCGAAAATAAACTTTATTTCTTCTCCTCGGTAAAAGTAATAAAATACCTTAGGTACGCTTGTAAGTTTACGTCATAACACTACACTAAAACAATGTAAGTATCATAGATAGTTTCCAGATCTAGAGCTACAGACTTTCGGATACATTTTCTTTCCTAGTACGTCACAATAGAAGTCTGTTTTATGGAAATACAAAATTGTGAAATACATCGAAGCGTGTGTCCACAAATTGCATAAACATTAGCTTGTTTGGACCACTTTTCCAATTGTTTCAAGTCCCATCCTAAATCGACCTCCCTGATTTAAAGTAAACTGTTCCCTCAGTTCAAATGGAACAAAGGAACACGAGAGCTCCACATAAGCTGGACGTATCAGCATGCAAACTTAAACCGTTATGAACCAGAAACATTTAAGAAATTCCGTCTTCGGAACAGTTTTTAATGGTGTTTGGTCTGTACCTGGCGTTTTTGTGACACCGACTTACAGGAAGCAGATGAATGGCGCAGGCGGACTGTGAACGGCGTCTGACAGACGGCAGACGCGATTCAGTTTGTTTGTCACAAATACAAGCCATAAAAGATTATGGTTTTACTGCGTCTGGTACAATACGCTCTACATCTCTGTTGGGTTTTTTCTGTCTTTGGATTAGTGAGCGAGATATAGATCTCGGCAAACTAAATATCGAATTCGAGGAAGCGTAGGTTTGCCCTCGGGATATTACCAACTTACTCGTATGTCGTAACTTTCGCGACTCGCTCGAGTGCCTAAATTGTTCAAAATACAATTTGATATGCGCTCAACCGTTGAATAATAGAGACGAGACACTTACACGTGTTGCGATGTCTTTGTTTATTTCGACGGCGCTGACGTCGAGTGAGATAAGACCAGTAATGGTGTACGGGGCTTCCGCTTCCCCGTTCCCAAATTAGATTGTAAAGGAAACCAGGCGTGGTGATAGCGCCAGCGTTGGCTCTCTGAGGAAATTGCCTACACCGTACGCTTTAGCGACTAGAAACGCTTACACTGCCGCTGGGGAAATGCATGATTTACTGTTAACTACTCTACAAGATGTAATAAAGGTCTACTATAACTTCGAAAGTGTGTTTGTAGGTTTGTTTGCTACGAGTGTTCCTTCACGCAGCAATTTGGCATTGATACAGTATAAAAGCCGGAGAGTGTTCTACTTTTTATCCAGGAAACAAATAAGGATCCAGCGGGGAGCCGCGAGTAAAACTACCTAGTTAACTAAAGTGAAGAAGTCTAGGTCAGGCGTTAATAATTAAAGCGTTACATTCAAATTTTCTTGCGAATTTCTGCAAATTATAGCTCTGAATTGTGGCTCACAAAAACTGATTTTGCGTTAGTAAATATGTTGTGTCAAAAATTGCGGTTAAAATTGACTTTAATAATATTCGCTTAGCTAGGTACAGGATAGTAAACTAACTTTCAGCTTTGGTTTTTGTTTCTTTACTTTTACTCTACGACGTACTACTACTAGTAGGTTGATTTTTATCTTGGTTTTGGTGAAGTAGAGTAGGCTGGTTTTTAAGTAATTGTAAAATTTTACAATACTTGTTATTTAATAAATAATTTCTCGCGATCCTATAACAATTGAATCGTCCATCACTGTTCAACTTTTTTTTTATTCTTTTAACACACCAGTCTTTGCATTTCTGATTCTATTACAAAATCCTTTTTGTCATATTTGCAAAGCATTCATATCAAAACATTAGGCAAAAGGGACACAATTCTATTGAATGATATTCAGTTGGCGAAGAAATTGCCTCGTGCGGCTTACAATCCTGTCGGTTGAGACAGCCGGCTGGCCCATTAACTCACACCTGCGGTCGTCGGGAAAACCTCTAGTGTAGGAGCTGTTGTACAATTTGGTTACGGCTCCATTTTGTATATTTGAAGAATTTCTCAATTCAATCGTTTATTGCAACATAGGTATAGGCCGCGCCACACAAGTAGCTACAAGCTGCCCAACATCCAATCCTCACTGAAGCTCACATAAACCATACATACATAACATACGTACGTATAATGTATCAAAGAAAAGTTGCTATTCATATTGCTTCTAACATAAAAATCGGCCATGATTACGAGTAGGACTCGCACACGAAGGGTTCCGTACTGTATGGGAGCATTACCATTCGCACACGAAGGGTTCCGTACTGTATGGGAGCATTACCATTATTAATATAGAGCGAAAAACGATTAAAAAGTCAAGTTTGTTGTATGGGATGAACATTAATTTTATTCTGTTTTTTTTTATTGTTGTTATAGCGGCAACAGAAATACATCATCTGTGAAAATTTCAGCTTTCTAGCTATAGGCATAACGGTTCATGAGATACAGCCTGGTGACAGACGGCCAGCGGAGTCTTAGTAATAGGGTCCCGTTTTTACCCTTTGGGTACGGAATCCTAAAAACTGCTATTTCCGGTTTTTCTATCTACTGCTACTCCATAAAATTAAGAGATTTAAAACAATAAAATCTACAAAACCGATATGGATTTTGGGGTATAAAATCCCCTAAGGTTTTACAACCTACTTGCCTGAGAATTCTGTTCACAATTTTTTTGTTCAAGGCAAATTATGCAGTTCCTTGTATCCTCACACACGTCAACAGTTTGAATTCAACATAATTTACTCGTACCCGAATCGTGTGTTTTTCCATTGTCTTGTAGGAATAAAGCATGAATTACGCATTGTACAGTTTTGGCAGACAGTAAATTGGATGTCAAACCGGAATTAAGCGAGGTAGGTACATGGAACAATGGATATACCATGGCCTTCTGCTTATGTAATACATTCATATGTGTATATTTTGTATTTTAAATGCAGTCTATTCATTCTATTCTACGTCTTGAGATGAGAGTTTTCAATGTCGTACTCAAGTAGTAGCTCTTTGTGGCTTGGACAAAGTAGCTTTATTAGTGTCATGATCATTCTCTGTATGTATTGGCTAAGAATAAAACAAAATATTGAATAGGTACATATTTTTTGCGGTGGGTTGAATAGAAAATATGTGTTCGACGAGTAGATGATTTCAGAAACCGATGTCATAGGTTGAATAGAGTTCAATCGGTCTATGGATACGCAAAGCTAATAAGCTTTATTCGCTTATATTTTTAAGATTACAACATTATGGTATGAGAGGTCTACTGCTAGACTAGACATAGGCCTCTCCTAAGGATCTCCAATAAGAGCTGTTGGCAGCGGCTTGCATCCAGTGCGATCCTGCACTCTTATTGGGGCCGTCGCTCCACCTTGTGGGTGGAAGTCGTAGGTACTTTGCGCTTGCCGCTACGTGACCTCCTCTCAAAATTATTAGTTATTACTGTTATTAAAAATTAGTAAACACATCACATCAAAGGTTAAGTATACGAAATCCATCAGAATTCTCAAAGATACCTACTTTTTTGTGTCGAAATAGAATTAGGCACAACTATGTCATACGCTTAGTCGTAAACACCTTAATTATTAAACAACTAATCATCTTGATTGCACTTATCACGTCAACAGTAGCCCTAGTATGAGCTTGCTAGTTTTTTACGCGCTCGATAGAGTTAACGTAAACTACAGTATTTAAAGTGGCATTTGTTGGTATTGGGTTGTTGCAGTTCCATTTCCATACAAAACTGTTGGTTTTGTTTAACTCTTTCGGGCGCGTGAACTACTTGATAAAAGCCTTCATAAAAATTCCGATTTGGTTGGAGTCTACCAAATCGGGGCCGGCATCGGCACAGACGTTTCGACAATGTGCCGATCTGCTCCGAGTATTAATATAATTTAATATAATTATAAATTAATATAATTTTTAATAATGTTGGACCAAACCTTCTTACATACTAGGTATCGGATTTGGTAGTGGAAATTGGAACGTCTATGAGGGCTTAAACTCGTACTAGACTACTAGAGGCACGGTTGTAACTTTAGGATTGATGAGATAACCAACCGTGCGGTCTGAGGATACCTAGATACGGTAGATACGCAGGTTACGGTCTCTGAGGTCGTATAGTAGGGTAGACTGGGTACGGTTGTAACGGGGTACGGTTGTAACAATTCAAATATTGGCAGAAATATTCACCGTGCGGGGAGGGGTACAAGGGGAAAGACACGCGGCTTACGTGTTCGGACATGATCACCAGTGTTGCGTCGCAGTCCGCGCGCTGTATACGTGTACAGAGTGGCCTATTGTGTTTTGTCAAGCAAAAGTAAGTATTTTTGATCGATTTCTTTCCTCAATTTTATTGTTATTATAGTGTTCTAAGTTTTGCTCGTTCTTATTTATGATTATTAGACTTTAGAGTTTCAAATACAGGATATTCTTTTTTTGTAGGTTAATTTGAATTGATACTGAGATCGTTTTATTGGCAAAAGGGAAGGGTGGGTACAATTGTAACACTTTTTGTGGGTACGGTTGTAACATTAATTATTTTTTTATTTTGCATTGCAGATGCCTAGAAAACGCGTAAGAAAGACTTCAAGAGGAGAAAGCGAGATATTCCGATATAGAGATGCTTACAATGATCTTAAAACTGGAGTTTCTTTGAGACAAGCGGCAGATACTCATGGTATTAACTATGTCTCCCTGCTACGGTACAAACGAAAGAGAGATACAGCGAACGAAAGTAATGTGGAGTTGGAAAATGTAACAATGGGATTTAGAGCGCATAACAAAATTTTTACAGAAGACCAAGAACGACAGCTTGCCAAATACCTGACTCGTTCTGCAGATATATACTTCGGACTTTCTACAAAAGAGGTAAGAAAGTTGGCGTATGAACTTGCTATAAAATACAACTTGCAGATTCCTCCTACTTGGGTTGAAAACGAAAGGGCTGGGGAGGAGTGGTTTCGATCCTTCATGAAGAGGAACCCTGAGCTATCTGTGCGCGCAGCTCAAGCTACAAGCTTGTCCAGAGCGACCAGTTTCAACAGGACTAATGTTGATACCTTTTATAATAATCTACAAATTGTTATGGACCGTGATCATTTCGAACCTCAAGACATATATAATGTCGATGAAACCGGCGTGACCACCGTGCAAAAACCCGACAGGGTCGTGGCTAGACGTGGCACAAGGCAAGTAGGAGCCATTACCTCAGCTGAGCGAGGCACATTGGTCACATTGGCTTTTGCGGCAAACGCGTTGGGCAATGCTATTCCCCCCATGTTCGTATTCCCTCGCATACGATATCAAGAACATTTCATCAGGGATGGACCTGTGGGTTCCATTGGAACAGGCAATCCATCGGGCTGGATGCAAGATGACACGTTCTTAATTTTCTTAAAACATTTCAAAAAACATACAAATGCGTCTCCTTCACACAAAGTTTTGCTAGTTTTGGACAACCACTCATCCCATATACACATAAATTCTCTAGATTTCTGTAAAGAAAATGGAATAGTTCTATTATCGTTTCCACCCCACTGCTCACACAAACTCCAGCCCCTGGATCGATCTGTGTACGGACCTTTGAAAAAAGCCTTCAATACAGCCTGTGACGCCTGGATGCGAAATCATCCAGGAAGAACTATGACCATTTACGACATACCCGGTATTACGACAACCGCAATGCCACTTGCTCTGACCCAATCAAATATTCAGGCTGGTTTTCGAAAGACAGGAATATACCCTTTCAACCGTGACATATTTCAAGATATTGACTTTTCGCCTTCATTTGTGACAGACAGGCCAAACCCAAACAATATAGAAGAAGTGATTATGGATCAGAACATTCCTGTATCGGCTCCTAACGATGAAACACCACCGCTATCACCTTCGTTGTGGAACGAGGCTTCAGCCAGCCTAGTAGCTTCAATACAAAACGCTGAAATTCATATTCCTGAAAACATTGACGGCCTAGCGACTACTACACCACCAAGACAAATACCTGATCAGCAACCATCGCCTAAGCCGTCTACGAGCCATCAAATACCTGATCAGCAACCATCGCCTAAGCCGTCTACGAGCCGTCAAACAATATTTTCACCAGAGGCAATACGGCCCTACCCAAAAGCTGCCCCTAGGAAAACTGCAAATAGGGGTCGAAAAACTAAAAAATCTGCAATTTATACAGACACCCCTGAAAAGGAAGCTGTTAGAAAGGAGTATGAAGAGCGACAGAAAAGATTGAAAGATAAACAAGTGAAGAAAAAAGTATTAGAATCATCGACTGGTATGAAACACAAAGGTAAAGGAAAGGGAAAAGCAAGAAAGAAAGCTAACACACCACCTGCATCATCAGAAGAAGAAGAGTATTATTGCCTGGTTTGCCTAGAAGCCTTCTCAGATAGTAGATCAGGTGAAAAATGGGTACAATGCCAAGGGACCTGTCGTCTTTGGTCACACATTGATTGTACCGACGGTAATAGATATTACATCTGTCATAATTGCAGTGAATCTGATTAAATACTGTCATTATTATGTTTTGTTTAAAATATCATTTAATTAGTTTAATTAGAAGTTGTACTTGTTTAAAAATCAAAATGTCATAGACTGATTAAAAAGACTGATTACAAATTAATGTTCCTTAAATGGTGCCATATTAATCTTAAGTAATACGTAAGTACTTGATTGTCATTTATAAGCAATAAAAGTGATTGAAACGCATTCACTGTACTTTATTTGAGTGTGTTACAATTGACCCCCCTCACTGTTACAACCGCCCCTGGTATGGGGGTCAGTTGTAACAGTAGCCGACATTTCAGTTAATGGTAACTGTCTGGAAACTACTGACTTTAACTATCTAATTGTTATGTCTTTTTGAAGACAGATGTATACGGATTTATTTCAAACGTTTATTATGTTGTTAGTCCTATAAATGTCACTTGTACGAACGATTAACGCAAAAATGTTACAACCGTACCCAGTCTACCCTATCGGTTACTACCCAGCTACTTTGTTACCTTTGGTCAGTGAAATCCTAGATTTTACTACCTAACGACTACTTTTCTGTATCCGAATTGTTCCACCAATTTAGATTGAACGGTAAACTATACTTTTTGTCTGAATGTACTCTACATTGAGTAGATACCTAGTAGTAAAATTGTGTCTATTTCTGCATAGATCTTTTATTTACTAAAATTAAGTATATAAGTTGGTTTTTGTACTATAAAGTGATCCGTTAGCTTGAAGAAGAGACAACATATATTTTTGACCGACGAACCAAACCGGAGGAGGTACTTAATTCGACGCATATACCTATATTTTTTTATGTATAACCGAGCATAACTTTTTTTCGTAGTAGTCCGATTTCAATAATTCTTTTTTTTATTGGAAAGAGTATACTTCGAAATTGGTCCGATTAAAATTTTTGAAATCGGATGAGCCATTTTTGATAAATCAACAATAATGGGAAAAATGTAACATCGATCCGTGCGAAATATTCGCGAATTCTGTACACGGGTGAAGTCGGTCATGCTATTTTTTTGCGAAAAATAATTATAGCTATAACAGGTTAACTTGTACTTTCATCTTTTTTAAAATTAAGATTCTAAAAACAGTGGAAGCGGGGGAGTCCTTTGTTAGAAGTGGGACAGCAAAGGTTGAGAAAATAAACAATTTGCGTGTCTACTCATTTAGTAGACTGCTTTCTTCTATGATCATAACATTTTCAGAATATTTGGTTGAGTCTTTACTCTTTGTATACCATTTGTTTATTAAAATATGTAATAGTATTGTAATACCGAGACTAGGCTCAGTTAAAGGAAACGTAATATGCCCGCTGGACATAGCGGTCCGGTGGTCGGGCACCGTGTAATCTCCGACATCTTTGTTCTCTCGTCACGCCTGATGCTCTAATTTTATAGCTCTAACAGAAAAAGCACAATTTGGATGAAGCATTCGGTTATCCAGACGCAGCTGTCGTTTCGCAATCGCATCGCTTGCTATCATGGATGAATAAGGATCCGCTGTATAGTCAAGCTTTGAATAATAGTAAAAAATCGGCCAAATGCGTGTCGGACTCGCGCACGAAGGGTTCCGTACCGTATGGGAGCCCCATTGCCTTGCCGTTATTAATAGCGAGCAAAAAACTCCTAAAAATTACGTTTGTTGTATGGGAGAAATACATTAAACATTTATTTTTAAATAAATAAATTAAATATTTATTTTTATAAAAAAAAAAAAAAAAATTCTGTTTTTAGTATTTCTTGTTATAGCGGCAACAGAAATACATCATCTGTGAAAATTTCAGCTGCCTAGCTATCATGGTTCTTGAGATACAGCCAGGTGACAGACAGACAGACATACAGACGGACAGACGGACATCGAATTCTTAGTAATAAGGGTCCCGTTTTTACCCTTTGGGTACGGAACCCTAAAAATTATTTTTTTTTAAAAATCCCCGACAGGAAATAAACTCATGTCCTTTCAATATCATTGAAGTAATACGGTACCAAATTTCGAATCGATAGGATATAATTATGGAAGGTAGGCAGATCCCCTCATCAACTATTAAAGAGCTGATGATCTTCAAACGGCTGAACAGATTTTCATGAAACATGGCTAAAAACACTCGGGATAAAATTATCTATGACACAAACAAACTAAACGGAAATCGGTTCATCCTTTTGGGAGGTACACAGATACAAAGACACAGACACCTTTAACTTATAATACCCCTCTCCTTGTCGGGGGTTAAAAAAAACCTTGAAGAACGTCCGCTATGTTGAATTGAAAAGAAATTAGCTTTATTTTAAATTGTAAAACTCTGGATATCAACAAAAAAAAAAGGCATGAATACTGAGTTTAAGTACCATGTGATGTGAGTGCCTATGTGATAATTTAAGATGAGTTCAAATATAATTTGTATCAAGTTATGTTGCTGATTGTGTAGCGTTCTGTCACGGTAATGATTTACCGTGGTTCTGTCGCCATTTTACTGAGCAACTTGGCTTCATTTTTAGTGTTCCGTACCCAAAAGGTAAAAACTTCACAGATGATGTATTCATGTTGCCGCTAAAACAACAAATACTAAAACAGAATAAAATAAATATTTAAGGGGGCTCTCGTACAACAAACGTGATTTTTAGGAGTTTTTTGCTCGCGACATAACGATAAGAGGAATGGGGCTAAGGGGCTCCAGGCTCCAACACGGTACGGAATCCTTCTCGACTCGCACTTCGTTTTTCATTCATCTTTATGGCCCATCCTCTTCGTTCTTACATCCATGCCTGCTATTCAATTCGCCAGTTGGAAGTTCGAAAAGGTGTAATGATGTTTGAATTATTCGTAACTACCATTGACCTTTGAGCGTTTGCGACACGCTGGCATGGCGTTTTGTATCATCAATCACGCAAAGGGACCGTGCTAGCAAGGTCTCAATTTCTTGTAAAAAAAATCTAACCAATTATGTACTTAGTTGTAGATCCACAGTTCTACCTAGTAGTCTAAACAAACATTGCATACATATGCTTACTATGTACCAGTTTTATAGCAATAAACGATATTCTGATTCTGTACCTACAGAATGTTGGGGTTATCACTATCACGTAAATATTTTGTTTACATTAATTTTTTATCAAATCAATCACGTAATGTATGTCAAAAATAATACAACAAAATTTCGAATTCACTTATAACTAACCCAACAAATCAAATGTGCGATTATGATAGCAATTTCAATGTGATATTGAATTGGATTGAGATACTTAGTGCGCGCATGACATGTGAACGTCTGCACTTTATTGCTGGATTCATTGAACTATGATACACTAACATCATTTGCTGGATTGGTCATTAAACAATATTTTTTGGAAATTGTTGTGTTTTATTAATGAAAAATCCTTTAAGGCGTCATAAAAGGCATCATTGGCATCGTCGAAAGTTTATAAACTTATGATGATGTTTGATGCACCAATTTTGAGGGTTTTACTTGAAAGGTGTTTGATCGGATATAACCGTATTATTAAAATTCTATTGTCACTTGTATTAGCTACACTGTGATAATAAACTAAACCTTAGAAGTTCCGTACGACCGGAGCAACCTTGACTTGGGCAAAGGTCATCAGATCGATTGTCGTGCTAACTCGTGGCCATTTCACAAGTGCAAAATGCAGAGTGCACACGTGGCGGTTCTGTGACGCAAGTCAGTACGGCTAGGCGGCTCCATAAGTTACCCAACAACGGCAATGCGGCTTCGGTGTTGATCACGCTAATCTGCATTCTTACCGGCCTAAACTTTTCGCGTACCTGTACAATGACTTGCTTCTTTAGCTTTTAGCTTGAAACACTGTTCCGAGAGAGATTCGCGACAGTGGTGCCTGAGATTTCAAAAAAGAAGGTTCTCAATTCTTCTGTATGATTGTTTATGTCTGTTATGCGATTACTCCACCAATCATGAACCGATTTTCATGATTCTTTGTTACTTAGTAGATTATGTTTTCGGAAAATATTCGAACAGATGATGTCACAAAGACCGCAGGAGCATGCTCGATGCAAGCCGCTTCCAACCGATCATAACGAAGATCCATAGGGGATGCCTTTGTCCAGCAGTCTACGTCATGACTGATGGATGTACGATTCGAATTTTGTACGTAGATTGTCATGATTGAATTCAGTTGTGCCAATTTTAGTGAAAAATTAATAATTATTATTGGGACATGTATCCTCTAGAAATCTTAATGGATGATAGGGACTAGGAGAGCATCTAAATAAGAGGTTGAGATATAGCTTCGTTCGTTCACTACTATTACACAGCGAGTAAGGTCTAAATTCTAATCAAACTACATAGTTCATTCATAGTTTCAAATCTTTCTGATTGGCTCTATCAAACGGTCCCAATAAGCGTTGGCTTCCAATGGCGGCTATCACTGCCTTTACAAGTTTCGAGTGTCTTATTATTGGTTAATTGAACCTCGACCTCCACGGAAAATTGGGTTAAATTGGATTTGTAGTTTCTCCTAATTGGGAATTCCACTCGCCAGATTTTCTCTTGAACATTCTCTAATTAATTACAGTTAGTTTGAGAAATTGAACTTTGACGCAGCGATTGTTATAGCTTCATGGAAGATTTTGATATTGTAAACGAATATTTTGGCATTATAAATGTCTAATTCGGGTTCATGTTAACGCTTTTAGGAGTACCTAACAGCTAGTTTTTTGAATCAGGCGTTACTTTGTGGAAGTTCATCTTAAAATATATGTTTTGAATAAATATTTAGTGTATTTCCGCTCTGTTGTAGGCATATAAGTGAAGGGTACCACTCAACTAACCAAATCAAATCACAAACAAAATTACTAATTAATCATCAAACTTTATAATGATTCGGCTATGGTTAGGCTAAGGTTAGGCTAGGCTAGGTCAGGGGAAAAAAAAGTTAGGCTAGGTTAGGCTTAGGTATGTTTAAAAAATAATGAACCTGAAACAAAATTTAGATTAATCCGTTAAAAAAAAAAATTAAACCTGTAACAGAAACAGTGATTAGTGATCTTTTTAAAAAATGTAATAAACCTGAAAGTAATATTAAATTAATCTGTAAATTACAAATAAAAATAAATAAAATAAAAATAAAATAAAATGAGCCTTTATTGCTGAGCTTACAATTTTGTTTCCTTAACTAATTACTGACGGTCGGTAGTATCCTTTTCCCCAGCTTGTCCTTCGACAAAGGCCTCCTCTAAAGCTTTCCAGGTCTTTCTATCTTTTGCGATTCGCATCCATTCTGGGCCAGCAACTCTTTTCAACTCGTCTTCCCATCGTTTTTGTTGTCGTCCTTTGCTTCTTTTTCCATCTCTAGGGTACCATTCTGTTATACTTCTTGTCCATTTTTCAATCTTCTCCCTTAACATGTGTCCTGTCCATTGCCATTTTAATGTCTTACAGACTTTCCTCGCATCTTTGAATTTAGTCACACGTTTTATATTTTCCAATCTTACTTTGTCTCGTCTTTTCACCCCAATTACACTTCTCTCCATTCCGTTTTGGCATGTCATTATCTTGTTTGTTAATTTTTCTGTTAATGCCCATGTTTGACAACCATATGTTAAACATGGCAAAATACACATGTTAAACACTTTTCTTTTTTCTTTTATTGACATTTCTGGGTTTTTCATAATTTCACTTAATGACCAAAATCTTCTCCACGTGCTGGCTATGCGTCTGTCAATTTCTTTTTGCATAGTGTCATTTGGCGCTATCAACTGTCCAAGATATATGTATTCTTCTACATATTCAATGGTCTCGTTGTTTACCTTGATATTGTATGTTTGTGAACCATTGGTCATAATTTTTGTTTTGTTCGTGTTCATGGAAAGTCCTGCTTTTCTGCTTTCATCAGACAATTGTTGTAACATTTTCTCTAGCCTTTTTGGACACTCGGAAAACAGGATCAGGTCATCTGCAAAACGTAAGTGGTTCAGATTTTCGCCGTTTATGTTAAGTCCATGTTCTTCCCAGTCCAACTTTCTAAATATCATCTCCAGGGATGCTGAGAACAACTTCGGTGAAATTGGGTCCCCTTGGCGAACCCCTTTCTCTATAGGGAACTCCTCTCCCGCAGTTTCCAGCCTCACCTGGGCCGTACTTTTTGAGTAAATGTTTTTAAGTATTCGTATGTACTTATCTTGTATTCCTTGAATATCTAATGCTTCCCAGATGTGATCATGTTCCAAAGAATCAAAGGCTTTATTGTAATCTACAAATCCCATATAATAGGTTTTGTTATACTCATTGTATCTTTGAAGAACCTGTCTTAGTACGTGTATATGGTCAATGGTGGCATATTTGCTACGAAAACCTGCCTGCTCCTTTGGTTGGTTTAGATCAAGACGTGTCGCTGTGATACGAGATAATATTATTTTTGAAAAGATTTTATAAATATTGGACATCAGACTGATTGGTCGATAGTTCCCTATTTCTCTTTTATCGCCTTTTTTATGTAATAATATTATTGTTGATTTAGTCCATTCTATAGGAATGTCTTCAGTCTTTACAATGTCATTGAATAGGTCTGTTAGTATAGGAGCAATAACTGATGCGGTAGATTTTAGCAATTCATTTGTTATTTGGTCTGTTCCAGGTGTTTTATCTCTTTTTTGTGTGCTGATTGCTTTGATTGTTTCTTTTACAAGTATCTTTGGTATCGGCTCAGAATCTGTATCATTTTTCACATTAATATTTACTTTTGTGTTCTTGCTGTGGTAGAGATTTCGGTAATAATCTGTTGCTATTTTAAGTATTTCCATCCTATTGTATGTACAATTTCCATCTCTATTCTTCGCATTTAGCATCCAATCTTTTTTGACATTTAATTCTTTGATAGCCTTATTTATTCCACCGGTTTTTTCAATATGCTTTTTTAATGTGGTTTGCCTTTGCACTTTTTTGTCTCTTCTGATATTATTATTTATCTTTTTGCTAATTTCAGATATCATTAAGCGATTAGTTTTGTTCTTTTTCCTTTGTAATAGTTCTTTCCTTTCCTGTAGCAACTGATATGTGTGATCAGAAATCAGTTTCTTGCTTTCTAAGTTAACTTTTTTGGTTTCGGTTACAAGTGTATTTATGAATTTTTCATATCTTGACTGAATTGATTCCGAATCTTCTGTCTCTTTTCTTAGTACAGTTTCCAGATTGGTTATGAGCCGTTCACTATTACCAGAGCATGTAATGGCTTTGTTTTCATTATGAAATCTTCTGCGTTTCCTTACAGGTGTACCCGTTAACTTAGCGCGAACCATTTTATGATCTGAATGAAAGTTTAGATTATGTATGACTGATACATTTTGGAAGATTCTAACTTTGTTAGACATGATAAAATCAATTTCATTTTTATAACGCCCATTAGGAGATGTCCATGTCTATTTTTTCGATTCCTTTTTCTTAAAGAAACCATTAAAAATCTTTAATTTATTCTCTAATGCAAAGGTAACTAACCTGTCTCCATTTTTACTTCTTTTGCCGCGTGCATATTTTCCTACGGTGTATTCTTCTCCAATACTATTACAACTTCCTGTTTGTCCATTGAAATCGCCCATGACTATAATGTTTTTATGAGAATTTTTAATAGCTGAACGTAAATCTTCGTAAAATTTTTCTATCTCTGCTATGTCTTCTTTTTTATTTGATTCTGTTGGCGAGTATGCTTGTATTATAGACCATTTTTGTCTAAGGGTAGCGTTATGTTCAACGTTGTTATTCTTCCAGATATACCTTTAATTTCTTCAATTTGGTGGGCAAGTTTCTTTTTAATCAGAAAGCCGACACCATGCAGTCCCGGTATGTCACCTTTGTATTGTAGTATATATTTCCCGTGATCTTCAATCCCTTCTCCGTATCTCCTCATTTCGCTGATTCCTATTATATCCCATTTTAAATCTGCTATGGCTAATTCGAGTTCAAGTAGTTTTTCAGGAGTTCGTAATGATCTTGCATTAAATGTAGCTATGTGTATATCTGAAGTATATTTGTTGATCTTTAGAGGGTCATGGTCTTTTTCCCCCACGAGGACCAGTCGGCTTGGGGGAGGTTGATTAATTCTTGTTGTTTTATTATTTTTCTTATTTAGTTTTTGTTTCCGATCGTCTGTGTGTAGTTGCTATTGTTTATTGTCAGCTGAGGTGGTGGAAAAGGAGTGGGATCGTGCTCTCATCATGTCGAATGCATTTTTCCTGCTATTTTTGGATGTTGTTAATGTTTGCTGTTTTCTTGGCTGTGTATCGGCTTGCGGAGAGGTTGAAATCTCCCTCTTCCTTTTATCCTTAACGATTGAGTTGTATTCTTTTATGATGAGCTTATCATATTTTATGTAGGCGAAATTTCCTTTCTTTCTCTCCTCCATGAGCTTGGGTTGTAGTGCTTTTCTCTTTTCTAACGTTTCTTTTGAGTAGTCTTCTGTTACATACAGCTCTTTAAGTTTCTTTTTGTTTTTCATAATTTCGCCTTTTTTCCATCCACTTGCTAAGGCAAGTAGCGTAGGTCTTGGTTTTTCTTCGTTGCAAGTTTTTCCGATGCGATATATTTTATTTATCTCATGATCTTCCAAAGTTATTTCTAACTCGTCCGAGAAACATTTCTTCAATTTTTTAATTAGCTGGATTGTTGAAGTTTCTCCCTCTTCTAGCCCATGGATTATTATATTATTGCTTTTTTTCTCACGCTCAAGGTATTCCACCTTTTTTTCCAAGTTTTCCATTTTTTGTTTTAAAATTTTATTTTCTTGTACTATTGGTTTTAATTTCTCATCTATTTTTTCCATTATTGTATTGGATAGCTCCACTGTTTGTTTCTGCATTTCTAATTTCATTTTGTCAAAAAGTAACTGGAATTGTTCCTCCATATTTTAGTACGTGTAAAGGAACGTATTTTATAGGTAATTGATGGATTCAACGCCTGGCAACCCAGAGGTAGATTGACAGGTTGACAGTTCGGTCTGACAGTTACTGTCCCTTTGAATGATTTGATGGTTTGTTGTGTTGGTAGCAATAACGTCTATACTTGTCTATGAATGAATTTTCTAACCTCAATTTTTCACCGGTTTTGTTTTCAGTGTATATTTCGGTCAAATCCAATAGATGTGCGATGTTTTTTGTCCCCAACGTTTGGCTTCGCTTAGTTTTCTTCGTGGATGATACGTGAATGTTGAAACTGTGAGTTTATTCAATTATTTTTGTGGAAATTTCCGGAGCACTGACACTGTGATGTTTACTATACAAGTAGCGGAAACGGAAACGGAAAAAATTACAAATATAATAATTTTAATTTATTTATGAAATATGTAGTGAAAAAGTACTTAGATAATCAATAGCACCCCTATTCTTACTGTACTCTATTCGACACGTGTTTCACCTCTAACAGCTTCTGTGTGATGTGAAGGTGTGTAGTTTTAAAGATCGATGCATCGAAGAGATAGGAAACTATATCGATCGACAAAATCGAATTTTAGCATAAGAGAGCACTTAAGATCATTAATTTTTTTAAGCCGACTTTGACGTATGTCCTACTGCTGAAGGCGGACTTCTTATTACAATAAAGGTAAGCTCTTAGTCCACTATGTTCAGCTTGACAATCTATTAGCACTAGTAGATCTCGCGACACGTCTCTTTAACTGAATCTTCACCCTATATCTCGACTAGCTCTTGACCGATTTAGTTCAAACTCCCAAATCTTGTTAGGATTTTAGATACTAAACAATCTTGCCAAATATTATCGAAATCGGCTGATAAATAGCGCGACAGCAAATTTCTAAATTTAGCCCTATCCAAAATTGCCGACGACATTAAAATTCTGTTAATATAGAACCTGTGTACCAAGCATAGTCCAGATCCGTTGAAAAATGCGACCTGTAGACGAAAACCAACATCTGGACAGACGAAAGCAAAATCGCCGTAACTAAAACGGAGATCTTCTCTTACGCTCGGTCAATTACAACGTACTCGCAAGTCAGTTCCATTCCACCATACGGCTTTCCCTAGCAACAAAATTTATCAAAAACGTTATCATGCCAGATAACTTTGAGATTTTAAATACAATATACCTACCTATTGTGCCGCAGTGACGTGCGTGACTTTATTTATGCATAAAAAATAATGATTGAGCGATTTGGTGGCTCAAAGCGGGGTTCCATCGTTAACCTTTAGGGCTCTATCTCACTAAGATATTACAGGTGCACACATGGCAACCACATACAAAATAATCCAAGCCAAGTACGAGTCGGACTCGCGCACGGAGGGTTCCGTACTGTATGGGAGTCCCCCTTAAATATTTATTTTATATTTATTATTGAAGTGAATATACAAATAAATATTCTGTTAAAATTTTAAGCATCTACCTGTTACCATTATTAATATAGAGCGAAAAACGGCTAAAAAATCAAGTTTGTTGTATGGGAGCCCCCCTTAATTATTAATTTTATTCTGTCTTTAGTATTTGTTGTTATAGCGGCAACAGAAATACATCATCTGTGAAAATTTCAGCTTTCTAGCTATAGCGGTTCATGAGATACAGCCTGGAGACAGACGGACAGCGGAGTCTGAGTAATAGGGTCCCGTTTTTACCCTTTGGGTACGGAACCCTAAAAACTAAAAATCTAACTGGCTGTTTCTCTAGATGACAGACATATTGTAGAATATCATTGTACTCATTATGGTTACTGTTAACTTGTACTATGGAGCTAACACCGAGATTGCACAAACAAAAAGTTCATTGAATCTCGAAAAATGTATGGATCAGGTGTTTTTTTCGCATTCGGTTGATTATAATCCTATAAGTACATAACTACATCCTAGAATAATTATGTCTATCATTTAGAAAAACGCCCTGTGTATAACTCTATACATTTTGTTGATTATGTGGTTTAAATTGAGGTCTCTTACTTAGCTTACCTTAAAGCCCTATCTCACTAGGACTGTCGTAGTGTCCTAGTGAGTTAAGGCCCTTGGGGTGTTCGTGTCAAGCTGCCGTCAATAACTTCCTGCGTTTTCTCAGACCCTATCAGAAATTATTTTTGGTGAAGAGGCGTTTTTGTTTACGTGTTGTAAATATTGTATTTGCCTTTTGCCCTACTTTACGAGAAAGATGGGTTTTTCCATTATTAGATATCTCTCTAGTTAGTGTATCGGCAAACAAACACGTAAATTTCTAAATTTAAACATCCGACCAGTCACGACACTGTTACAAAAGATTTAAACACTGTTTAACCGTGCAATTTGTGCTGTTAAACTTTGTCGAAAGCGTGCGTAAAACTTTTGTGGTAACACGGTGTAAAAATCCTAAGATTAACACTATCATATTAAAACTTGCTCATTCTAAAAAAATATGTTTAGAATACAAACCCAACAATCATCCAGGGGCTCTACAATTTAATAATTAAAACAGATAAACGTATGCGTAATTGGAGCGGGAGCAAGAGTTGAAAGCCTGTGTTTGTGCGCAAGCGCGAGGGCCTAGCATGCAATCCTCTGCGAAGATAAATTATTCTAACGTTCCAAAAAGAAGGCTCTTCCTTACATAGTATAAAATAAAGTCGCTATTTTTGTCTGTTTGTTTGTCTGTATGCTTAAATCTTTAAAACTACGCAACGGATTTTGATGCGGTTTTTTTAAATGGATAGAGTGATTCAAGAGGAAGGTTTATATGTATAATACACCTGAGCGAAGCCGGGGCGGGTCGTCTAGTGTATAATATTTATCTTCTATCATTACTTTCATTACTCATAGCGTAATTTGACTAGGTGTTCGTTAGCGATCCTCGAAGTTAAGCAACGTTCAGCACCGTCAGTCATCGGATGGGTGACCGCGGGTGGCATCTACAACTAAGTGCCATCGTGGCTCAGATGACACGTTAAATTGTAGGCCCCGTTTGTTTTAACCGTTTAGCTATGTCAGAGGTTTTCAGGCGGCTAAAAATTCTGACACCAGGGCTGCTACCTGGCCTATACGAACTTACTTACTTACTATAGAAAACAGGCTTTAGCGTTAAATCTACTCAGTTGGT
Source organism: Hypomecis atomaria (assembly GCA_964007245.1). Taxonomy (NCBI): domain Eukaryota; kingdom Metazoa; phylum Arthropoda; class Insecta; order Lepidoptera; family Geometridae; genus Hypomecis; species Hypomecis atomaria. Next base: position 12,833,449 of record OZ023300.1, read on the forward strand.
GCAGCCAGCAACTGTTCGCTATTGATAATCAGAGCGTCGCGCGCGCAGATCGGAACGGGTGACGTAACACAACCTTCACAGCGGACTACCACCCGCTCTACAACCCTGGCGCGCGCAGGGTTAATACCCGGATGTTCCGATACATATCTAATGAGGATTGTGTGGATTAAACAAACAATTAGTTATATTAGCTACACATATTCACAATGTATGTAAATGTGGAGGACATACAATACAATACAATACAACAACACTTTATTGACACCAACAAGAAAACATAACAAAAGAAACAAAGACATAAAAGGCACAAAAGGCGGTCTTATCGCTAAAAGCGATTTCTTCCAGACAACCTCTCTTGGATGCAAGGAAACATAAAGACGACAAGGACGGTGTAAACGTAAAAAAAAAAGTTAAATAATGAAGAAAGTTACTACAAATTCCTAATCAACAATAAAATAAACTACATAATAATAGCCATACATAAATACTTATAATAATACATACAATAAAAATAAACATACTTAGATGCATAAATATATTACAAATAAATTAATGACGAGGAGTGATATGAGTATCAGTCAGAGAGAGCTTTGAGAGATAATGTTGCTGAACCTGGGCCTTGAAAGATTCAACGCTCTGTGCACGTCTGATGGTCACAGGAAGGTCATTCCAGAGAGCTACAGCTCGGACACTGAAAGAAAAAAAAAACACATACATACATAGTAAATGATCAGCAGTATTTTTTTTGTAGGTTAAAATAATCTGTAGTTGGTTTGCACGTTGTAACACAACCTTCACAGGCGAAGCCACCACCCGCTCTAGAACCCTGGCGCGCGCAGGGTTAACACGCGGATGTACCGATACATATCTCACGAGGATTGTGTGGATTAAACAAATAATTAATTACACTAGCTACACAAATTCACAATGTATGTGTATGTTGAGTTCGTGGTATAAAGTGTGATATAAACGATCAGCAGCGTGGTGTAAATAAGCAGCAGCATTTTTTTTTGCTTACAATAAGCTATTTGGTTGGCACGTCGTAATACAACCTTCACAGATGACTACCATCCGTACTACAACCCTGGCGTGCGCAGGGTTAATACATGTCTCATTAGGATTGTGTGGATTAAACAATTAAATTTTAACATTGGTAAATGTGAACGTGGTGTAAATGGACATCACCATTTTTGTTGTTAATGAAAATATCTAGTTGGCTAGCAAGCTGTAGGTGTTGTAACATAGTTTTTACATCCGACTACCATCTCCACTACAACAACTAAATAATAAAATTATAAGCCATATGTTGCTGCCCAGACGCTATTTACCATTTAAATAGTAAAAGTAGTTGTATAAGATGACGGTTTGTAATCACTAAAATTGTGAACACGAAAGTATGCATGACTAATGGAATTGAAATACTGATGAATGTTTAAGAAGTTATGATCACTGGTTATTTGTGGTTTTGGCAGAAGACATTCTACGTAAGCAACTAAAGCAACATTCAAAAAATCTCAGTAACCGACTTCCAAAAAGGAGGAGGTTCTATGTTCGTCTGTATGTATCTTTTTTTGTGTATGTTCAACGATAATTTCGCCAATTGTGAACCGAATCGAAAAAATATTTTTTAGTTGGAAAGGGAATACTCCCGAGATGGTTCCATTTAAATTTTACAGATATCGGCTGAGCCGTTTTTGAAAAATCAACAATAATGTAAACAATTCTAGCGAAATATTTGAATTTTGTACACGATGGAAGGCGGTTTTGCCATTTTTTGCAAAAAATAATTATTATTTCTACCTCATTTCGTGACTCTTCAAATTTTCTTTTGCTGTAGTTCTAGTATTGGCTTCAGAATAATTCATTATTCATTTGTTTCACTTCTATGCAAGTAGAAAATGGTCAATATTGTTAGGTAAGTACAATGTTACGTACGGACCTGTATCAATAAAATTACGAAAATTCACTTGGATAATGAAATTAATTATTGATTGAGATTATAAAACACGACTATCCTAATACTTTTCCAGCAAAGCGTAGAGTGTCGACTTAATTATTACAAAGTTTTATTTCAATTACATGTATTGTAAAATATGTAGTTTCTTTTAAATACTAAAATAACTTGGGTAATTACTATTACATTGTCACCTGTATTTTATTGTTGATAAATTTACACAACTAAACAGCTCCACCAAATTGTAGTTAGGAAAAGAAATACACATAAAATTACATGATTTACTGCCAAAAACAGCACAATGGTATCGAAGATAATTTTAATTCAATATAATGTTGGATGACCTGCCTGCTAGGTACTATAAATAAGATAAGTAATCCGTGCTCCTCTTACGAATTACCGAAATTTTAACACAAGTTAAAAGCCAGATTTGATTCTTTCTACTTTTTATTTCTTGGATTACTGATTTGATTACCTTCTATTCTGGGAAGTTATAAGAATCTTGCTATCTGGAACTTCGTCCGTCACACAGTCATTACCAAAATATCATATGAAAGATTTGCCAATTTTTTGCCTAGTCACCTAATGGCGTTAATGGGACCGGAACCCATAAGGATCGTTTTGCTCTGTGCCTTCAGTACGGTCATTGGGTAGCCACATAATTAATTTCACGAGATAACACTGTCATTTTAATCGATTCCTAACTACCCTGTCGTTATTTCCGCCTTAGTATAAAGAACCACACGTTTATTAAGTTACCTACTCATTTAGATGATGATCATTTTCTAAGATATCATTGTACTGATCGTTATGAACATTTAAGATTTATCAATAAAGGCATAAAGGAACAGTTCTGTTGCCGACTGCACGCATCAGCAGCCTACAGTGTTGACGGATGATACATAGGCATTCGATGCAGTAGACTACGCGTCGCTAGCTATGAAATGTATTTCATAGAATTCGGCTACGAAATTGCGTAGCCTTTTTTAACAAACGACGAACATATCCTAGAATTTTACTGTAGTCTTTATTATGAAGAAGACCAACCCATCACAAAAAAGTGTTCAGTTTTATCGATAATATAAATAAATAAAAGACGACATCTCACACACGGTCTCTGACCCCAAACTAAGCAAAGCTTTGTGATATGGCTGCCAGAGACTGATATACTACATAGACATATTTTTAAATACATACATATATAGACAGTACCTAAATAACACCCAGACACAGAGCAAACACCTATGTTCATCACATAAATGTTTGCCCTGGGTGGAGATCGAACCCACGCCTCTTTGATCCAGAAGTCAGGGTCACTAACCACTGAGCCACCGAGGCAGTCAAATAACTACTGGTAAAGATAGGCGTATACCTATTCTTTTTTAGGGTTCCGTACCCAAAGGGTAAAAACGGGACCCTATTACTAAGACTTCGATGTCCGTCTGTCTGTCTGTCACCGGGCTGTATCTCATGAACCGCGATAGCTAGGCAGCTGAAATTTTCACTGATGATATATTTCTGTTGCCGCTATAACAACAAATACTAAAAATATAATAAAATAAATATTTAAGGGATGGCTCCCATACAACCAACGTAATTTTTATGTTTTTTTTTGCTGCATATAAATGAGGGCAACAGGTAGATGTTCGAGATGGACCTAAGGGGGCTCCCATATGGTACGGAACCCTTCGTGCGTGAGTCCAACTCGCACTTGGCCGATTGTTTATTTAGGAACGACGAACCTATCCTAAGATTTTACTGTAGTTTTTATTATGATTCAAGATAAACCCATCACAAAAAAGTGTTCAGTTTTATCGATAATATGTTAACTGCTGGTAAAGATAGCAGTATACCTATTCATTTTATCAATTTTTAACTGGACTTACCTACTGATATTAAATTCATCCATGAAAATGTTATCAGCTGTTTTGGTTTTTACGCGATACGAAATATAATGAAATTATTGTTTGGTTTGGTATTTTTAGCGTATTTTCCCATATGCGGAAATATTGATCGGGATTATACAACAGCTGTGTAGGAATAGGTATTGTATATACCCGGGACGTAGTATAAATAATAGTATCTAAGGGGAAACTTTATAACAATAGCCATTCATCGAAAAAACTAATTTCATTTGGGCGAAACTACGGCAATCGCTGAAAGTGATAAACGGCGAAAACTAAACGTTTGGGTGTGAGAGAGTTGGAGAAACCCCTTAAATGTTTCTAATGATATAAAATTATTTATTATTACACAGTGTGTTCGGAAATGAGTAGCTTAGCCCATTCTTAGGTATGTCTCTCAATAATATACTCACATACGACTGTTAAATTCGTTGATCAGTGGCCGCATCGATGGTGGTAGAAGATTGCCCCTTATACTATACCGACATACATACTTATAGAGATTCAAAGCCTAGTATATTTTGTAGTTATATCGAAATACATCTGAATAAAACATCCGCCGTTTTAAAATCTTTTGCATATGATAGTACGATAATGAAATCTGGGGCCTTACTGTGTAAGCGCTCTGACGTTTGGCTTCGCTTGTTCTCCTGCTCGCGCCAGTCACTCACGCCGCGAGGGCGAGCGGGAGGAAAAGCGAAGCCAAACGTCAAAGCGCTTACACAGTAAGGCGTCTGGTCCGAAACCGACGTTGTATATGTTAATGAGGGAATACGGGAAAAGGAAGCAGCGGGCAACAACCGGCCACGGGAACCGCAGAAAGTATCATTTCCAACTCTTTCCTCAGGATGTTTTTTTATAAACATGCCATGAGAACGCGCGGGCCGGCTATATGCTATCCCGTTCATAAATAAATGAGTAATGCAGTTAACGGTCTTGTAGCATCAGCTGTCTCATTTGCACTTTTGCAAGTTTAAATACATAAGCATGGAATTACCAAAAATCGCACAATGCAAAAAGCTTGCTTTGATGTCTTTTAATTTAACAGAAGATTGCGGAAAGAAAATTGTTCCTTTCATATTCTTTGCACTTTGCACGAATTGCTTTATTTATCAACATAAAAGTACTATCATTTATGTGTTAAAAAACAATATTACACACGCACACTCGAGCAAGCGCCCTGCGCCGCTTGAACGAAACAGCAGCTGGCATACATTTTTACCGCGCGGTAGAAAGAGGGGTATATTACTTCCTCTACGCCGCGCCGGCGGCATACGAATCTTACGCATCTTAGGCATCTTACGAATTTTCGATCAGGTCATGTGTCCTGACGCCTGTACGTCCTGAGTTTAACATTTTTTACCCGTCCCAAAAAGTGCACAACGCCGCTAAAGAAGTTTTCACTTCAATAATTTAGGTAAATTAATATGTCGACAACTATGTGATCATGTACCAGCAAACGCAATGTACGGCGTCCAACCAAAAGGTATACTCGTATGACCTAAGAATCGCGCTGGATGTACACCGCTTATTTATGAACGGTTCCATTGGAGGCCTATGGCGAGCCGTAACAAACGTTCCACTACTGAAATAGTGGTGATGATTATGCAATTCATATTCATTTATCTCTGTTATACAATGTGAAATTGCGCGAGCGAGATGGAATTTAAGAACTAAACGGCCCTTAAATAAAACGATGTAGCGATAAATTTTCATAATGAAAACATGAGATGTTTTGTGAGGCGAGACGAGGTGCTTACGAGAGCTGCTTGAGTTTCAGACGAATATTGATTTCGACACTTCAAAGTCATCGGAGTTATTTAATGAACCCGTGTTTAATCAGAGCTCGAACATTTGTTTTAACGTGAACGTATTCGTAGTTCATTTTTAGGGTTCCGTACCCAAAGGGTAAAAACGGGACCTTATTACTAAGACTTCGATGTCCGTCTGTCTGTCTGTCACCGGGCTGTATCTCATGAACCGTGATAGCTAGGCAGCTGAAATTTTTACAGATGATGTATTTCTGTTGCCGCTATAACAACAAATACTAAAAATAGAATAAAATGAATATTTAAGAGGGCCTCCCATACAACAAACGTGATTTTTAGTAGTTTTTTTTCGCTAAAGAGGAATGGGGCCCCCATATGGTACGGAACCCTTCATGCGCGAGTCCGACTCGCACTTGGCCGATTTTTTGAGAACGCCGATTCATGTCCGAGTTCTTCGTGAGATTTTGCGTAAAAATTGGTAACCCTACTCGTATCACATCTTCCAACTCTCTTCATATGTTTTGCTAGCTCTATCTTTTGAACCATGATAAAAAGATTTGCCGTGTGCCTTGGCACAAGCTTAGCACAAGCACACTTTGCTTTTGTCACTTACTGATTTGAGTAAATTTTGATTTGTTCCTAAGCTACATACGGTATGTAGCTTATTAAGGTATGTAACATACCTAACCTACATCTCATATTTGATAGATACGCAGTCTGGCTGAAGGTAAATTTCTGTAGTAATTTGACCACCTTAGCCTAAGCTTCAAGAGTTTTTAAACCGCTAAATGGCCACTGAGACGTGGCTTGTAAACGGTCAAACAATCAGGGCTCTTTGTATAAAGTGTCAGCCAACTGCATACCAAAAGCTTCCTCCCTCCTTCGCCTACAATCCCTATCCTATATCAATCTCGTCCAGGTGTAAAGAAGTTTACTTAACACAAATCTCACCGACATCTTCCTCTTGTCCACAGATCGGCAGGTCGTCAGAATCTCCAATAGACTTCGTGGTGATGGACACAGTGGCGGGCGACAAGACGGGCGACACCAAAGTGCTTCAAAGCACGATATCGCGGTTCGCCTGCCGCATCATAGCCGACAGGAATGACGTCAACAACTGCCGGATCTACGCAGCTGGCTTCGACTCCTCCAGGAATATATTCCTTGGCGTGAGTAGAACTGATACTTAACTAGATTAATCCAGAATATAGGTACAGGAGAACCATGACAGCAACAACAAACAAACAAAACAAATAACTCTTTATTGTACACACAAAATAAAACTTACAATAAATACATCAGTGAAATTCTTAAGGTAGTGCAACACTAGGCGGCCTTATCGCTGGGAGCGATCTCTTCCAGGCTAGCAGCCATTAGATGGTAAGTATACCCGGAGCGAACGTACTTCGCGATGGTTGGATGACGTTGCAAAGCATACAAGAAAGCAATGGTAGAGTCTTACACTAGATCGGAAAGGATGCCATGATCGAGAAGAGCCCTATCTAAGTAGTGTGTGGATACAGGCTGCTTAGATTAATAGCTCAAGGTCCAAGGCGATACCAGGGCATCAGAATTTTTAATAGGTTTCGTGGTGATGCACAAAGTGACGGGCGACACCAAAGTGCTGCAACAACAACAACAACTGCCGGATCTACGCAGCTGGCTTCGACTCCTCCAGGATTTTTTTGCTGTAGAATGGATCCTTATCTAGATTAATCCACGTAGTCACAGGCAGACATAATAAATAAATAAATAAATAAATATTTGAGGACATCTTACACACGGCCTCTGACCCCAAACTAAGCAAAGCTTGTGATATGGCTGCCAAAGACTAATATACTACTTATACATATTTTTAAATAAATACTTATATAGATAGTAACTAAATAACACCCAGACACAGAGCAAACACCTATGTTCATCACATAAATACTTGCCCTGGGTGGGGATCGAACCCACGCCCCTTTGACCCAGAAGTTAGGGTCACTAACCACTGAGCCACCGAGGCAGTCACAATGGTAGCCGCGGAACGGCCAATGTTGTAAAGGCAGACCACTAGTGCGATGTTTGGATGATATTGTAAAGCATGTAGAAAACCACTGGAAGTCTCGTATAAGACCGGAAAGATCGGTGAAATCATGAAGAGGCTTAATCAAACTGAAAAAAAAGGCTTGCATGAGTCTATTCAGTTGTGTCCTAGATTATGACATGTAAAAAAACTCAACCAGTTCACGAGCTACTACATAACAGTATATTTACTGTATTTCAAGCTTGCGAGTTCATCTCCCCTATCTAAAACCAGATCGTGTCGTAATTATTCTGATAAACATCTCACTCGACAAACAAATATGTAAACCTAAATTTATTCACAAAGGCACGCGTACACACAATTTTATGGAAGACACCTTCAAAATGGCGAGTAAAATTCTAATTTATTTACATTATTCTGTATACTCATGCCATTAGGTAGGCGTTTGATACGCGAGTACTTCTCGTACGGGTCGTGGGCGGCCGAGACGTAAAACATTAAATGGATTTTAATAAAACATTATCAACTCGTTTATTCACAAAGAATCTATTAAAAGAACTCGGGCGTTTGAAGTGGCTTGGTAACTGTCGTCGTAGTTTTTAAGGCTTCAAACCTTGTAAAGAGTTATTTTTGTGGAACCGTCGACTTTTACCTTGATTATTTTCATCATAAAAGGGAGACCGTAACGTGGTCCCGATGCCCATTGTTACGTATTTTTTCTTCTACGCCTTTCCTCATATTGCTTAAATCGCTCTTGATCGAGGGTCCAATTCTTGCACTCGAATATATGACAATAATATTATATGACTCGAATATAAAAAGGGGAGTCTCATAAGTTTCAGATGTGTTCGTGCCTGTGCCAGCTCATTTATAAACGAAAGATTTTTATCAATGGAAAAATGTTCAATTCAATTTACGGAAACTGCTTTCGCGACAATGAATAGCTTCTATTTAATTATTACGGCCACAATTATCACTTAAATTGGTTTATTTTAGCGAAAATTGACAATTGGTTGAATATCATCATAATTTTGGCTAAATCAACCGTTTTACATAGATTCACTGTTACATTGTTTTTTTTGTTGTTGTATGTACGACTTATTTATTACTGATAAATCAGTTTTTGCAAATCCAAAGTGAGTAGGCAGTTAAGAATTCAAGCTGCCTGTAGTGTTTTACCTTAATTGACATCTGTAACTTAATATACTGATTTCATCTCTTCACGTTACAGGAGAAAGCGACGAAATGGACAGAGAATCACGAAATAGACGGACTGACGACGAACGGGGTGCTGATCATGCATCCTCGCGGCGACTTCTGCGGCGGCAGCACGGCCTACGGGCCTTGGCGGGAGACTTCTGTGGGTGGAGCCGTCTTCTCTCTGCGGGAGAGCCGCTCGGCACAACAGAAGGTACCAGAACTTTTATGACATAATGCGTATAGCGATTATGTTGACGGGAATTCGGAACGGAGAGCTATAAATAGACTGATGACGTACTGGGTGCTTATAAAGTTTCCTCGCGGTGATTTCTGCGGCGGCAGCACGACTTGCGGGCCCTGGCGACTTCTGTGGGTGGTGCCGTCTTCTCTCTGCGAGAGAGCCGCTCGGCACAGCAGAAGGTACAAGAACTTTGATGCCACTTGAGTTTATGTTGACGGAAATTCGGAACGGAGACTATAGACAGACTGGCGACAAACGGGGTGCTGATCATGCATCCTCGGGGCGATTCGTGCGGCAGCAACATGGCCTACTGAATTGTTCCTCAAGCGTCGAACCGAAAACATCGGTCTGACTTAGAGTGCAGTGCAAAGTCCAGAATCCATTATAAATGGGAATGCATGATCTAGGAATCTAGGACAAGAGAGAGAGAGAAGTACCTACTTGCACCCAGGCTGTTTCGGTGCTCATGATCAGATCGTCTATCTGATAGACGACCTGATCATGAGCACCGAAACACGTCCACTGATTAAGTGGATAGACTGTATCCACTTAATCAGTGGACGTCTGACACCGTACTTGCCGGTACGTAGTCTCCATTCGAGACGTATTTATACTATTCCTATAGATAATACGAGGACATTATATTATAGGCAAGCATGATTTATATCGCTAAAAATGGCTTTCGATAGTATGGAGAGCCTGTTCTTATATCAATCTAAGTATACTTGCCATCATTGAGCTAGCTAGTACCTAATCTGACTGCGACCTACTTTGTTAGTCACTAGGCGTCATCTTGCCAAGATCAGTTTTCTAAATGTTTTACCGAATATGGGTGTAAAAAACAAAGGTCGACCCTGCCCTCCTTTCGTAACTGGATACGAGCCAACGCCTGTGCCAAAGGTTCTTACATCTATCATCAGTACTTACATTGATTCACTACACATGTCGCAAGATCAATGGTACACCGTCTTAATGCCTCAGAAACATTTCAAGACACGTAAACTTGACTAAGGTGGTCGTCGTTTGTTTAAAAGTGATCTAATATTTGCAACGGGTTAGATTCAGGTGGAGGGCATCTGCATAGATCATGCATAAACCAAAATTGTCTAAAGATAATAAATACAATTTGGTCAAGACTACTACTAAATCGCAGCGTACAATGCATGCTGACAGTGTTATCACGTTGAATGGCAATGATTTTTAGATGTTAGCATCAAGCCAGATAAAGACCAATATTTTAGTCTCGCGTTGCATCCGCCAGGGAAAAAAAAGCACATTAAAAATACAAGTAAAATAGTATACACAATAACACTAGCTGGCCGTCCCGGCTTCACCCAAGTACCTGCGATGGTTATAGCTGCAAACCTCGTTGAAACACTAACGAAAAGAAAGTGAAAACCGCATTCGAATCTGTTGTGTAGTTTGCAAGATATAAGCCGATACACGAAGCCGTGGTGGCCTAGAGGTAGTGACACCCTCCTAACAATCGTGAGGTTGGGTTCAAATCCCGTTCCCGTACCAATGAGTTCTTTGGAATTTATGTACGGAATTACACACCACTGGCTTTTCTGTGAAGGAAAACATGGTGAGGCAACCTGTATACGTCCGTAGAAGAAATTCGATGGCGTATGTGAATCCACCAACCCGCACTGGACCAGCTTGGGGGATATGGCCCAATCACCCTTCGTGGGTAGGCCTACGTCCTGCAGTGGACTATTAAAAAGGCTGGTACAGTACAGTAAGCCGATACACAGACGGGACGACATACACAGAAATAGCGACTTTGCTTTATTATTATGTAGTGATTGTTTTACACAAGATATATGTTATCTGGAAGTTGTCGATGATTAATATAGTTATTTAACTGTCTCCTCTCCCCCAAAAACAAAATCTTAATTACGACATCGAATATGACTGCATACCGACTAGATGTATGATAGTTACAACCGGCAATATGAAGTTTATTAGGCAATAAACTTTATGGGTACTACGGATAGAACAGTCTAGCTCACAAATGAAATTTTTATGCTATATCTAACTCTTTCTGAGAATCTTAACTATATATCCCTGGTTATCTTTCCATAAAATGCTTTTACTCGCTTTCCCGTTAGTTGTCATTAATGAAGTAGGTTAATGCTTATTGGAAAAAAATAAGCAGGATTTGATGATGATAATGGGTTTTTGTGTACCTAAATACAGTGTGTGCCAAATTTGACTGTATATTGTTAGTGAAAAATCATTCGCAGCGTAGGTAGTCCATTGTCAAAGTGGGCAGATGATTTGACAAAGACCCGCTTCCAACTGGTCTTATTCTGTTTGGCTATGCATTTGTATTTTATCGGAATGAAAAATAAAGAGTTTATATATATATGTATTGCGAATTGATCATCTATATATCTATTAACAAAGATACAGCACAAAAGTAAAAAGAAGACTTTATATAATCCTTGAATACGTTAATATCGTTCCGATTTTTAAATTTATATTGTTATTTTTTGTATATTTCAGGGCTTACCCTGTCAAGAAGAGACAAACGTCCTCAGAGACGGCACAATGATAGACTTATGTGGAGCTACGTTACTATGGAGAAGCGCCGAAGGACTTAAAAATTCACCGGTAATTCTTGCCTTTTTTATTTATACATTACGTAATGATAGCTAGATTAATACAAACAATTCCACCAAAAACCCAACACTCCTTTAAAAGTTTTTTAAATAAAGTTTAAAATTGTTTAGAGATCGATTTGGCAATGAATTCCATACCATATTTTCTGTTTGTTTTGTTAATTTATAAGTGCCATTGCAAACGAGTGTTTCGCTACAATTTTTATAAAAAGGCAGACACGGTTGGTAGTGACCACTTCTTCATCTGACTGCAGCGTTTGCGTGGGCGCTGTTACGCTTGCTGGTGATCAGCCAGTCAGCCTAAATATAGGGCTATGTTCAGTAGATTATTAAAAGGCCGTAAAGTTCAGTACAATTATTTTAAGAATAGCGTTTTAATCTTCATAGTAATTAATTGAACCAATATGGTATGTTTTTTGCAGACAAAGCGCGACCTAGAAGCGTTAGTGGACGAGTTGAACGCGGGCCGGCCGCAGTGTCCCGTGGGACTCAACACGCTCGTCATCCCGCGCAAGCTGTCCACTCAGCACCAGGACCTCAACCAGCCCTACGTCTACCTCAACTGTGGCCACGTGCAAGGTATACCCTTAGACTAGCGACCTAGCAGCGTTAGTGGACGAGATGAACGCAAGCTGTCCACCCAGCACCAGGACCTCAACCAGCCCTACGTCTACCTCAACTGTGGCCACGTGCAAGGTATACCCTCAGACTAGCCACCTAGCAGCGTTAGTGGACGAGATGAACGCAAGCTGTCCACACACTGTATATGTGTCTCAACTTTGCAAGGTATGAAAACGATCAGACTAGCTGGGATATTATGTCAGTGGAGTTTTGATAGGAAGATAGTGAACTGAATGCTGACTCAACATTCAAGACTTGTCATCCCGCGCAAACTGTCCAGTCTTTACACGGAGGTTAGTAAATATCTTGGTGGGAAAGCGAGTGGTCATTCTAAATGTATTTTATATTTAATCTGGCTGTCAGCTTTGATTAGTGTGTACCTATCTGTCAGACAGATACATAATCAAAGATAAATTTTACAATTATTTTCGGATAAAAAGAACGCAGGTAAACGACACTTAATTTAAAGAAAACCGGCTATGCGTCCGGCGTCGTCAACAACCTCCAATATACTGCCAATGTCATCCACGACCGCTATTTCGGACGCCGGACCGGTGTCCGTCGCGCCGACGTGCATCCGGCGACAATTGCTCGTCGGATAGATGTCCGGTGCGTTAACACACGTTCAGACACCATCATACACCACCGCAAATCCGGTGAAAAAAACGGTCCATTGTCCGATGAAACAAATTGCCATGAACAAGCGCACTAAGGTTGGCTCAACGTACTGATCATTCTACCGAAGCCTTTTTACCATAACCCTATGCACTCGACTGTTCCTGATCTATCTTAAAACTTAATTGATAGATACTACTCAGAGTAACTATGACTGATTTAGCATCAAACTGAAGCAGTCAACAAAATTTTGTGGAATGTAAGATTGTGATTTCACTGTGAATTTATCATTCACCTGTGTTGTTGCAGGCGAGCACTCGTGGGGCGCGGAGGTTGGCGAAGTGGGCGTGCGACGCTGCCCGATGTGCCTGACGGCCGGGCCCGTGGTGCGCGTGTGTATGGGCATCGAACCTGCTTTCTATGTCGATGCAGGTCCGCCTACGTACGCCTTCAACCCCTGTGGACACATGGCATCGGAACTCACTGTCAAGTTAGTATAACTACTTCCTTCTTCTTCTTCTTTTATGATTTGGCGTCGCATTATTGTGCATTTGCCAGTGTCAAGTATTTTTAATAATTTTTGATATTTTATCAAAATAGTCGTAGTTACGTTATAGTCCAATAAAGTCACGGTCAAGTCCAAATCCAAACATAGTCCAAGTCATACCTCAGTAAAGCAGTGGAGACTTTACTAGAGGCGTCTATGGAGTATTGGTAACAACACGGATCATGTCACGGAATACGTCACGTTATATAACTTGCCTACACTCATACACGTAAATCAGCTCATAATCAACGAAATACCACAAATTTTTCAGGAATTATCACTGATAAAACACAAATTTAACAAAGTAATATAATGAGGCGACATGATTTTTCCGCGTTCCCATCAAAACTCAACTAGTTCCTTATACACTCATCTGGTTACCGTTACACTATACTTGAATAAGACTGCCGTCCTGTCCTGTCCGTATTTAAGGGCATCGAGCCTGCTTTCTATGTGGTTGCCGGACCGCCCACACATACGTCTTAGCCCCTTGCAGACTATGGCCTATGCAAGCTAACGTTTATTAAAATGCCCTTTTATTATATGAAATTTTATATTTGTTTGTTTTACCAGGTACTGGGCAGGAGTGGACATCCCGCACGGCACGAACGGCTTCCACGCGATCTGCCCGTTCTGCGCCGCGCCGCTGCAGGGCACGCCGGGATACGTGCGCCTCATCTTCCAGGACAACCTCGACTGAATCTCACTACAAGGTATGCTTCCAAACCTCGACTGAATCTCACTACAAGGTATGCTTCCAAACCTCGACTGAATCTCACTACAAGGTATGCTTCCAAACCTCGACTGAATCTCACTACAAGGTATGCTTCCAAACCTCGGCTGAATGTCACCACAAGATATGCTTCCAAACCTCGACTGAATCTCACGACGATGTATGCTTCCAAACCTCTTAAACTACAAGCTAAGTGAATTTACTGAATCTCACTAAAACACCAACCCTGAAATCGCGAAAAAATATCTGTTGTTCCTGCAAAAAGTCGATTGACTCTCGACAAAATGCCTATATGGAACAGTTGATTTTCTTTTCGCTGTTAATTCTCTAGATGATTCTAGACAACGAACATACACTAAGATATCATTGTAGTCATCATCATGACAATTTTTAGTGTGGAACAAACGTTGAAATAGCAAGTAACAGCAATTCCGTATTCACGTCGAAAGGAAAATGCGTTTTTTTTTTTTTTATTAAACTGTCAAAAGTTTCTGTCATTTTGTATCTTTATTAAGTATTATTTTTGATTTCCAGGTCCATTGCCGTAAACGACGCACCGAGGCAACCCGGCGCAGTCTCGCGCTGTGCCGCGCTCGGCCGCGGACCTCGCGTTGCACCACACAGTATGCACGGAATCTCGACACTTTCATCGCAATATAGCACCTTGTTTACCTTACCTTGGAACGTTTGCCGGCAAACATCTTGAACATTATAATCCTATAAAAACTGTCATTTGATATGGAGTCTTTGGATCATACAAAAAAAAGATTTTACTCACAGAGTATCTCTGTGTTTTTACTGGAGTGCTTTTTAAGTCTGTCAGCGAAACAGGTAATGTATGACCCAGATCAGTATTGAATGTCCGATCTATAGTTTTTACGGTAAATAGGTAATACTGTGAATTCTAATCAGGATTTTATGCTATTATAATAAATGCTCGTTTAGTATGAAGCATAATTGTTGAATAAAAATAAATTACTGAAAAATCCATATCTACATCCAGGATTGAAAAACTTATACATCGTAATTCAGTGGAACTGTTTTTGTGGTTAAATGGTTTATTTTTCTTAGAAAAACTATCATAATTTTATGGGCAACAATGACGTATTACGAGCTTTTGGCGCATATGTAGATACATGTACACTGAAAATACCTAAGATCCTCTAAAAAGTCTCTCTGTGGTCTTATACGTTGAAATTAATTAGGTACGTTATTTTTCAAGATATTTGCCGGACGTCATAATCGCTTTTTCGATTCAAAGATTACCCTTATACATTGCATTATTGACAGATAACACAATGTTTTCACAAACCCATTTGAATGAATTATTAATTTATCTACGGCATTTTGTTTTTAATATGGGATCCATGTAAATTAACAAAGTCGAATATGTTTTCTGCGCTTGAATAGATGATATATTATTTATATCTCGTAAACTTGTGAAGAAATTGCGTGTAGCAAATATTGACAGCTTAATAGCGATGTTAAACAAACATAGGTACTGAGATACTGTGGTTCGATCGTAACATTCATTTTTTGTATTCACATTTAATAAACAAAATTGTTAATCAAGATGCAAAATATTTATTGAGAAACTTATATTAAACGGACGCGTTTATGTTAATATTAAAAGTGAAAATAACTTGTGTTTACTTACTGTCTGTATGTTTAAAAATAAGATTATAATAGCACTAACAGACGCCCAAATTCAGTGCGGCGGACCAACTATAAGACTGTGGTCCGATCGTACCAAATCTTGCGTGTTTACGCCATCAAATGTTCGACTATATAGGAACATTTATTTGTTAAAATCGAACGCGGATAAAAAATAAAGCTTTGATGATTTATAAATTATAAATAATTGTTGTGATTATGAGATGAACTGGAACGTTTTAAATATGTTTTGCTTCTGATAAAACTATATTTATAGTGATGTCGTACTTTTATAACACATGATAATCTTAAATATAAAACCACCTTTACGCTGTATATCCGCGGAATTATGTTTATCCTCTTTTGAATGAGCGTTAGATGAACTATCTTATACTATTGAATTCAGTTTGAATTGAATTTAACTCTGCAATATTGGAGTTTTCGTTGTAAAAGTTGGTCAAAGTGAAGAACAAAACTATATTCTAAAGTATTGCTAATGAATTTGCATCACTTCTTATAGAGTACTGATATATTATCTTACATCTTACATGAACTGTAATAATGTGGTGCTATGTAGATTCCTTGTACTGAAAGAAAATGAAATTAAAAACGCTGATCAATATATCGCATATTTGTGGGAGTTTTTCAACCCAGTATGGTCACAGCATCATGGTCGCGAGGTTTTTGAATTGTTTGAGTATATATTACAAGTGGAATCAAACTTTTTGGCGGCTCCCAATCTTAACTGCAGCTCACTAAACAATTGCGCGAGGATTGGGTATCGCACAAACATGTGTTAATTCGGCCTATACCTACATAAGTGGCGATAATTAAATAATATATTATCTTGCTTAAATAAACATCAAAACTATAATGAGATTTATGAGCAAGCGTAACGCTTATCAAGTCAAGCAAGTGGAAAACTAAGATGTCTACTTTTCGCCGACTAAAATTTCAATGAGTGAAAGTGAGACACAATTTTCTATGAGACATTGGTTTATCAAACGTTTTTGCATTAGAGGATAACGACATAAAAATGTAATAGATTCTTGAAAATATTTTAACCCGATGCATTAGAATATTGTGATTTACGAGTTAATTTATTACGTTTATGGTGTAGTACCGTAATTTAGTAGTAAGGGGATGAAATGTAAATATTCGATGTACGTCTAAGTAATTTATGTTGAATTTTTTTTATTTAAGTGATGTGCTCCATTTCATGCGTTTGAAATATGATTTTGTTTGATAATGATTAGGTGTGTGTATGTTTGTTGTTTGAGTGATGAGAATTGAATCGAATATACATAATACGTCATGATTTTTGTACACATGTTTTTTTGTAGCAGCTTTAACTCATCAAACCATAGACCACGAACCAATGAGAGGAAATAAATAACGGCACGTATTCATGTTTCTTTATCTCTTGTATTTTTAATGAGTTTAGAATACAAAGTCAACAGTATATTAAAGGTAAAAATCTACAAGTGTGTAGTGAATGTAACAAAGTGACTTAGCGATTGGGTGTCGCTGCATCTGCCAGCTGGTATTTGTGCGGAGTAGTTAACGATTATTATTTTGTTCATGCTAAAACTGGCTTTATTACGACATTGTCAGGGTTTCCATTTATTAAAATGTCATCATGTAGGCTGTAAAAATGCCTGTACATGACTAGTAGAATTTTTCTTTTAGAATATTTCTATAAACCAAAATCACAGGCATATACAATATGTGTGAGAGAATCATGAATATATAAGAGTTCACATTCTTTACTTGAGAGTTATCTTGATACTCTTGATAGAAGTGTATAAAGTAATGGGAGATATATAATAAGTAGCATTTCCTTTTGATATGTACCTACTAAGTGTAATTTAAGTTCAACTATTTACTTTTTTTTTTCAAAAGTAATATGCGGTTGAATGGAATAATTTTAAGGTATGCGCTGTAATGTAAGAGAAAGTGAAATAACATAGGTATATGACTCAATCAAACAATATCATGAAAACAAGTCTTATTGTATAATTAGAAAGTTTAATCGATTACATGTCGGCTTTTCTTTGGATGAATGCATCATCTTCGTAGTTTGTTGAAAACGGGATAACGTTAAAGAATATATTGTTACAACAAATCTTTGCTCGATCTCAAAATGGGTGCAGTTCGAAAGGTACTAGTGCTGAGAAATATTCTTCATACCATCATACAGTAAAATTAATGTTTAAACCTATTAGCCGCGTACTGACTGCCCGAATGCGCGGCTGAGGCATACTTCTGTCTTTATCTGCTGAGATATTGACTGAGCAGGATAAAAACTCTTCAGGCTAGTACACGCGGATTACGATGTTCTATTGTAAGCCAATATATACCATAAATATGTGCCTGTACAGTTCAGTACAGCAGTACCGAACATTCAAACACGCCATGATTCATGATTGGGCGGTATAGCAAACAAGGCATAACAAGGTAGTAAGCACTATTGGTGTATTTCGGACTCCACCCATGTATTCACTTGTCCGCATTCATCTCTTTCATAAGAACTCTTAAGTTCTATGTTTGTATAAATACTATAAGTTTTATAGGACGTAGTCGGCGTAGCTTACGGTGTATGAAAAAATAGTTTTTGTACAATTCTAACTCACTAGTTAGTGATTACACGTTGGATATGACAAATTGTGAAAAAAATTACCACAAAATATAAGCAATCGCTAATAAACTATCGTTATAGCATTACTATGAAAGTGATTGCACATAACAACTTGTTTTTAAGGATTAGCGGAGCGATCAATTGCATTTCCAAGCATTGAGGTATTGCCATTGAACATTGAGGTATTGCCATTGAACATTGAGGTATTGCCATTGAACATTGAGGTATTGCCATCGTCAAGCTAACTTGACATATGCGCGAGCGCGATCCGAGTTATATGACAATCGTAAATGTGTACTGCTTAAGACAAATAAAATCTAAACTTATAATAAGGCTTCGAATTTTATTGACGACGGCCTTTTCTGAACTCTGAGCGCGTTTACACACACACAGGACTTATTACGTTTTAACAATAATAATTGCAATTGATCGTTTCACGGATGCTTTAGGTTAAGGTTTTCGATTAATGCTTATTCAGAGATGTAGGTGGTTGAAACAAAGTAGATTTATTAGCATTAACGTTGAGTTGTGCTCATTTTGTAGACACCCAAAAAGTACTAAAATTGGACCATGCTATTGTTTAGCTGCCATTTTTGTTATGATTTGAGTCGCATCTTGCATTGACTGTCTTGAACCGCGTTATTTCTTTAGGATGTGAGAGTAGTAACGCTTAATAGCGCCTAAATGGGGTTGCATACCGAAAATATGAAGAATACATAAGCAAGTTGAATTATTTAGTGTTTTCGGTGTGCAGCTCGCGAGTGTTGGGCCGCTGAGGCAAAACTTCGGGTAGTCGAATTTGTTCTTTTGCGCTGTTTATATAGAATTCAATTTCGATTGCCCGAGATTTTGTCACGGAGTTATTAGCCTAATATGTAAACCATACTAAAGCTATGTACACATCTGACAAATACAAAACTTTGTGTAGTAAACTAAAGATGGATGTGACGTGCGTAACTTTAGTGTGGATTACAGTTTTGTTCTAACAATTAGTGGTAATAAGAACTGAATGCTAGCCTTAATTTAATTTATAAATCCTAAGAGCTAGGTTATTAATAAATCGCTCTTTTGAGTTAGAAAATTGATGGGTTGTTTTATTTTCAAAATGAAAAACTATGGACGTTAAATCTAATTTATTTGACCAGACATAATTATCACATCAATGCTGATAGAAAGTCACTTAACAGAAATGATATATACCTTAGACTTGCTTACAGCAATATTTAGAGTAATTAAGTAGGTAAGCATTTTAGTCATGCCTATGCCAGCTAAATGCTGTTCATTTTCAGTAATAGGCATGACTAAAAAACATAATGAGTCTCTATAATCTAAGAATGAGTCCGTCAGATAGATTATCAAAAAATATTAGGCACGTATTTTTTCTTTTGTCAATCGGAGAAAAATGTATGATGATATAGCCCGTTAAAGTTCCGCGTGACGTCACGACTCCCACTCCCGAACTTTGACAAGGTTTATCTTAATTTGTAATTTGTTGTTTGATTGACTAAAGACTGTCTTTATGATGTACTACTACATCATAAAATACTAGTAAATTTGTAATTGAGGTCAATAACTGGTCGTAGCTTCGTAAGCAGTGGACTTTTACTTTATTTTTCTTTAACTTCAAAGACATGAGGCGTAGTAATTCTTCCACTATACGGGCTAGTTGGCAAGTGCACTGCAAAACAGCTTACTGATAATAAAATACCCAATACTGCTCGTAAGCAGTGGCATATTTCAGTCTGATACATTTACTTCACAAATCATTAAGGTAAAAATGCATTGTAAATTGAGCTCAGTAGACATACATTCACACTGGACTTTAGCAGTGGCATCCTCTGCGCCTTGCGCCATATTTTTATTTTCTTCGTATAAAATATCACTAGAAATTGAACCTAGGAATGATGATATCCTGCAATGATCATAAGTACATTACGCGGTGGCACTGTTCAATAGCATCCTTTACACCCAATAATAAATCTTTATCTTCAAATCACTAAGGTAAAAATTCATTGCAAATTGAGTTTAGTAGTGACAATAACCCTAATGCACTGGTCGTAAGCGGTCGCGACGGCGAGGCCGGCGTGGTCGCGGTTCCAGTCGAGCGCGTTGATCGGCTGCGAACTGACCACCATGCGCTGCAGACGCCGCAGTTTACCCGCCACACCAATGGCGACACCTTCTGCATCTGTGCGATACCTCTGATCAGGGTATTCGCTGGAAAAGTTTTTAAGGTGCTATAATGGGTGTATGGAAATGCTAGGGTGCGCGAATTCGGAAGTGGGTAGTATAGGTCAAATCATACAACATGGCAGCTGTGTTTTAGTTCCAAGCTGCGGATAGCCCAATCCTGAGTGAAGCTAAAATAACATCTGCGCGAGGATTGGGTTATCTGCAGCTTGTAGCTAACATCTTCTTTTCAGTCATAGGACGTCCACTGCTGGAGATAGGCCTCCCCTAAATATCTCCAATAAGACCGGTTGGTAGCGGCTTGCATCCAGCGCGATCGTGCGGTCTTAATGAGGTCGTCCGTCCACCTTGTGGGTGGACGTCCTACGCTGCGCTTGCCGGCATAGCAAACATCACGTGTATGATTCGGCCTATAGTACCACCGCTATACACAAGTCACATTCGCCGCCACCGGCTACTAGGTATGAATAATCGGCCAAGTACGAGTCGGACTCGCGCACGGAGGGTTCCGTACTGTATGGGAGCCCCCCTTAAATTTTTATTTTGTTTTTAGTATTTGTTGTTATAGCGGCAACCGAAATACATAATCTGTGAAAATTTCAGCTGCCTAGCTATCATGGTTCATGAGATACAGCCCGGTGACAGACAGACGGACATCGAAGTCTTAGTAATAGGGTCCCGTTTTTCCCTTTGGGTACGGAACCCTAAAAATGTCGGTATATGCCGAGTCAAACAACTTGGCGGCTGTGATGTTAGCTACAAGCTGCGAATAACCCAATCCTGTCTAAATCTCACTTAACAGCTGCGCGATGATTGGGTTATCTGCAGCTTGTATCTAACATCACAACCGCTAAGTTGATTGATTCGGTCTATTTGAATAGTTAAATAGGTAGTTATTATTGTCAACTTACTACTTCCAGAGAGTAACTTGTCCATTGCCAGCACAAGTTACGAACAAGTCTCTGTTCTGGGGCAAATGTCGCGCCACCCAGATAGTGCCGCTCTTAGAATTGTTGTCTAACACCTGCAAATTGAAGAAAACCAGAAAAAAATTAAGGTGTCTACAGGTAAGGTACTTTTGATACAACGCAGTGTCAGTTTTTTTAAGTTTCGGGCTGTAGAATAAAATCTTTCAAAATTGGGACAAATACTTATTAAGATATTTCATTGAATCGCATCATATCAGCTATAGCTCGCGTCCACTGCTGATATAAGTATCTCCTGCACGGGTGGCATGGCAAAGGGACAAATTGTCTTTCCACCATTATATCCCCTCGAAGTGGAAATAAAGTATTTATTGACAATGACAACTGACATTAAAGGTGGATAAAATGCTTTTCTGTCTTTGCCGTACTACCTGTGCTGGAGTTATGCAATAAGAATAAGACCTGCTTGAAAGTGGCTTGAATCCAGCGCGTCCTTATGCGGCCTTAATTAGATCGTCTGTCCACTTAATTGAGGACGTCCTACGCTGCACTTGCCGTACTGTAGGCCAAGCATGCGACCACGAAAAGCCATAAAAATAACTCTTATCGACGTGTGAAAAAGTGACAGATATATACTACGCCATAACTATGTCTCTTTCTGACGTGTCGAAAGAAATATTACGTGGTGAGCATCCTAGCCCGGCTGGTCTCTATGATCTCCATTTAAGAGCTTTATTGCTCCATTGACCATCAGTTTTCCGCGCTATGTGCCCTGAACACAGCTACTTGCTAATCTGTTGGACTATGTCGGTAACTTTAGTTCTCTTATGTCTAAAATTATAATGCTGCAGAAGTGTAGATAATGACTTGCCTGGGCAAATCCTTTGCTTGGATTCTGTGTTCTGACGTCGAACACGTGGAACTTGCCTTCCAGAGTGGTGGCTACTAACTTATTCATTGGAATGTCCTTGCGGTCAAACTCTACAGAGCAAACCTGTAGCAGTAAAAAAAAACATTACTTATTTTACTTCTTACTGATCTAGATATTAAATTAACTACAATTTGGTATACTAAGCGCCACACAAAACGGCGGAAGTTATGCGCAGAACGCTGCGCAAAAGTCGAAATATAGGTATGCCAGAGAAACGAGACGCCGGAGCACCGCCCGCCAACCTCACACCTCCCGCACGGTCCCTACGCATTGTGCACACATACGCAATAATTAGCGAATTATCATCTGCGGCTAACTTCTCATCTGCCGATTTGTGTAGCACTTAGTATATAGTTGTTGATGTGAATGTTGTATACGCCTATAATTGGTGATCATATCAGTCCTGTGTATTACTGTATTTTAAATTTATATAAGTGTGTTTAATATGTTCACTGTTGGCGTATCTTTAATAAATAAAATAAAATAAAAATAAAATAGTTGCAGATGTGAATATTGAGTGAATTGGCTTTATATAGCTCGAACCCCAACTTCTTGGCAGTTGTGAGCTACAAGCTGCGCACATCCCCTCTCTTGCGCTTGAATGTAATGTAAATGGCTATTGCGCAACCACTCGCCTTGTGTTCACAGACGCCAAGATCTTTGATTCGGGCTATAGTCATTATTTTTCCCAAATAATGGCATAACCGACTTCGACCGCGTACTGGTATTCGAATAGTTCGCGCGGACGATGTAGTGATTTTGACATTATTGTTGATTTAACCCTTTCACTGCTGAGGTACTTTTTTTAAGGTGCCTGCTAATTCTGAAACGCACACGCAAGGCGCGGGAAGACGCTACCGCACACGCCTGGTGTGTGTAGTAGCCGCGGGGCGTGAGAATCGAAAACACAGACGTGTGTGTTTTCAGCAGTGAAAGGGTTAAAAAAAATACTGAGCCGATTTCAATAAAAAAATTATAGGACTACCTTTGAAGTATGATCTACTAAGCAAAAAAAGATTGATCAAAATTCGACCACTCTGTAAAAAGATATGCGTGGTCATCATAAAAAAAACGCGTCTACTTGTATAGGCCGCGCCACACAAGTTGGCGGATGTGAAGCTATAAGTGCGGCTTTTTGTGAGCTTCAGTCAGGATTGGATATTGCGCAGCTTATGGCTAATTTCACATCCGCTAACTTGTGTGGCTCGGCCTATAAACCTCCGTTTTGTCAGTTTTACCCCATTTTTCAAATTGCACTCCCATCTCAGCGACATAGTTCTGAGGTCAAACATCTTCAGGTCTCCATTATCGTACCCAGCAGCTACTATCCTCTCTGAGTCATTGAAGGAGTTTCCGAATGCTACAGCCCAGCAGTCTCTCTTTGACTCTCCCTGTACTGGCTGCATGTTCGCTACGGGCTTGCCTCTCTGACGTGGGTCCCACACCTTGACAGTTCCTAAAATAATTTTGACTGCCTTAGTGGCTCAGTGGTTATAATCCTACCGCATAACTTAGTCTTCGCCTGCGCGGTACAGGGGCGCCGGGGGAGACGACAAAGGGGACTGAGACAGGTTCGGGCGCCGGGGACACTCCGCCCGCACCTGTCTCAGTCTCCCTTTGTCGCGCAGGCAAAGACTAAGTTAAGCGGGAGGATTATAGTGGCCCTAACTAAGGGATCAAAGAGGCGTGGGTTCGATTCTCACCCAGGGCAAGTATTTATGTTATGAACATAGGTGTTTGCTCTGTGTCTGGGTGTTATTTAGGTATTATCTCTATCAGTCTCTGGCATTGGAGAGACCGTGTGTAAGAAGTAAAAAAAAAAAAGTTATTTCGAAGAACTGTGTATACTCCGTGACACCACTGAAGTCCGATGACAGAATTGGGGAACTAAGTGATTCAGGCGCCAAGTCTGTTGGATTTCAGTGGTAGGGCAGAGACTATGTTATAAACGGGATCAATGATAAGGCCTTTGCCGTGCGGTTTTGTCACGGAAGATCCTTTGCAATTTATTTATTTATTTCTTTATAGGCGAGCAGTATACACTGATGTGCCTTTATCAAGCAGAGTTGAATAAAATTTGTATTTATCTGTCAAGGAATGTTTTTCCTTCTTTATCCAAATGAAGATCCAGTCTATTCTGTGTTTATAGTCCTTGCTGAGATTACATCCTCAGGCAACCTGTTCCAGTTGTAAACTGTGTTGCAGAGGATTTATGTCTGAATGACATAGAATAAAGTGTAAGAAGTAGTAGTAGTAAGTGTAATGTTTTCCATTATACGTTTTTTTGTTCTTAGTATAGTGTGGCAAAGGCCCCAGTAATTTATGATTGTGAAAAGTTTTATTGTTTATTACTTTTTACACCATTAGGCTTATGTGTACAAAAACAGGCCAATACCTATAGATGGATTTTTAGGGTTGCGTACCCAAAGGGTAAAAACAGGACCCTATTACTAAGACTCCGATGTCTGTCTGTCTGTCACCAGGCCGTATCTAATGAAACATGATAGCTAGACAGCTGAAATTTTCACAAATGATGTATTTCTGTTGCCGCTATAACAACAAATATGTACTGTAAACTAATAAAAACTGAATAAAGTAAATATTTAGGGAGGGCTCCCATACAACAAACGTGATTTTTAGGAGTTTTTATGCTCGCTATTAATAACGGCAAGAGGAATGGAGCTCAGGGGGCTCCAACATGGTACGGAACCCTTCGTGCGCGAGTCTGACTCGCACTTGGCCGATTTTTCCTTTTCATATCGAATGCAAAGCAGCACTCAAACCAAATTTAGGCAATTTAATAGGTAAAATATTAAAATGTATGCTGTCTTGTAAATGTGTTGACAGGTAAATAAAAATAAAATTACATATTTAGCATATAAAAGGTACTTATTGCTTTGCTAATTTATTTTTTAATTTCCTGCCAAACAGTAACTAAGTTAATTGTATTGATTATACTAACCATCTCTACTTCCTGTAACTATCTCGGGTGCTCCACAGTTAACTGTACTGCCGCCCATTCCATCGATGGAGTTAATGATATCGGTGTGCTCTTTTGTTATGTACACTTGGCAACTTTTTTCCAAATCCCTGAAATTTGTGAAGAAAAGTTGTGAAAGAACCTGTAGTAGGTAATTTTTTTAGTTATGCATTAGGTACACAAATATGTGTATTACTAAGTCTGCCATCAGTGAAGTGAAGTGGAGAACTTCTGAGCATGTCTGAAAGTTCTTTAGATCTTTGGAGAAGAACATTCTTATAAATGCTAGACCAAAAAAACTGATGTGTTCAAAAAATAATGAAATTGGGTGTATCATAGTATTCTAGTTTTCTGTAGTAATTGTAAAGTACGAACCATATTTCTAAAGTTCCTTTGAAGTCACCAGTGGCAAGCCTCCGCTCCACCTCACTGCTTGCTCCAAAAGTTGCGCACTTGTAAGAATTTGGTCTCTCTATCTCTTTCACCTTCTTAGTTTCTCCAGCTGTAATCTCGTATATTTCTATAGTACCAGTTCCTTTTGGCATGGAACCGATAACAACAAACTTTGCCGAACAAGGTATCCATTTGCAGTCAAACAGAGAGTGGTTGAGATTAGTCTCGATGTGTGTAATTATTTGAGGAGTGTCAAGTTCCTCCATTTTTAGGGAGTAAGTGGTTTAAACTGTAAGCTTTTTATTAATTGTATCGCAAAAATCCCCTAACCTCAAATCATCAAAGTTCAAAACTTGAACAAACAAAATTTTATTGCCATGGCAACGCGAGCGATTTTTTTATTTAGGGAACTGGATACTTAGCTCTACGTCCTATATTTTTATTCAATAATGACTAAATATTTGTATCGCGAAAAAGATGGAAGACAAAAATATAATATTGAACATAATTGAAAACACAAGCGCAGTATATCTATTTACATTTAAAAATCAAGGTACATCTATGTGACTACTAAGCTAAGGCCAATTAAGTTACATTATAGCATACGCCAATTCAAACTTAATGGCATTTTTGACGTTAGCTACCAACTGCGTAAATCCCCACTACTTGACGCCGCTGATTTAATGCTTTGGCCAGAAAGTACGGAGGACTTAGTATCTAGTTTCCTAATTATTCTCAAAAAAGTCAAAGCTGTTATGTCATTGTCAGTGGTTAATAATAGTCATGTGTCAATCATTGAATTTATCACTGTTGAGAGATCGGGGAATTCCCCTCAAATTTGGGGGTTTTTTATGCCCATGAGGGGTTTTTTAGTAGGGTAACATTGTTGGGGGGAATTTCGGGGGGGAAAAAATTGTGTGTTGGGGGGAAGTGGGGTGTTTTAAAAGTATTTAACAAATATAGTACCTATTGAACGCTACAAAAATTATAATTAGACGTGAAATTGCGTAAACGAATTTGATCCTTTCTCAATTACTCACCCTCCTTGCCAACAAAGAGACAGAAAAACAAGCTGAGTATAGACCGAATCATACAAATTGGCAGATAGGAAGAAAGCTACAAGCTGCGCAATATCCAAGTAACGTGCAGCTTTATGTGAGCTTCTATGAGAATTGGATATTGCGCAGCTTGTAGCTAACTCCACATTCACCGACTTGTTTGATTCAGTCTTTAGATATGGTTATTTTAATTTTACAGCTTTAGCTGAATATGTATAAAGTTTTTTTAACTTTTTCGTTAATACCAAATATTTTTTCTTTAGTTGGGGTTTTTTTCTTCAAAACCTGAAGTTAGGGGGATTCAACGATTGATTTGGGTGGAAACCAAGACAGTCATTTGGTAACACTGCAATTTACGCGAATTCACGCCATTTTGTATCGTAAATTCGTAGTTGTAAGTGTTGTTGAACTTGTTGAATTAAAGTAGAGAATACATACATTTTGTAATTAATTAATCAAAAATCTTATCTGCAATGATTCCTGATTTGAGCAAAAATGAACTGAACTTATGAACTTCGAGCTGTTAATTCCCAAATCTTTTATCGCCACGGCCACCATGAGCGAAAGGAAAAGCAAGCAAAGCGTGGGTACTTTTCAGTGTTTACTATCCCAGATTCTCCATGTGCTAACATAGCTTCATAGTTATTCGTATTTATTTACAGAAAGCGGACATCGCCAAGCAGTTTGAGCTGCCTGAGAGACAGTCGAAGATTACAACGCTGTTGAACCAAGCTGGACAAGCTTATTGCATATGCCGGTCTTCAGACAGCTCTCGTTTTATGATGTGAGTCCTATTCTAAATAATATTTGGTTATTCTTGTAGCAATCTATTGAGTCTTGATGTTATTTGTCTAACTGTTACCGTTATTAATATCGAGCGAAAAACCGCTAAAACTCGGGTTTGTTGTATGGGAGCCCCTCTTAAGTATTTATTTTATTTGGTTTTTAGTATTTGTTGTTATAGCGGCAATAAAAGTACAGCATCTGTGAAAATTTCAACTGTCTAGATATCACAGCAGAGTATTAGTAATAGGGTCCCGTTTTTACACTTTGGTTATGGAACCCTAAAAACTAACACTTCATTGAATGAGTTTATTTGAGTTCCGAAATGAGTATGTAGGTATCATAAATAATTGAAATAAAATAGAGACACCACGCCAACACTAACGTGTAAAAATGCAACATTATATTTGTGTAACCAAAGTATACATTTATGTTGTTGAAGAAAATAAAGATACCCTATACTAGTCATAATACATTTCAGAGCATGTGATGCATGTGAAGAATGGTATCACGGAGACTGCATAAATATATCAGAGCGAGAAGCCAAGTATATAAAAAACTATTTCTGTGACCGTTGTCGAGAAGAAGACCCAAGTTTAAAAACTAGGTTCAGGCCACAGAAGAGAGAAAATGATGGAGATTCAGGTAACTAGTCTAGTATTTGTGCAAAAAGAGAAGTGTCGTAGGTGAGGTCACCCATGTGCCATTTTACTAATTTTGTTACATTACCAACACTAGTCTATCATTGCTAGTACAATTAAAAGTACTTGATACTTGGTAGACACCAATTCGGTTTTCATCAGTAGACTTGCATCTACCAAGTAGTTGGTACCTTGGCTGCTATTAAAATCTTATTGTTAGTTCACCGTAACGCCACAACGGTTCTCTTTTTGTACAAACTCTATCTTGATTCTGTGTATTAAGTGTTTACACACCAAAAATTTACACTAAAATATCTACCCTCGTTTATTCATGTTTTAATTTCTATCCAGTTATTGATGTACAGATGGCACTGAAAGAGAAAGGCCTATACACAGCAGGGATAAAAGCTATATGTTGATGATGAACCAGTTTGTATTCAGTGGAGATTATGGTTCTAGAAAGTGTCTATCATGTATGGGCCGAATCATACAAGTCTGCGGATGTTAAATTAGCTACAAGCTGCACGAAACCTAACCAATGCGCAGCTTTATGTGAGCTTCAGGCAGTATTTAATATTGCGTAGCTTATAGCTTCACATCTGCCACCTTGTATGATGCAGCCTATAACATGAAATGGTGCTTTTATTTATATCGAAATCTAAATGCATTTTTGCAACTATAATCCTGGATTTTCATGTTATTTATATTCTTTGATATGCACTACTAGCAACCCGCCCCAGCTTCACACAGGTGTACTATACATATAAACCTTCCTCTTGAAACACTATCTATTAAAAAAACGCATCAAAATCCGTTGCATAGTTTTAAAGATATAAGCATACATGGGGACAGACAGTGGGAACGACTTTGTTTTATACTATGTAGTGATACATAATAATAAGTTGAATCCTAAGTAGTCAACAATTATTTGGTAAAAGTGCAAACTACATTTGTTGTATGTAAATTACAGGGAGAGATGACAGGAAGAAAAAACGAAAGGAGAAAGATCATTCTGAGAACAAATCTTCAAAAAGGGCGAGCACAAAAGATGGCTGTGGAGACTGCTCAGGGTGTCTGCAGCAACATGATTGTGGGCAGTAAGTAATAATTTTATGAAAAAACTTATTGATTTTGCTGTTTATGTTTTCACCTGTTCTAATTCTAATTTGAAGTAGGGGCAATAAGTCCTACACTGACGTCCCGCACGGGGTGGGCATGGCTCTGGGCCGCTTTCACCTCTTTTAATATTACAACATGCTAGCATTTTGTATCAATGCACAAAGAGTCTTAAACTAAAGTCTAATGCGGCCACAAAAGCTACTACCAAAGTTTTCATTAAAATGGGCTCATGTTAGTGACCGGCGATTACTTCGGGTATTTTGTGCAGTACCCTTGCTTCACTTAAATAAAATTAAAGTGATTGGTAAAAAAACATGGAAATTGGCCAAATCCCTATCCTTGTTTCTTTGTGGTCTCTAGAGTACCAAATAGAAACAAACATACAGATTGATAAACTCATTGTCATTACCCTTTTTTGCGTTTGGCTAAGTTTAGTAAAAAATCGGCCAATTAAGAGTTGGACTCATTCTTGAAGGGTTCCTTAGGTATGGTAGCCCCTTGGCATTGAATTTTTTTTAGTATTTGTTGTTATAGCAGCAATCAAAATAAATCATCTGTGAAAATTTCAACTCTCTAGCTATCATAATTATCATGAATTCATGAGATACAGCCTGGTGACAGACAGATGAAAAGCAGAGTCTTAGTTTAGTAATAGGGTCCCGTTTTTACCCCTTGGTTACAGAGCCCTAAAAAAATATAGCCGTGGCGCATTAGTAGCGACATCTGGCCACTTCTTTCATCTTTTCTTGTCAACTTTTGTAGCTGCGGTGAAGTGTTTGAAGCAGTATGATTTCTTTTGCATGTAAACTTTATAAAGACTAACTTTTTCACCATTATTGTTGCAGTTGTGAGGCTTGCGAAGAGATTTACAAATATGGAGGTGGCAGGCAAAACAAGTTGAAGTGTAAACTTAGAATATGTGCTAAAACCAGGACAAAGGCACCTAAACAGTCTAGGTATGTTTTGCGTATCACATTGGCGCTTGGAGCTTTACTTATGTCTCGCAAACCGATAAAGATGTCTTGCAATAGTGTGTTTAGTGTTTTCGTAAAAGGCGTGAACTAAATTTCTATGAAATGAAGCGTGGAACGCCATAATTCCTCCGTACGCTACGCGTTTCTGAGCAATGGACAAACAAACCGCCAACACCCTTTTGGCCTTCCCTGTATTAATATTATAAATTCTGAAATGAAAGAGTAAAAAACCTAAAAACACAACCTTTCGCGTTTGTAGGTTTTTTACTCTTTCACACAGCAACAGAGGAACAAATACACAGACTAGATTTTTGGCATGGATATAGTTCTAAGGTCGGAGATTGACACATGATACTTTTTAACGTGATAACGTCTTAGAAATCGATAAACGCCGGCTGCACGCACGAAAAAGTGTCACGTTCCGCCTATGTTCACAAGCGAGCGAGCAAACGAGTGCGCGGAAAAAGAGATCGAGGTACGACCGGCCTAAGCTTTCGGCTTGTTTCAGTTGTCGATTCAACAATGTTTTCTTATGACGTTATCACGTAAAATTATCGTCCGTAAACCGACGCGTAATCTTAATTTCTACATTCACAGCAGCAGCAGAACAAAGAAGAAGCACCACGAGCGAGAAATACCCGAACTAGAAGAGTCAATAGCCCACCTACAGACCACGACGCCGCGCCACTGCCTGGGCCCGCGCTGCACTCGAGCCGCCATGTACGGCAGCAAGTACTGTGGCGCCAAATGTGGCATCGCACTCGCTTCCATGCGGCTAAACTTGGTAAAACATTACTATTATTTTTTCTCTCTTGGGCAAGATGTAGCATGCTTATTTAGAAGTCACTAGAAGATAACACTTTTCTCAAGATTTGAAGACAGCTAAGATTTGCAAATTTGACAGCAAATCTTCCACGCTTGCCAGCGATGTTTTTTGCTTAGGATGTTTTTTTTTGTTTGGGACAGATCCTACCGCAGCGCATCCAGGAGTGGGTGCACACTCCATGCGAGGCGGAGCAGCGGAACCGTAAAGCGCTCGAAGTGGTCCGCAGCGGGATCGCTAAAGCGCAGGCGGCGCTGAGGCACCTCGACAAACAACACTCGGATATTGATGCGCTCGTCGCCAGGGCCAAGACTGCTACCATTGTACATACTGAGGAAAAGGTGATTATTATAATGTTATACCTACTGCTTCATTTAGTCTATTTTAGTATTTTAATATGTTTTGAAGTTCGTTTGCAACAAGTGTTGTATTGACTATGAAAGATGCGCAGGGCCAGATTTAGGGGATGAATAGATTTTGAAATCCCATCGAGTAAACACTAGAAAACCACTTTTGTTTTGATTTTTTTCGCTGTTTTTCTGTTACCTATGGTACTTTTTAGAAAAATAATTATTTATTTATTAAATTATAAATTTAATTATTTGTTCTTCAATATTGACTGAAACGTTTAATGCGTGTAGACATGTCACAGTCTTCACTTGGAGTAATAAATTCTTTGATCCACTAGCTAACCAATGTTGTAATTGAATTTAGCCCTGAGATGATAGATACGAAGCTGCAACACCAAACTGTATCCTCCTCGATTTTGTTGTCATTGGTTTTTCGGTTTTCCCTTTACTATGGAAGTAATTTTCCGTTTCCGGCCGTCAAACAGTGAGCTGCGTAAGAAGAACCTCCCGCGTTTTTAATTCAGATTTAGTGTTTAAAGTGCACCACAATAACTGGAAAATCACAAATCAAATACGGAAAATCGCGCGGAATCAAATCTCCTATTTTACACAATTAAAAATCAAGATCGGAGACTAGAAAAAACGTAAGAAAACTGCGACGTGTTTTTGGAGTTGACCTCCATTTTGTTTGTGTTTGACCCAATTGAATATTTCAACCAATCAGCGACGGAAGATCTGACAACGACAGCTTGTTGACATCGGACAGTCAGAATAAGTGTTGCCATAACACAAAATATAAGTTGCTTTGGTAGATTTTTGACAGGAATGGATCTGCAATTCCAATTATTATGGAACAAAATGAAGGAGGAGATGAATCAACAAACAGCTCTCATAAACCAAAACATGGTCGCAACAATGGACGAAAAACTCAAACCTCTAGTGGACGACATGAACAAACTAAAGATAGAGACAGAAAAGTTGAGATCAAAAACTGAATACTTAGAAAAACTATCTAAGAAGAACAATTTTATAATACATGGCGTTCAGGAATCCGAATCTAATTCCTCAGATCTTCTTAATCGCGTTATCTCAATCCTAAATGTCGTCAGCGAGAAAGCTAGTCTAGAACCATGGGATAAATGGGAGATCAGTAACGCATACAGAATCGGTAAAAAAACAGATGGTAAGACGCGACCCATCTGCTTAACACTCACCCTATATTGGCGGAAAATGGAGCTCCTAAAAAACAAAAAACACCTACCAGAGCCGATTTATGCTACGGAAGACTATCCCAAGGAAATTCTCTTAAAGAGGAGAGAACTAAAAAACAAACTCCAGGAGGAGTTAGATAAAGGCAAAGAGGGGTTCATATCTTATGACCGCTTAGTGATTAAAGAAAAGACCGATAAGAGGAAGCGATCACCCACAGAATCACCAAACAGTGTTGTTGTCAGTAAAACTCATAACAAACCTAAGATGAGCAAAGCAAACTTCTTCGATAAGTCCAGGTCACAGCGGGACTAGCAGCAAGCAATAGCAATCAAAATTTAACAACAACGGCAGCGAGCGGGAAACTAACAAATTACAAAATAAACATAACAAAACAACAATAAAAGGTCCCAACCAGGCTGGTCACCTTGGGACGTCAGACCATCGCCCTCTAGAAGATGATCAACCAAATCATCATCATCATAACAACAAAAGAAAAGGTAACAAAATGTTCATAGCAACTCTAAATACAAGAACACTTCGAACGGATGACAGACTAGCAGAACTGGAACATGCATTAGAAGAAATAAACTGGGACATCTTAGGACTGAGCGAAATACGCCGATTGGGTGAAGAAGTGAGAGAATATAAAAATTATATCTTCTACTATAAAGGGGAGACGAAAGGGTTGCACGGAGTAGGATTTATGGTCAATAAGCACCTAAAAAAGTCTATCGTACAATTTAGAAGCAAATCAGAAAGAATTGCCATCTTAGACTTGATTATTCAAGAAGAAAGTGACCCATGGTCAATCATACAAGTATATGCGCCCACGGAGCAAGCAAATGATGAAGAAAAAACCTTATTTTACACATCCTTGCAGGAAGCTATTGAAGAATCCTACAAAAACAAGATTGTCATGGGTGATTTCAATAGCCAAATAGGCAGTCAACAAGATGGAGAAGCCAACGTCCTGGGCTCGTACACCAAAGGCAAACGTAATAAAAATGGACAAAAACTGATCGACCTTGCTCTTGAGTCTAATTTAAAAATAATGAACACTTATTACAATAAAAATATCAACAGAAAATGGACATGGATTTCACCTGATGGAAGATATAAAAATGAAATTGATTTTATACTAACTAACACACCAAGTATCTTCAACGATGTTGGCATAGTAAATAAACTTAACTTTAGCACAAATCACAGAATGGTCAGAGCCACTTTGGAAATCATAAACAAAAAAAGAACAAGAAAACACAAAAGAAACAAAACTGATCAAATAATTACTCCGATCCCAGAAAAAATTTGCAGTAAAGTATCAGAAAAATTAGAAAAAATTAAAAATAGTGACTCGGTGCAAGAAAAATACAATCAATTTGAAAAAATTCTTACAAACCTAGGAACCGAGTTAACATGTATAAGTAACAAGATCAAAAACGACAAACTAGGACAAAAAGCTAGAGATTTGATCCAAGAAAGGAAAGAATTGTTCAGCGACAGAAAAAAGAACATCAAAAATATAGAAAAATTAAGCAAAGAGATCACAGCAAGTATTAGAAATCATAAGAAAGAAGTGCGTTTCCACAGCATCCAATCGGAAATTGCAAAAACAGGAGGAATAAAAAGAGCATTAAAACAACTTAAGGACCATTCCACATGGGTACCACATATGAAGGGGAAAAACAAAAAGAACAAAGAATACATAACATCAAAAAGAACAACGATTAACAAAATCGCTACTACCTTTTGTAAAAAGGTATATAGCTCTCCGGAACCTC
Organism: Hypomecis atomaria; assembly: GCA_964007245.1. Classification (NCBI taxonomy): domain Eukaryota; kingdom Metazoa; phylum Arthropoda; class Insecta; order Lepidoptera; family Geometridae; genus Hypomecis; species Hypomecis atomaria. The sequence goes on from OZ023300.1 coordinate 12,868,138, forward strand.
CAGTAGTCATGGAAAAATTAACCGATGGTGAAAAAATCCCATACATATTAATAAGCGAAACAAAAAAAGCAATAATGTCACAGAAAAATTACAAAGCTCCAGGAGAAGACAAAATAACTAATGAATTGCTAAAAGCAACAATAGATATTATCCTTAAACCGCTAACCAATCTGTTTAACGAGATAGTAGACACAGAAGTCATTCCTGAACAATGGACAAAGTCTATCATAACCTTGATTCATAAAAAAGGGGACAAAGACAGGATAGACAACTATAGACCAATAAGCATAATGACGAACATCTACAACATTTCCTCAAAAATTATTCTAGGCAGACTTACAAAGCGCTGAGACGAAGAACAACCGAGAGAACAGGCAGGCTTCAGGGCTGACTTTTCAACTGTGGATCACATACATGTAGTAAAACAAGTAGTGGAAAAATATAATGAATATAGAAAACCATACTACATTTCCTTTGTGGATTATAATAAGGCATTCGATTCCCTATCTCACAGCTATATATACAGAGCCCTAACCAACCAAGGAATTGAAAATAAATACATTAAAATCATAAAAGAGATATATAGCAACAGTACAGCCAGAGTACAACTGGAAAGAATCGGGGAAGAATTTAATGTCCAAAAAGGAGTCCGGCAAGGAGACCCTATGTCTCCTAAGATCTTTTCCTCTGTTCTAGAAGAAATCTTTAGAAATCTAGACTGGGAGAACATAGGGTTAAATATAAATGGAAGCATGCTCTCACACCTGAGATTTGCAGATGACTTGGTATTGTTTGCAGAAGATCCCGACACTCTACAAGAAATGCTCCAGCAACTGGCAACAGAGAGTAGCAAAGCGGGTCTCACAATGAATACCTCAAAGACAAAGGTGATGACAAACAGACACAAACATGCTATTAAAATAAATAATCAAGAGATAGAATATGTGGAAGAATATGTATATTTAGGCCAAATTATATCTCCAGGACCAATGATGGATAAAGAAGTGCAAAAGAGAGTGAGCAACACTTGGGCCCGATACTGGTCATTGAAAGAAATTTTTAAAAACAAAGAAGTTCCAATGTTCGCGAAAAGAAAAGTATTCAATATGTGTTTACTACCTGTACTAACATACGGATGCCAAACCTGGGGCCTGACAAAGGCACAAAGTCAAAAGTTTAAGGTGTGCCAACAGGGGATGGAAAGAAGCATGCTCCATATAAAGTTAAAAGATAGGTGGAGACTGACAAAAATCCGAAAGGCCACAGGGGTAGCAGATGTAAGCCAAAAAATTAAAAAATTAAAATGGCGTTGGGTTGGGCATGCACTGAGAAGCAAAAAAGATAAATGGACCAAAGAAGTCATGCTCTGGTACCCAAGAGACGGGAAGCGGTTCAGGGGACGACCTCAAAAAAGGTGGGACGATGACCTGCTGCCAGGGTGGCGCAGGAAAGCCAGAGATAGGGAGCTCTGGCAAATTCTAGAGGAGGCCTATGTCCAGGGTGGACAACCTAGTATTTAAGAAATAGAAATAAGAGTCATGTTTTTGTAAGGTATATATTAGTGAATAAAGGCTATTTTTATTTATTTTATTTTATTTATGGAAGTAATTTTAAAGACATTTTGTACTGTACCAGCTCTTTAATAGTACACTGCAGTAGGCTTACCCACTAAGGGTGGATGATAGGCCCATATCCAATTATCAACCACACTGGCCCACTGGGTTGGTAGATTCACATACGCCATTGAATTTCTTCAGGACTAGGATTTCAACTCACGACCTCACGATTTGCAAGGCGGGTGTCATTACTACTAGACCACCACCACGGCACACAAACGTTTAAAGGCATTCAATAAAAAAAATGTATTGCTGTTATTCATAGTATTTGTTTGTTTTCTTAGGAAGCGGACGACGAAACATCAATGTACTGCATCACTTGCGGCCACGAGATCCACTCGCGCACCGCCGTCAAACACATGGAGAAATGCTTCGTGAAGTACGAGGCGCAGGCTTCCTTCGGCAGCCGACATCGGACCAGGATCGACGGACAGAGCATGTTCTGTGACTACTACAATCCGGGGAATGGAACTTATTGCAAACGACTCAGGGTATGTTTTACTTTGCAATTATTTAGAAGATGCAACCTTATAGCACAGCCCGGATACTCCACGATTTTTCATACAAAATCTGCTGTCTTATGCACACTACACAGTACTTACTCACAGACAACACACATACGCACGGTCGCTACACGTGCAATTGTGTGCATGTGGGAACGTCTAAGGCTGTAAAAATGGATATAAATCTAGTGCTTTAAAAAGTATAACAATTACTCATTTGGAAGCATTTTAACAAAAAGTAACCGATCTATTTCATTTGAAAGAAAATATCATGAGGAAGTTACCAAATAATGTAAAATAAGTTCCTATTAATAATCCAATAAAATTTCTTGTTTTGTTACGTATCATTGATATTCAACCATACACAGTACAAGTCTTCCCTATTGTCACAGTCTAGGTAGTTTTAATTAGAAAATCCACCGGCCTGTGCAGCCCGCGCGCAGAGTGCAAGTTCTGTCCGTGGACGCGGGGTGGAAGTGAGGAAGACTCAAACGGGTGGGGGGTAACGAGTGGCCGTTCTATACGTAGTGTTATTATATATTCTTTGCTTATAATATAGGCCGCGCCAAACTAGTTGGCGGATGTGAAGTTAGATACAAGCTGCGCAATAGCCAATCAACGCGCGGCTTTATGTGAGCTTCAGTAAGGATTGGATATTGCGCAATTCGTAGTTAACTTCACATCCGCCAACTTATGTGGCGCGGCCTATACCAGGATCGATGGACAGAACATGTTCTGTGACTATTACAACCCGGGGTATGGCACCTACTTCAAACGACTTAGGGTATGATTTACTTTGTCGCCATATTTATATCATCTTGGTTAGATTTTTCTCCGAATAATTTGTCACTTATGGACGTCTCTTTAAAAAATAACCGTAATTATATAACATTCTAATATTTCATGTATTGTTGTAATAAAATTGATATAAATAGGTACTTAAATTATATCAATTTTATTAGTATGTATGTTTCTGATGTATAATCAAATGTATATTTTTAACTAATGCGCACTCCGCCCATTATTTATACGCTTTCTGTCCTCTCCATCGTAAGGTTGCCTGGCAGAGATCGCTATCAGCGATAAGGCCGCCCATTGTTACACTGTTTATGTATCTTTGTTTCTTCTTTTTGTTTATTTCTTGGCGTGCAATAAAGAGTTTATCTATCTATCATTCTGTTTTGTTCAACAGGTTATGTGCCCGGAGCACTTCAAAGACCCGAAAGTGAGCGACACAGACGTATGTGGGTGCCCACTAGTACGGAACGTGTTCGAGCCAACGGGAGACTTCTGCCGCGCTCCTAAGAAATCCTGCCTCAAGCACTACCAGTGGGAAAAGTTGCGTCGCGCGGAGATTGACATGGAGCGAGTGAGACAGTGGCTGCGGCTCGACGAGCTGGTAGAGCAGGAGAGGAATATCAGGCTCGCTATGGCTTCTAGGTAAGCTTGACTTCATTTGGACTAGAACATAATATTATGTATACTAAGCGCCACACAAATCGGCGGATGAGAAGTTAACCGCAGACGACACTTCGCCGTGATTCGCGCATGTGTGCACGGGCGTAGGGAGCGCGCGGGTGACATGAGGTTGGCGGGCGGGTGTGCCCCGGCGCGAGTCTCTCTAGCGCGTATACCTATATTTGGACTTTTGCGCAGCGTTCTGCGCATAACTTCCCATCCGCTGATTTGTGTGGCCCTTAGTATACTAGGTTTTGCCGAATGATATTTAATTTAATTTTTGTGCTATCCCATAAAAACCTTTTTCTGGGATGAAAAGTAGTGTATGACACTCTGATTTTTAAACTACATAAATCAATGCAAAAATTCAAGTCGATCCGTCCCTCGATTGCTGTGTAAAAGGGTAACAAGCAAACCAACAAACACACTCAATTTGTAATATTAGTAAGGAAAGATTCATTTTGTCTTAACAGGTCTCACAGGGTTATCCATCTCTATTAATTGCTGTACTAAGCCGAAATGAGATGATTCAGACCTTCATTATGAATAACTTTTACTACGGGGACAACCCGGACATCAAGAATAAAAATCATCTGCTTCGTACATTTTGTTGATTCCGAGTCGCAGATTTGTATGAACAGCTGATTTTTTTCTCGAATTTCGGATTGGCCCGATAGTTGTTCATAATGATGGTCTTAATCACTCCCTTTTGGCTTAGTATAAGGCCATACCTAAACTAAAAGAAACTGTTCCATAGGAAAATATCGTTCACCTTCGACAAAATGTATGGAACAGCTGTTTTTTTTAGTTTTGACAAAAGTCGCAGAACAAAAGTTGTTAGTTTTGATGTACAAAATAAGCTCCTAAAAGGATGCTAATTGATTCCTGTATAACTCTTTATATACAGGCACAGGGTCATAGGTATTAACGCAAAACCTTTTAAGGGCGGGTCTAGTACATCTAGACAAACAACTTTTGTACTACGACTCTTGAAAATTCGCATAACAAAATTCGCTTCTACATACATTTTGCCGCGCGTTGATGAACTTTTTGTATGAAAAATCTGATTTTTTCTTCGTGATTTTCCAAAAGTCCTAGAACAAAAGTTGTTTATATAGTGTGCTAGACCCGCCCTTAAAAGGTTTTGCGTTTAAAACCTATGACCCTGTATAAAAACACCTTGTATTTAAAAAAGTAAATCTCATTAAATATTTAATTTCCTCCGCAGGGCGGGAGTCATGGGTCTCCTACTTCACTCCACCTTCAACCACGCATTAGCGCAGCAATCCAACGACAATGGAATTGTCCAGGATTCTTGACACAGATCCCACCCTGGACTATTTAACCTTCCACTACCCTCAAACGGCGCTCAAAACAGTGAACAGATCCTAGAAAACTTTTACAGTGATATAGTGCGTTCGACAAAACAAACTGTACACGGACCTTCAGCGTCACAGGATCTTGCGAAAGCTTTGGAAGAAGTTTCCACCAGCTTTCAGGATTCGCCAACGTCGGAAAGCTGTACAAAGACCGCCCAAGAGCCGTCAGATGCTTCCCAAAGTAATGTAACCAACCAAGACAAAAAGACCGAAATTCCATGTCACAAATCGTATTCTTCTCAAAACGGTTCTAAACTTTCAGACTCTAAAGACCCCAAAATGTATCATAAAGCTTCCAAAAGAACTCGGAAACCATCTCGTTCCTCTCAAAACCCGGATTGGAAACCCGAAGTTACGACTATGGTTCTTCCTTCTATACGAGTTACTGATCCGCAATGGACGCTCAAACGTTCAGGCATAACATCTTCTCTAGTGCCTTCGAAAATGTCCGAGTTGTCAACAATGGAAGTTACACCAGCTTCCACAGCCCGTTCAGAAAGTTCCACAGCTGTATGGATTTCTCACGACTCTCAAAACTCCAATTTTCCATCAAGATCTTCAGAAATCTCCACCAAAAATCCCCAAAAATCTCTTCTACCGTCTCGGAATTTCCAAGACACACAACTGGCTAGTCAAGCCAATTTATCTTTCAAAAACAGTTCACATAGTTCTAAACATAGTCAGTTTTCAAGTAATGCTCGACGTAATTCTGAAGGTAAGACGTGGACACCCGTTGATTCTCCTCGGACCGACCAAAAATTTACGTTTGCTCCTATAGGAGTTAAAACTCCGAAAAATACTGCACCTACTCATGACCGTCGAACTTCCCAACAAAAATCAGTAACGTAACTTCTGAAGGTAAGTTTAGTATTAGACATTTAGTTTTCTTACTTAGTACTAACTAGGTATTTTAATTTAATTACATACTTTTTTTTCATCGCGTATAAGTCCGCGCTTGACCACCAACTCGACTGAAAGGAAGCGACGTTGTGGTTGAAGTTGAAGCACGCAGACCAAGAAGATACCTATTCACTCATAACTTGATACTAAGTAGGTATTTAAATCCCCCATTTGTAGTATCATAAGTTTTTGAAGTTTCTTACGCGTTCGACAGAGTTACCATTTTTTTTTAATTTGTAGAAACGCGCAGAAAAAGTGTAAAACTCGTACTAGCCCTTTCGGACCGGCGATTAAAATGCAAATAAATTTTTATTTTGAACATGAATCTTAGGTAATTTGGGAGCGCAGATTACGAATCTGCTCTAATTTTCCGGATTTCCCGCCACTATCATGAAAAATTCATACCTATACCAACAATTGTATCAAACTGGGCACTTCATTTCCTACGAACAATTGCGAGTTTCAATTGTATCATACTGGGCCCTTTATTTCTCCGAAGTAAGCTTGTAGTAGATCTTTGATAAATTTCAAAGTCTAGAGTTCACTCGCGGTGCTCTGTTCACTGCGGTGTGATAAAGTATATAGGTAACCTGACTACAACTTAAGCCTAAAAATAATCATGCTTATGTTATGAAAATAAAACAATTTAATTACGAATACTATTTTGATGGTTGTATGTCTCTATGTCTAAATATACTCTATGTTGCAAAAATTGCTGCCACCTTCACCTGTCGAATCCGACTTGATGAGTCCAGAGTCAGACATTGAAGAATCGGACGTATTATTTTCATCTTCGCTGTCGTCATTTTCCGATCCACTTATTTCAATAATTATTCTCTCATCTGATAGAGAATCAATTACGTGGTCACTTTTTTGTATTCTTCTTCTATTTTTAATACTTTATTGCATAAAGCCGACCACTCGTTTTCACACATCATGCCAACTTTTTCTTTGATTTTTATAACCTGGGCGATATTCCATGTAACATTTTTTTGCTACAAAGTCTTTAATAGATGCCCAGGCCATTTCTATGGGGTTGAGATCCGGATGGTATGAGGGCAATCTCAAAATATCATGACCATGTTGTCTAAATATCGCATGTAACGAATATTTCTTGTGGCGTTCTTTATGCAGCGTTATCCATTTTAAATCCAATTGTGGCTTCAGCATATTTGGTTCAAAGCTTATTCCGTTTTCTTGGAGCCAAGTCTGCATATCCATTTTTTTGGATGATGACGTCGGCACTCCATCGTCTCTTTTGTTGTGATAGGACGCATTGTCTACTACCACAACTGAATTTGGGGGTACATTGGGTATTAATTGACAACAAACCCATTTTTCATAGTTTTGGGTATTCATATTATCATGATAGTCCCCCGACTTCGCTCCTGCTTTGAATAAAAGTAACGCGTTGGGAATGAAGCCATTCTCATCCAGCGTGCACGATTACAACGCGCTGCCCTTTCGAATTTTTTTAAGTCCTTCATTGGATCCATCACCCCACGTTTTTGAAACCGAGTGCGATGAATCTACGTAGGATTCATCGAAGTATACAGAAGGGAGACCCTTCTGCTCTGAATTTAGTTATTTTTTTCAAATATTCGATACGCTTAAGGCGTACGCTCATATGCTCCATCAAAACTTTTCTGTTATTTTCGGTTTTTCTCCAGCGAAAACCAAAAATGTTTAAGCTGGATGCTGACCCTTGATAATTCATATCATTTTTCAGCTTATTTTTCAGATGTTTTATGGATGGAATCTCTTTCTCCGTTATATGAAAATTGTGTACGATTACCCATTGATACCCATTTTTTGCTTCTGCGCAGGTATATGCGTCGTGTTCAGATTGGACTAGATGATTTGTACTCACTGTACTTACAACATTTAGAACATTAAAATTACAAGCTTTAGAACATTTTGTGTTTTTGCAGAAGTGTTCTCTTCTGAATTTCAGGCACTTGAAGCACAGCTTTTTCCGTTTGGCAGCTTCCCAGCGTTCGTCCACATCTAAACCTTTAAAATTCTCTCAATTGGTTACCTGTGTTCGGAGCTGCAAATTGCACGTATCGTAGTGGCGGCTATGGCCGTGACTCGTTGTCTCTGCGACTGTTTCCTTTCAAGGACGGAGAATTCATACCAGCGATATCTTATGTCTGTCGGTAGTTTCTCACAAGCCAGCCGAGTAGCGTCTGGGTTATACAGGCAACGTACTGTGTCGAGTGCTCGGAGGGAGGCCACTATATTCCACACTGTGCAGGACGAGGCCCTGTGAGCGTCAATGCGTGTACTTTTTTGTGGACTGAAAAACGTAGGATTAGAAACATGACAACTCATAACCAACGTTATGCATACACTGACACAGAGCACGGCGTCCTGGCAGCACGGTGCTGGGATTGAGCTTGGGGAAGATAATGCGTGGGCGATGGTTCGATCTAGAAGGGGAAGCCTCCCAGGCACGTACTGGTCACTTATTAGCAGATTGTACGTACTCAACTCTAGTTGCCTGAGTAGACTAATTTCTAAATAGTCCTTTATCTTCGTATATGGAGGCCAGCTTTTCCCATGCTGCCTTCGCTGTAGTTATTCCGTACAGTAGTTGGTAAAGTGTCGGTTTAATGCTTTTCGAGATACGAGCTAAAGCTCTTTCCGATCTGATCACGTCAGAATCTGAGATTCCACTCCAAAGTCCTAATATCAAAATATTTCGTATTGAGAACTTTCATGATGTGAAGTTAGCGATTCCATCGAGATTTTCAATTCGCAGGCCATTTTCGTTAGTTTGATTCATGTGAAATACGCCACCGGGTACTATTATAGGTTCGGCCATCTTTAAGGTTATAACAGCGAACGCGGTAAGAATCACAACTCATGTAATGTAATGTTGTCCCTTAGTGATTACCTATCTTAATCCAATGATAATTAACATGATTTTCAATACAATGGGTTTGCCGTCGGTTGTCAGGTTCGGATTGGCAGACTTCTCAGAACAGGAGGGCCTTCTTAACAAACTCCCCAACGGTCCCCTCTCTGACCTCTCCCAGTTTGTTCACTTGCCTTCTGATAACCGCCTGCACGAATGAAGGAACTTTCATCCTCGACTGTTTAAGCAGTGCAAACCAAGTGGATGATGATCGACCCGTAGCCATCTTCCACATCTGGTCTGCTGCGGACAATTCAGTATCGAGGACCGCATCATCAAACACGTCAACGCCAGCAGTCTGTGCTTCTCCGGTCTTCGAGAAGAATTCATTGAGCTCTCCTCCACGAGCGTAGACCCAAACCATTAGGACGGCGTTTAATCCCACATCAGAAAAGCTTCCGCAGAATGTGAATCTGGAGTTGATTGATCGTTTGTGTCCCAGTAGGCAGCCTACTATATGAATCCAATGGAATAGGTATGGATTCGCAGTAGACGAGTAGGCGCTCTTGGACACGATGCCTAGGTCTGACTGGTAGGGGAAATACGAGTACCTATTCCCCGATTCTTGGCCGGGAGTCGAAATACGCTCCATTTCGATTGCCATGGCTCGGATAAGTACCCAGTCCATGAGTTCTTGCGCCTGGATATTGAGTATTGTCATCCCGTGGCCAACGGTTAATAAGGCGGCGCAGTCCCTGAAACGAGTTCCCATTCGGAGGATCGAGTCAGGACTGTCTTTGAATCTGTACAGAAACATATCATAAGCTGCCACCAGCTTCAAGTAGTCCCTGTCATTTGCCCAACTTCCGCAGAGGCCTGTTGTCCCGCTGAATGACATCCCCTTCCCTCCTTCTGTTGTTAATTGCTCCTCCATTCGTTTTTGGAGGTTGACCCGGTAATCATCATTAGTTATTTTGAGGATTCGGTATATGCAGAGGCTGTATAGAGCCAGTGCTCTCTCTGGCCAGGTCGTTGGATCTACAGAAGGCGGGCCGATACCGCTTGCCGCTGCTATTCTTTTGACTGGGGCTTCAGTTGGAGTATGGGTTCCTACCTCGGCAATGGTGACAATAGACCATGGGGTGACGGCAGCTTCCGCATTCCCGATCACTCTCCCAAATGAGACCCAGTCAACGTCTAGGGTCATCCTCATCTTAGACCCATATTCCACTAAGAAAACCTTTGCGGTATCGATGGTTAAAGACGCCTGCTGTATCCCTCCTCTGACTGATTTGACTAAATCTTCATAGTCAATGTCACTCTTGGGTACTGTGGCTGTGGGTTTTTTCCCGGGGTTCTTATCAAACCAAGGCTCTGGGAAGTCAAATTCTGCATCATGATTGACATACTGAAAGGTGATTATTTTTCCGGAGACTAAAGAGAACTCGTGGTAAGATATCTAATATTTCTTTGATCTTAATCTGCGCTCTTGTTCCTGGGTGCATAACCTGTTTTAATATATGTGAAGCAGCAGCAGCAGCAGAGAATGGAGCATGCACAGTAGCACGTGGCGAGTGTACAATAAAAATACAGAAATCTTCATAATATATAATATATTGACTTCCTTTTTTTAGTTAAAAGGGGGTCAAACTCAGGTACTTTATAATTTTTTTTACCATCATGGAAAGTCGTCGTCTAACTACATATTTCTAATTTTGGCTCCGGTGCTATGAGTTGGTTTTTCCTGCGAGTTTTTTTTTTTATATAAATAAGTCTTGATGTTTCTTGACAAATGTCGCCGCTTCTAGCATATCATATACCTAAGCTTGGGAGTGTTAGCACGTTTTGCTGAATGAAATGAGGTCTACATCTGTATTTTTGTCGGATATCCATCAGTATAGGGATATTTTTTTTGCATTATGAATATATTATGATATTTAATATGCAATAGCATAGATGCGAAAGACAGTCATAATGGGTCATTGGTCATTGTAATATGGGAAAATAGTCCCCATATTACAATGCCATATTTTTAGCCAAGAGTAAATGTTTCATAGTTATCACTCAAAACGTGTTTTTTTATTTATTTAATACAATATAATATTTTTATACGGAGCCGATGTTATCGCGTGCGTGTTCGCGCTTCCTTTTCCAACATTTCTTGACCGGGCCAAATACACATTTGTCAAGAGGTTGTATCCTATCTGTCAAGTGGCTTGGAAACTTCTTCAAAACAGCGTTAGCCTTGTCCGCTTCTTCAGTGATTCGCAAACTTATATGGCTTGCATGTCTGCCATATACGAGTAGCAGTAAATCTTTTTGCTTCTTTTCATTACGATCTTCGCTTCGTGACGTTACTGTCGCTCTGGAAGCCGCTTTCATTGCAATTGTACATGTACATGGGCTTATCTTCGACGTTATTATTTTTTACAACCTCCTCCAGCATTAAAAAAAAACATATAGGTAAAATGTACGGTTTCCTGGCATCCTGCAGTTTTTGTAGATGTTCAGGCCTTTTTAATGACAGCTCTGGGTGGCGATTCACGAAAATCCAATAAAATAATACCAATCGTCGCCAGGTTTTTTTAATTGTTTATAATTTCATTATTTTTCAATGTTAACTTAACTAGAATTTTTAATTCCTCTTTTGCTAGAGGATGACCCATTTCCGCTCGCGTTTTCAGGCAAAAGGCTATGTATTCTTCCACGTGATCTGGCAGCACTTTTGACACACCAATTCGGTGCCCATTCTATTTATAATTACTTTTATACCTTTAATTCGGTGATAAATAACTGAGATGGGTATATTGTATGCTTCTTCGCCCTGTCGGTATGTCATTTTATTGTCTTGTATGGCCTGAACAGCTTTATGCAAGTCCGCTAAGGTAAATTTTGCATCTCTTTTTTGGACGTAAACACGCGGCATTTTGAAAATGTATCCTCTACCTTTAAGAAATGTTTACCATTATACCCACCACCATGTTAGTAGCAAAAATGATATATGATATATAGCGCCGCTATCTCGGCCTAAGCTCCGGACTTGCTGCCGATAGTGAAATGTTCTTCTGAAAAAGTTTTTTGTTATTTTCATTGCGTTTTGCAATCCTTGTGCTTGTATGGCATCAGTTGTTTTTTACGTTTTGACGTGAAGGAGAAACTTGTTATTTACGATTTTCCCCGTTTATATTTTTTCTGCGTCCGGGCTCGCTTGGAGCAAACTACTTTTTGCTTATTTCCGGGTCTGACGCACTTTTCATTATTGTTATGCGATGAGTGCAGTATTTATTTCTGCGTCTGAAGTTGTGGCTTTATATGGGCCGATGCAATTTAGCTCTTGGAGCTTATTAGCGAATTGAACTGTGGCTGTTTCTCCAGCTCCCCTCCCTCAAATCCTAAGGTTTCTATTGGAACAAAATCTCTTACTAAAGTATTTCCGCGTCCATTATAAGACGTGTTGGCACTGCTACTGGTAGGGTTGCCCAATGGTGGACAGATGATCTTATTAAGACCGCAGGAACACGTTGGATGCTAGCCGTTTCCAACCGACTATATAAAAGATCCATTGTAAATTTACTTCCTGTAAACTTTACAGTAACTTCTGTAACTGTGACATACCTATAGGTTTAAAAGGATTTTTTCTTGCATTGTTTCCATATTTTTATCAATAATGTCCATTCTTGGTTCTACTTTTTCCACCATGTGTCGTATGCAGTTTTGCCACTTGCTGCTGTCGACTTTTGAAATGGCTTCGTTTAATAATTTTTTAATTTCATGTAGTTTAAAACTTGTATTCTTTTGTGCTACGTACCCTTTAACTTGAGCCCAAATCAATTCTATTGGGTTTAGCTCACATTGGTAAGGGTGTAAGCGCAGCACTTTTTTGTTTTTCTGCTTAGCCATTTCGTCGATTACATATGCTTCGTATATATGTTTATGGTCTTTTACAATTTTGAGTAATTCTCGTTTTAGCATATCTTCGTGAAATGTGATTTTTTCGCCCTTAGCCACTGCATTATCTCTTCTTTTTTTTATTTGTTGTAGGGATTTTTTCAACTTTTCTTGAGTGGTAAGGGGCGTTGTCCAGTACAATAACTGAATTTTCTGGTAATATATCTAGAATTTTTGAAAACCATTCTTCGAATACATTTGCGTTCATATCTTTATGGTAGTCTGCATCTTTTTTTGATTCAAAAACTAATAATCCTCCTTCAACAAAACCATTTTCGCTGCCGATGTGTGTAATGATCAGGCGTTTTCCTCTTTACCTGTTGATAAATAAAATTTACTGTATTTTTTATTTATACTATTTTCAAGAAATAAATATTAAAGTAACAGTCAGTTAATTTCGTTAATCGTTATCAAGTGAACATTTCGCACAATTATAGAATATCAGGTATAAAGCAGATGTTTTTCCTAACTTAGAAACAACAATGTAACAATAGAAAGAAATTTGTAAGAAGCCGACAATAGATAACAATAATGAGTCACATCAATGAGTCACGGTGAAGCCGTCTGATTCCACGGTGCTAAAACGGTCAGTCGCTTGGTTGTTTTACAATGATTAAGCAACGAGCAGTGAACTTACCAATCACCAAGTTAATTGGCGATCTAAGGATTGGTAAATAGGTACAATGGGTAACGCAGAATGTAGACGGGGAAGCCGTCTGACTCTAATATGTTAAAAACGGTGGGTCGCTTGGTCGAGTTCTGTCCCTTCACTTAAATTATAAATAAAAAAATTGGTGGATCCATCCTGTGGTGACACCAATAGGTAGTAGTTGGTCGACGGTAATCAAGGGGAACGAAATACCTCTAGGCAGCACCGTCCCTCCTGCATGCGCCGCCGGTTAAAAATGGAAACTGAAGGTAGACTGCCAATACCCAGGCAGGGCTCACGTAAATGTAGGTGGTCGCCCCGTCGACTGGGTGCGTCAACGACACTCAGGCGGCTAATCAATGTAAGCCCGGTTGGGGGTATGCCCAAACATGCCGGCCTCACCTAAATACCCTGAAATGGATGGAATAAATCCATGTCAACACCGTGTAGGAAGAAAAGTACAAAAACAAAACTTCCTTTTGTTAATTTGTCAGTAACTGATGTCGTCTCAAGAAATTCACAGCCCTCAGTTACAGTTTCGCATGCAGCGTTGTAATCACTGTCTTCACTTTCTGCATATGGCACTGTTATTTCTTCTTCCTCAGACTCTTCTTTGTCACTGTCGTATACTTTATTTCTTTGGCGCACATTTACAAGTGGAATTGGCTTATCTAGATCCTTACTAGTTTTTTCAACTTTATCTTTCTGATTACTGTTAGATTCGTCAAACTTGGCTTTCTTACTATCACTACCTATTCTCCTTGTCGTCTTTTTTATTTAAGTTCTCACTTTTTGTTCGTTTTCCTTGACTCTTATTCTTTGGGTTCTTTTCTGTCTTCACTCTTTTCTTAAGTCCTTTACCATTCTTAGCTTCCTCCGCTTGTTTTAATCTTTCTTTAACGGCGTCTGTAGTAAGAACTTCTCCATATGTTGCTACCTTTAGCCTTGGTACTACTATTTTCCTTTTCTTTTCAGGACTATTTTTCTGTAATTTAAACAACTTCTCTAGAGTTTCTTTATTTGGCGACATAATATCATCAGCCTTGTCATCATCACCATTAGTTGATGATATAGCTTTTAGAATTTTTGCTTTAATAGCGTCATTTGCGGTTGTATCCAATGATATCACTTTTAATATTTTATTTAGCAATGGAGATGAATTTTCATTGTTGGTTAATACGACGGAATCATTCATAGCATGGCCTTCAAAGGTACTACAATCCGGTATTGCTGATTCACCAGTTATATCCTTCAAAGGTTGTTCACAGCCAACGTCAGCATGAATACTTGTGGTGGGCTGTTGAAAGACCGAGCAACTAGGAATGACTTTATCTTGAACAGTCAATGTGTGTTCATCAAAATTTGAGCAATGTGGAATACTAGTTGTTCTTGCCATGTTGATTGTATTACTAGTAGAACAGATTTCAAAACCAGAGCAAACAAGATTAGCATGTTCCTTGAGGAACATGCTATGCTTGTATTGATACAACCCTTTGTTGAAGAATTATTATCGATAGCATTTTCTAAGTCTGAAGTAAGTATAATATCCTCTGGTGCAGGTTCCTCTCTTTGGTCGGTGCATACTGTTGATGTAGAACCATTATATTCGCACTCCTAGATCAAAACTGTAACAACTCAAAGAGGGTCATTATTCAGGAGACGAAAAAAACGTATAACTGCGTTTTTTGTTCGAAAAGTAATACAATTTAATTGAATTCTAAATATTAATTAGCTTGTGAAATCGTACTTTCGAAAAGTAGGGGCTATAGTACAATGATTTTTATCAAAAATCGCTGTTTTTGAATTGTTACACTTTAGCGTGATGACTATGTAAAAAAAAAGAAACACCAATTTGACTTGAATCAGTTTTATTGAATCATTTTGAGTTATACTTATTTACTACAAGAAAAATAAAAACAATTATTCAAACAAAAGAGTTCTAAGAGTGGAAATATTTCTCAAATTAATTAGGAGTTACCACTAATTAATAAAGAAACATCCAAAATTAAAAGTTAACAAGTATTGAGATATTAGCCTCTCATAATTAAAAACATCTAATCCTAACATTAATTATAAATCTTCCAATGTAATAAAACTTATTATAAATCACAAAAATCAGTCTAAAAACAAATCAGGCTAAAATCTAATGTAAGCCTCGTAATATTAAAAAATGACACATCTTACAAATGCAAATAATATAATTAACAAATAATACAAATAGTTAACATTATTTTACGAATTGGTACCTATAAGAATAAGATTTTTACAAACAAGCCGGGTCAACGTAAAACAAAACACTTCGAACACAGAAAGCAAGCACCCAAACAATACGTCTGCACCGCTCAAGAGACTGAATCGAAGTGACATTTGGTCGCAACGTGTACGCACCCTTGATGTTTTGCTTGATTATTTCCGGGCCCGCTTAGAGCAATCTTGAAGTTTTCTTGAAAAAATCCGGGCCCGCTTAGAGCAATCTTGACGTTTTCTTGAATATTTCCGGGCCCGCTTAAAGCGATTTTGATGTTTTGCTTGATTATTTCCGGGCCCGCTTAGAGCGATCTTGACGTTTTTCTTGAATATTTCCGGGCCCGCTTAGAGTGATCTTGACGTTTTCTTTAATATTTCCGGACCCGCTTAAAGCGATTTTGATGTTTTGCTTGATTACTCGTATTTCCGGGCCCGCTTAGAGCGATCTTGACGTTTTTCTTGAATATTTCCGGGCCCGCTTAGAGTGATCTTGACGTTTTCTTTAATATTTCCGGGCCCGCTTAAAGCGATTTTGATGTTTTGCTTGATTACTCATATTTCCGGGCCCGCTTAGAGCGATCTTGACGTTTTTCTTGAATATTTCCGGGCCCGCTTAAAGCGATTTTGATGTTTTGCTTAATTACGAGTATTTCCGGGCCCGCTTAGAGCGATCATGACGTTTTTCTTGAATATTTCCGGGCCCGCTTAGAGTGATCATGACGTTTTGCTTGATTATTTCCGGGCCCGCTTAGTCATTAAACCAGCTTTTGACTCCTTTCCTGGGCTTTACGCCCAGAGTGCTTTTAAAAGGTATATACATTTGAATTTTAGGTTGAATTTTGACAGCTGCGGACATAGACTAGGGTATGTTGTACGTTTCTGCTGCCGTTCTATACGTTTTTCTCTTTTCTTCAACATCTTTTACGGCATTATAAAGATCCTCTAAAGTGTATTTCGTGTCGCGTTTACGGGCATAAACACGTGGCATTTTTATATGACCTGAAACATAAAATGTTTACTTTTACCCACCTTCTCCTTCCTTGCATATATATTAACCGTTATCAATTACCCCATCCGTTTACAATTAACCCAGATGCTGTTTACAATTGACCCAATATCATTTATTGATGGGTAATTGAAGACTTCATTTCAAAAACCACCTTTGTCATAAATTACTTAATTTACAGGAGGCTTAAAAAACTGTTTTTCAAGTTCACTAAAGAGTGATTTTGGTAGAAATTACTTCATATTTGATTTTCTGTAGTTTTAGCTATATAATGGTATATTTTCTAAAAAAAAAATATTTATCATAGTAATAGATAACATAACTTAAACCGGAAGAGGAAGTGACATAGGTTGTTTATATAGGAAATTCATGAATAGTGGTAGTGACAAAGGTGGTTTTCGTAAGAAATTCATGAATTATGCATATGTTTCAAAAATGTGCTTTAATTTTTTTTTTTACGAAAAATGATTTTTATTTCTTTTTTATGTTCATAAAAATAATCAACAAAAAATGCCAAAGTTACTACTTTAGCCAAAGTAGTAATTTAGATCAATGACAAAGATGTATATGCAATTCAATAATAAATAATTAAATTAATTTCTTTAAATATATAGAAAATATAGCACAAAAGTCAACCTTAAAAACTAAACACACAACCCATCTCCGACCATACCCGGCGCAAAAGACCCCAAAATGCTGGCCGCATTACCTCGCTGGATGGCGATGGCTATCCTTTGCGCCAAGTACGAGCCGGAGCGGGAGTCATTTGTCTTCTCCCTTAGCCTGCGCCCAATTTCCCCAATCAAGCCTTTAGCCTCTTTGTGCTTTAATTAGTATTTATGGTTATGAATGGAACTTTATTGACATAAATTAATTTTCCTCTCCACTACTGAGCAATCAATATCTATAGTATTTTCTTCATAAATGCCACTCAGAGTTTTGTAAATCTGTTGACTTTCTCTCTTCAGAAAAGGTAATAACTTATTTAAGCCATTTAATTTTGCTCTGTTCATAGGAATTTGGCTTTCATACATAGGGCAAAAAGATAGCTCATTTGGTAATTTCTTTTTATTCCTGATAATACATGATTGCCATGCCATGCTCCAGTATAATGACCTCTCACATAAAGTAATTGAGATTATTTGGTTATTTTGTACATTTTTAAGTTTTATAACGGTATTGGTGACTTCAAAATATATTGTTCTGTGTTAGCCTTCTTCACATCAAACAACATAATATTTTGGTCACCCTGAAGGGGTTTTTATTCTGTCTGCAGCTACTCATAATAGAATCCCAATCATGCGGTGTTTCAGCCATCTCCTTTAGAAGAGAAATACTCTTCTCTATGATGGCGAAATCTTGGTCATTTGGCAGAAATGATGTCCTCTGATAGAGAAAATATATTTCTTAGCAATCCCCTGGTAGCAATACAAGGATGCATCATCATTGCTTAGGTTGTGCACCTACCTAAACCAAACACGAAGTACCAAAGTTGCCGGCAATAAAACACAGTGTTTGTAGGTAAATGGAGCAGAGGCAAATTTTGAATTGAATTAAAAATAACACTGAAAAGAAAGCCGGGTAGTACCGCGAACACAAAATGAGCAGTGTGACATTGACAACTGTTGTTTTCTGACAAGAACAACCGATGTCTTTGACATAGGTTATTTTTGAGGGAAACGCCATTGACAAAGGTTGTTTTTTTTAAGAATTCTTACAAGCTTTAATATCGATTTTCTCATGACTAAGGTGGTTTTAAATGAAACGGTAAATACCAAATAGAAGCCTGTTAAATCTTCCACAAGATGTCGTTGTTAACAAAGGTGGTTTTTGATCTTCAATTGTAAACATGAATTTGTAGCGTGGCGGTTGAATTTAAGCGTTCAAAAGCAAAGATAAACACATTATTAATTGTTCAATACAACAGCGGTTTACTTACTTTTATTTTTTTAACAAAATGGAGTCGTTCTGTTGTTTATCCAATCTAAAAATCACTTTTTATATCATATGATTTTCTTTGCCTTTTGCAATCACGTACTCTGGGGTCACGAATTGGCCTATTTCCTATGCGTCTAGTCTAGGGTCAACCAACTCAGGAAGAAGACACTCAATCTGACCAAAATTTATCGTCTTTTTCTATCATTTCTATTTTTATTTTGTTGTAACCATACCATATTCCAAGTAAGGCCTGCTGTTTTCTGCAAAAATATACTGACCTTGGATTTGAAAATACCAGTCTGATTTTTTGTTTCGCCGTCTTTATTTTTTTTATAAAAATGCATCTTGTTGTGTTCAATCGCCTCGTCTATACCCATTTTAAATGGTGCTATGGGACATTTTATTTCGACTATTTTTTTTTGTCATCGGAAATACCATCAGGCGTTGCCCTCAAAAACGGATATTTTTCATCTATAAACAAACCGTTTTTTTTTATGTCTTCCACAATCGATAATTGTTCGATTGCAATTTTCTCGTGTTTTTTCCATGAGTTATAGATGACACGTTGTCTATATTTGGCTTGTATAGTAAATTTTCCTTTAAAATTCGCCTTATTTCCAATCATTCTCCAGATTCGCTTTGTAGTATGGTTCGTTTTTCTACGTCTACGTTTTCATTAAATTCGGGATGGTCTATGGCCTTTTTTAAAGTATCGTCATCTAAGTCTGGCATGTCCACAATTTCCCCATAATCTAGGTTAAATGTACGGCACCAAGGTACGATTTTTTTTCCTTTTGCAGTTTTGTTTTGTTTTATTCCTTTTTTCATTTACTGCTTTTTCGTATTTCGTAATATTTTTTTTTGGGTTATTTCCATAAACTTAACGGTGGACAGTCGACAGCAAGTTGCCGGTGCTAAAAGATTTTTTCTGCACCGGAGCATCTTGCTTGGTAAGCTGTTCTTTAAGAATAAATTACCCTTTTTCCACCAACAAGTTTGGCAATGACTCAATCTTTCCACTACATTACTGTCGACATCTTCAACCAAACTATGGGCCAATCAGCCAATCGTGCGACATGAGTTTTTAGTTTTTGCCAAAGCAAACTCCCAAAAGGATTAGGTGCGTCTACTTACTTGCATATGATTTTTGCATAATAACTGGTTACAACTTTCATGAGAGTTAAACGCATGGCCAATAGATGCGTTTATATCTTTATGTATAAACCATCTGTATTTTGGCTTTCCGGAGTTTTATAGCGTCGCAAATATATTTCCTGGAGCTCATTATTATCTCTTGTGTCAAATATTTTCTGTCTGTTACGTTGAAGTGTGTGTCTGAAGTAAGTTGTTGTAACTTATTGCAATAATTTCTCAGTAAATGATTCTGACAGAAATTTTATGACACTGTTAAGCTTGGGTATGGCCGGGCATTTATTATTTTGGCATAGGTGCTACTGTCGCCATCAGCAATAAGTCGCACGTATATTATACCGCGTATCATTGTAGTAGAAAAGCCCCATCAAAGTTTTTGTAACAGACATGTTTTTTGGGACTTTCTTTTTTATTTTGAGCTCGGGCACAAATACAACAATACTTATTTTTGACACACTTGTACAAAACTTGGCCAAAACGTCTGCCAATGATGGCTGCAGCACCCGATAATGCAGCATAGTGTAACGACCCATATTTATGATTTAAAACCTTATGCACCAGTTACCTACAATAGTACACAATTACCTAGTATTGAAATAAAAATTTACCTACTCGTAATAATAATAATTTTTCTAGCGTTTTTTATACTACATTTTAATGTCAAACGATATGTAGTCTATATCAGATCAATCCATGTCTCACGCTTTCTAACATTGAGTAACTTAGGTAACAAAATAATCGGCCAAGTACGAGTAGGACTTTAATGAGTTTTTATGAGTTTAAAACCGGATCACAGTATACAGCATCAATATCCTCGATGTGGCAGGGAACTCCACACTCAGATCCAAACTCTTGCATTCTTCCGAAGCTCCTTCATAACTTAGCATTGACATCGGATGCCACTCCTTTCTATATTTCTTGCCGCAGCATGAAGCGCGGAGGGTACCCCGACGTCAGGGAACGTGCCGCGTCGACATTATCGTTGGATGTACTTCTTTACAATAATAATTTGCACGAAAATTTGAATTAGAAAAAGGGGATCGCCACGTCTCGAGCGGCTTTTATGTCGACGTTGACGTTTGTCATATTCTCGTCGCATCTGACATACCACTTTTTCCCTGTTTTATTCCTTTTTTCATTTACTGCTTTTTCGTATTTCGTAATACTTTTTTTTGGGTTATTTCCATAAACATTACGGTGGACAGTCGACAGCAAGTTGCCGGTGTTAAAAGATTTTACTGCACCGGAGCATCTTGCTTGGTAAGCTGTTCTTTAAGAATAAATTACCCTTTTTCCACCAACAAGTTTGGCTTTTATATCGACGTTGACGTTTGTCATTTTCTCGTCGCATCTGACATACCACTTTTTTCTTAATGAGCGTGCCGCACACTGCTGCGGCTACCGATCGCACGAACTCGGGGCGCGCGGCCTGACGGCGCGGCCGAGGCCAAGTACAACGATAAGCGAACGCGTTGCGGTCAGGAACTGCAACAATGTCATATCTTCTTCTATCTGTCTAATATAATATCCTAAGTTGTTATTTTATAAAACACTATTAAATTTATATAATGTATTGCAAATAGACTTGAACTCATTTAGATATAGATATTGTTACTGGATAAACTTGGAAAAATGTCCTATTTCTACAAACCTTAGATTCACCCTCCAGATCTGCTTTTGTTCAGGTATCTTTAGTGGTCGGATAGCCCGATTGTTCTTTTGTAGCACCCTTGTGTTTGCACCCTTGTCTTGTGTTTGCACCCCTTTATAGCTGGAGCTGGCCTGGAAAATAAAGATAGCTCAATGTTAAACCTTATAACCTCAAAGGTGTTCATTAGGCATTTTAGTGTAAAATGGTGGTTTTAGAAACTTTGCAACTAACACATTGTGCCTCTAATGGGCAGCTCTTGCTAATAAATTGAAAATGAAAGCATTTATCTGTTATAAACAGCCGTGAACAACCATGTAATACCTAGATTCACAATGGCCGAGCAAAGGAGACGTCCACAAATGGCATATTATTCAGATAAAAGTCTAACCAAGATGATATATATATATATCATTTAAAAGCTTGTTTTATGGGCTTCTCAAAAATATCTAATTTTAATATTTTCATCCCTGCATTTTTTTTAAATGTGGAAAATAAATTCTATGAAAAATAATAATACTTATAGCTTTTTATTTTTTCTAGTTTAACAATAATAAAGTGCTTCTATCGTTATTTTACTTGCATTTGTAGCTGATTCTTTCTCATTCATCTCATAATTTGCTAAAATTGATTTTTTTAACCTACCTGTGTGACCAGTTAGTAGGTTCAATGTGACAAAAAGACACCTAAAAAGTGTGTCTAATTGGTAAAAATGCTTTATTTTAACAATTTGGAGATTACTTTAATCAGGGTTGATAGAGATAAAATACCTATTGAGCCAAATATATTTGTTTATCCTAATAAATTCAAAATTATTTTTAAAAAAATTGCAGGGCTCTTTTTTAGACTCAGAAAAATATGAACTTTCTCGAAATGTAACAAGTGTTGTGGTTCGATTTTTTTATTATTATTATACCAGCCTCCATACACTTTGTGGACATACCTTTATATGAGTAAGCATTCATTTAGATATTTAGGTTGGCTGCTAAGTCAAAATTATAGTGTTTTTAGAAGCTTCAGGGCCTACCTGTGAAACATTTAACAAATTGGGTTCGAATTTTGAGTAGAAACAATGCCTAGTAAACAGACAGTACCTAGATTGCTTACCTGATATTTTTATTATTATTTATTATTATTAATTGTAGAAACACTGTTAGTTTGACATGGGGTTTTGTGGAGTATAATCATTAAAATATCGAAAATTTTACACTCAACGGGGGAGCGAAATGTAAACAAATCAACGTTTGGTGACAGTTCTATGACAGAAAGTTAAACGTTGAGCGCAAAGAACTATGGACGCTGGATTCTAACCATACAATTGGCAGCAAACGAACGGGTGTTAATCAAGCCGATGGTGGTCGGCTAATTGACCATTTCACCCCACATAAATTCGGTTTAGCTTTTGCGAAAGCCGATCGACTTTGGATCGGTTTTTTCTCCCGAACATTTCTGTACATATCTTCGATTTAACCGTCCGGTAGAGCCGATCGAGGCCGGTCCGAATATATGTGTAGCAAGCCTAATATTACTTATGAAACAGGCACCTACTCAAATTGTGACATGGAATTTCCGTTTTTTGCTCTTGGTTGGTTAGTTAAGTATAAAATTAATTAAAGCTGTGAATGTTAATTTAAGTTAAGCGGTAATTAAAGTTACACTTCTTTGGAATTTATTTCACTGTTTTTAAGAGTAATATTGAGCTATGTAAATACTGTTAATATTAAGCTGTGTAAATATTAAGTATGGAAATGTATGTGTAGGTTAAGGAAAATAAACAATTTTTTTGTAATTAATATTTTTTACTAACCTCCTCACAATTACCTTTACCTTTTTCTACATTCTGATACCAGAGGGGTTAGTCCAGGTTTACACGTAAATTGAAACTACAGCTGTTTCCGTATGGCTCTATACAGTTTCGTCCAGCGCCCCTGGCGGAAACGAGGAAAAACTAACCGAAATGTTTAGAGCCACACGTGAACGCGAAAGTTTAAGTAACTATGCAAAACCTGGGCTAAGGGGCTTTGGTCGTAATAACTCATCATCATCATTATTAGCCGTAAGACGTCCACTGCTGGACATAAGCCTCCCCTATGGATTTCCATTATGCCCGGTTGGAAGCGGCCTGCATCCAGCGGGTTCCTGCGGACTTAATAATATCGTCGGTCCACCTGGTCGGTGGACGTCCTAAGCTGCGCTTGCCGGTGCGTGGTCTCCATTCGAGAACTTTACTGCCCCATCGGCCATCAGTTCTCCGAGCCATGTGCCCTGCCCATTGCCATTTCAACTTACTAATCCGTTGGGCTATGTCGGTAACTGGTTAGTCTGCGAATCTCCTCATTCCTGATTCGATCTCGCAGCGAGACTCCGAGCATAGCGCGTATGACATCACTGGCAACACACAACTGTCGAAAACTCACGACTGGAGGCACTGAGGTATGTCGGATGAAAAGACCTCACGCAGTTTTCCGAACGCAGTCCAGCCGAGTTGGATTCAGCGATTGGCCTCTTTCTTGAAGTTGGACCTACCTAACTGGACTACTTGTCCTAGGTATACGTACGAGCTCTCTTCCTGTACTCGGACCGACATAGTGGCATTATTATACAAACACATCAGCACTTCGATATAGGTACCGATAGTCAATACGGCATCGCTGGACAGACTCAAGCACAGCCCATGTCTCGACCGACTCAAAGGCTTTCTCATAGTCCACAAACGCTAAGCAAAGTGGCAAATTACACTCTTCGGTCTTCTGTATGACCTGCAGCGTATGAATGTGGTCTATGGTACAAAAGCCTTTTCGGAAACCGGCTTGTTCGGAAGGCTGGAAGTCATCAAGCCTGCGCTCGAGACTGTTCGTATTTTATTTCATCCAAATACCAACAATCTAGCAGTTTTCAAATCGAGATTATCGAGAGGCGTACCTCGTTAACCAACTGCTTTCGCACGACTAGTAGACTAGAGAAATATTACTTACAATATTTCCTGAAGGCAAAACTACAAAAAAGTAATTAGGTTAGTTACCGGATGCACAACTATAAGCACAACCGTGTACAAATAATCTACGCCACACGAGTTGGCGGATGGCAAGTTAGGCGCAGAACACTGCGCAAAAGGCAAAATATAGGTATGCGCGGGAGCCAGAGGAACTCGCGCCGGGGCACATCGCAAACTTCATGCCTTCCGCGCGCTCCTTACGCCCGTGCTCACCACTACGCCACACAGCGTCGGCATTGTGCACACATGCGCAATAATTCGCGGATCACGGCGAATTGTCATCTGCGACTAACTTCTTATCCGCCGACTTGTGTGGCAGGCTTATATAACAGTTCAAATAATGACCTACTCCACGTCACACTAGTAGGGTAGGTATTTCTTTTTCTGTCATATCACACTGCTGTAAGGTAGGTAACTATTTTGTTTGTTGGTAAGCATGCTACATCCTAGATTGCATGGATCTGCAGGATTTAGCCCAACGCGAACCCATCTACAATGTAACAAAAATATATTATGTGATGTCCCAATAGGGGGCATCCGGTGCATTCACTATGGCTCCGCTTTATTAAAATCATATTAGTTTGTTGAAGGAGAAAAGGCGATTTTACGCGCGTGTACTCTACGAGATCAAAAAGCGCAGTTTCGTGGAGTTAAATAAGTCGGCTTTGATAAGGCTAAACGGTTAGAACAATCGGGACCTACAATTTAACATGTCATCCGAGCCACGGTAGCGTTCAGTTGTAAATACCACCCGCGGTCACCCATCCGAAGACTGACCGTGCTGAACGTAGCTTAAATTAAACTGATGATTATCAGTTTGATGATGAGATTACTGTTCACGAGCACATTTTTTACTGACTATTATCTAAACTAGCATGCTACATGTTATAGGTATTACCTACCATAGCATTGCTTATCGCCAAGTAAGATGTGGTCAAACGCAAGCCTATCACGAATTAAAAAAGAATAACATTTTGTCTAACTGGCGATGTCACGCCGCACCCCAAAACAATTAAAAAACGATTCCATTCTCTATTAGTTATCATATCTAAACATATTCCGGGAACACGTGCGCCACCCCTGGACTAATTTGGCGCCCGCCCTTCGGTGTCGTAATTCGAGCGAATAATCCATTTGACATGTTTTGCTAAATCACAATAATTTGACGGCTAAGACCCTTCTTTACTTTTAAGTAGCTGCGTTGGCTCCAGCGGATTTTCACAGTGCGTTGTGCTACAGGAACAATGTCCTAGTATATACTAGATGTCCCGGCAAACTTCGTTTCTCGTATCTTTATAAATGTGTTATTGCCTATGTGTTATTCTGAAGTATAAGAAATTTCATCTCAACCCGTTCATTAGTTTTTGCGTGAAAGAGTAACAAACATCCATACATTCTCACAAACTTTCGCGTTTATAACATTAGTACCTAGGATAGGAATTTCTGGGCAGAAAGTCTGAGAGACGTGTGGAAAGATTTATGCTATTTATTTTAAAACAATTTGATAAGGGCTAACTACATTGCTAATGGGGGTGTTTAGGCCATGGTTAATCTCTTTTGTACGAAGATGGATCTTCAAATGTAATTTATTTATTTATTAAAATATACAGTTGCTATATAATATGTCTAGTATAATACATCAAGTATAATACTTTCGTACATATTATACCCTGTCTAAGGGTGTTGCAAATCGTATATAATTATTAAGCCTAATTAAAATTATACAAATTAATGTTTCTACATAGGTACCTACCTATTTAGGTTTCAGCACGATAGTCACCTACTATGTAATACTCTACACCCAGCCTATACATATAAAAGCTATCCAGCTCTCGGGAAACAGTAATTCTTTCCAAATCCAATACAACCAAACCGTTCCTAATTAATCCATATCCACCCTACAGAATCTGCGGATTGATTTACCCCATCCGCGCAGATTCGCGTCAAAATTGACAAATATCCCCAAATTGCGCTAAGCCGGAGCCGAGATCGAGGTGTGACGAAAGCCCTAAGCGAAAGCCACATCTGTCCCGCGTGACTTATTGCAGTTATTGTGCTTGCATATTGTGTCGGGTCACGCCTATCAGCCTGATGCGATAATGTAATCTAAATGGATCTGATTAGCGTCGCTTAGCATCGCCTGTCATTGCAGGTGCCCTGGTTTTGGACAACTGCAAAGTTCGGATGATTTATAAGTAGCTACAATACAGTATGCCTAGCTCAAGATTTTATAAACCTATCGTAATCTAATAAAGGAGATCGCGTAACGGTAGCAGGGCTATCTAAACTAGTCTCGTAGTAATAAAGTAATAAATAAAATAAAAATAAAAATAAAATAAAATAAAAAATAAAAAAGCCTTTTATTTCTCATCATTCCAATAGTACATTCATAAATAATATTGTCTTTTATTTCCATTACATTTTATAAAATAGTTAAATACTTATGGTTATGTTTAATATTGCATTATTATATTTGTCAATTGGAGTTATTAATAGTAATCAGTACTTTAGTCAACACAATAATTATATTTTCAGTTATGATTCATGTACAGCAATAATAGGTACCTACATTTTTCATTAGTGAATTTTACAACTGATAATTTTGTCAAAAAATGTTGTGTTACATATAAGTTAAGTCATGATTCATTTTAAGAGATTATTACATTTGTCAATATAGAATTTATTACTCATTATTTTACTATGTCAAAGATTGTAATATTTAAATGTTATGATTTATTGATTATTTGATGAGAACCCCTGATGGGTATAGGCCTCCTCTAGAGCTTTCCATTCGTCTCTGTCTGCTGCTTTCTTCAGCCAGGAAGTGCCGGCCACCTTGTTGATGCTATCAGCCCATCTTGTTACTGGTCTACCTTTCCTTCTCTTGCCTTTTGGTCCTCGCCATTTGGTTGTTGTAAATGTCCATCTATGGTCTGTCAGTCTGGCCATGTGGCCTGCCCATCGCCACATTAGTTTAAGCGCATGCTGTAGGAAATCAATTACCTTTGTTTCTGCTCTTATGTCTGTAGCACGGACTCTATCTTGTAGTTTTAACCTCATTATACTTCTTTCCATGGCTCTTTGGCATGTTTTTATTTTCTGTTGTGTGTTTTCAGTGTATACCCATGTCTGTGCCCCGTAAGTGAGGCATGGTAGTAGGCAAGAGTCCATAGCTATCTTTTTCAGGCGCATTGGGATGCTGCTTTTGAAGATTTCCTTTAGAGACCAGTATCTATTCCATGTTTTGTTTATGCGTCTCTCTACTTCTAATTTGTTGTTGTTTTGGTCGAATGATATTTGTTTTCCTAAGTATATATAGGATTGCACATATTCTAGTGCCACCCCATTAAGGTATATTGGAGGCTGGGTGGACATGTTGGTCATTAATTTAGTTTTCTCTACGTTCATTTCCAGTCCAACCAATTTACTAGCATCGCTAAGGGTTTTTACCATTATCTGCATATCTGTGATATTTTCAGAGAAAATGATTATATCATCAGCAAATCTCAGATGTGTAAGCTGTTTTTTGTCAATTTTTATGCCGAGATTTTTCCATTCTAGTTCTTTGAAGACTTGGTCAAGAATTGCTATAAAAATCTTTGCCGAGAGAGGATCACCTTGTCTCAGCCCTTTGTTTATTTGGATTGTGGGACCCAAAGTCTCTAGCTTTATTTTGCTCGTACTTCTTCCATAAATATTTCTTAGTATGTCTATGTATGTTTCATTTATGCCATTATCCTGAAGAGCTTTCCACATCGCCATATGGGACACAGTGTCAAATGCTTTTTTATAGTCGATAAATGCTACACAGAGGTTGTTTCTATATTCTCTGTATTTCTCAATTATTTGTTCCACTGTGTGAATGTGAGTCTCGTAGTACTTACTGGTGTACTAAGCGGAAACGAGGTGATTCGGACTATCATTATGAACAATAACTATAGGGTCAACACGTAATTCTAGAAATAAAAATCATCTGTTTCATACATTTTGTCGATTCCGAGTTGCAATTTTAGTATTGAACAACTATATTTTTTACTCATATTTTTCGTTGGCGTCATAGAAAAAGTTGTTGTTATCCATCCATCTATACGAGGCTAGTCATTGCGCAAAAGCATTTTTTTATGTCAGTTGCGCGAGGAGGGGATCTTCGCAGAGCTTACTTTACAGACGCCATTAGGTAGGTAAGTTTGATTCGCCCTAGAAAAGGCCAAACATTATTATTTTCTTCTGTCTCGCGTAACTTATTGTAGTTATTGTGCTTGCATATTGTGTCGGGTCACGCCTATCAGCCTGATGCGATAATGTAATCTAAATGGATCTGATTAGCGTCGCTTAGCATCGCCTGTCATTGCAGGTGCCCTGGTTTTGGACAAGTGCAAAGTTCGGATGATTTATAGGTAGGTACAATACAGTGTGCCTAGCTCAAGATTTCACAGAGTGGTGGTCAAAATCTGACCAATTTGTTCAACCGTTGAACAGATCGTTGAACATAAGTATGCAATAAGTATGGTTAACATAATTTTGTTATCAGAAATTGTGAACTAAAACTGTTACTACTCGTATTAGTGTCATTTTTGCTTTTAAATGTTTCTTCCATTACACTGTTTAGCATAAATGTTTAGCTAGAATTTTGCTATACCCTATGAAACAGGGTGTGTAAAACAAAACATGTATCTACCTGTAAGTTAGTTAGTTTTATGTAACCTAACTAAATGTAACCTTTAGTTTTATGTAAAGTAACCTAACCTAACCTAACCTAATTATAACTTTATGTAAATGATCTTGCAAACAAAGCGGAGCGTGTTGGTCGTCCAACTGCAAGATGGGTCGACGATTTGAAATCGGGTTGAACATGGATACGATTGGCACAGGACCGAGGCAGATGGCACAGTAAGAAAGACCTATACCCAGCAGTGGGATACAGAAGGCTGTGGATGATGATGATGATGAGGTCAGGATTTTGTACACCTACCTACCTATCGTTAACGGAGATCGCGTCACGATAGCGTTTACGGAGTATATAGACCGGATCAAACTTTATGGCGTCTGAGAACACAAGGCGAGTCTTTGCTCAGTAGCATTTTTTTTATGTAAGCTGCGCGAGGGGAGGGGATTTGCGCAGCTTGTAGCTTCACAGACGCCATTAAGTTTAATTCGGCTTATAAAAGGCTAAACAATATTTTCATCTGTCTCGCGTAACTTATTGCAGTTTTTTTTTATTTATTTGAAACAAATACATATACAATATACTTATACACATAACAGCACCAAAAAACCTTTCGTTTTGTCTCGGTACCTTAATTCACCACTCGCTACTCATTAATAACTTTAGTAATATTAAACTACCTAGTCTAAATCAAATAAAAACAAAAATTACACAAAATATTGTGTTTGCATATTGTGTCGGGTCTCGCCTATCAGCCTGATGCGATAATAGACCCAATTATGAAGGCGCTATCGTCAATGTAAATAGTGTTGCCTAAAGTGAAAAAGAAACAGAAATATGCTAATTAGCTATTATAATTACGATGGCACCTTCATAATTGGGCCTAATGTGTCATGAGCATGATCTAAATGGCGTTTGGCGTCGCTTAGCAGCGCCTGTTATTGCAGGTGCTCTGGTTTTGGACAAGTGCAAAGTTAGACGTTTTACTTCCTTGTAAGTATTATTGAATGATATTTTTCATTACCATAGGCAAAGAATATATAATAATACTACGTATAGAACGGCCACTCGTTACCCCCCACCCGTTTCTGTCTTCCTCACTTCCACCCCGCGGTAATCGAACGGAATTTGTGAACTACGCGCGGGCTGCACACTCAGGCTGGTGATTTCTCCAAAATAAAATAAGTACAGAAACCGTCACAATGGGGAGGACTTGTGTTGTTTATGGTTGTATGACAACATTACGTGACAAGATAAAATTTCATTCTTTCCCTAAAGATAAAATAAGGTACCTACTTATTTACTTTTAGTATGTAGACAAATATTGCATAAAATTATGTCATTCAACTTTAGATATTTCCTCTTGATATTTTGTTTCAAATAAAATAAATCGTTTACTTTTAGTTATAATGCTTTCAAATTATTATGAATTCATAATACTTTATAAACACTAGAATGATATTCATATTTGTAAATTTATTTCGCATCTATCTCACTTCCGCATGAAAGTATAATGGCGGAACGGTCGTAGAGTACGCCAAGATAATTCTGCGCGCGGCCAAAATTGGGAACTAATTCAATGCTGATAGAGAATTGTAAATGCTACCAACATAACGTACGTGGCGACGCTACTCGCGCGCAAAATCTCTCGTTCGCTCATCGTGCTCACAATCACAGGGGGTTACCATGGGCGTGAAAACATTAGTTATCGTAACGCAACTGTTGCAGGATATCGGTATCGATATGCAATGCATTATTATGTTTAAGTTGCAATAAATAATAGAATTGAACTGGAATTTAATTTAATATTTTTCTTTAAATAATAGAATAGGTCGAAGGAAGGAAGAAAAAGAACGAAAGAAGGAATAGGTCGTTATAAAAATAGTATTCATAATGCACATAATGTAGATATCTACCAGTTTTCATTTTTGCGCGAAAACATACTTAAACATCATATCAAATGGAATAATATGTAGTTTGTACTGCAAGATCATTAAGCTCTTAGCGTACACGCTTCAAACTATTTGTTTACGTAATAAATACGATACAATCAGGAGCGAGCGCGCGATGTTATAATGAGATTTTACGATATCGATGTGGATATTATAACATCATGTGAAATTGCTTAAATTGAGTGTTTTGTTGTCTGCGCTATAACAGTAGTCATTATAAGTCAAGTATTGGAAACATAAGTAGAATGTTACAACATTAGTGTAGATAAGATATGTTTTGTAACTGTGGTGAAACTTTTTAAAACTATGTATCATAATATATTCACATATTCATAGCGAGCATTGTAGACGATTTTAAGTTCATTTTTGGAACAGTATTTGAGGCGCAAATTAACTAGAATGTACAATAAATAATAATTACTGATTCCTAATTATATGAGCTATTGTTTTGCTCTAACACATACCTAGTAGATAAGTGTTAATTTGTATTTTTAAATTTTCTGTAAATAAACGAACATTTGTATAAATATTAAAAGTTAACATTTGTATAATTATTAAAAATGTTTGGAACCTGCGATGTACGGGCCCACGTCCGGACCCGTTCTGCACCCGCCCTGCGCCCGCCCGGTCCTAAATAAATCATCCCTCAACGGATAGCCCGTCATCATAAATTTTTAAACCTTTGTTTTGAATAATATTTAGTGCTATTTAATTGACAAGAAAAAAAAAAATTCTTATTCTAACATTATTTGATAACAATCTATCTGACGGACTAATTACATTTTTTGTCATCAAGCCAAATAGACATTTAACAAAAAAAATCTCCGAGGCATGCTCAAAAAAATCTTTTTACTAGACTTTTCCCAAAATATGCCTACTCAATAATTTAAAAAACGACTACTGTAAATATGCCAACTAAAATTGTGAATTATATTCTAAAAAGTCAATAGAGCATACCGAAAAAATACCTTTTAAAATACTGGATTCTCATCACACTGGTACAAGACATGTACTGTACGTAGTATTATTATAATTATATTCTTTGGTACATTTTAAGCTACAGATTAGGCAAATATGAACATTGTGATAACTTTAAAACCTCCTTTTTTGCGTCAAGGGTTAAAAATATTTTTTTGCAATTATTCGTCAAACATAGCCAGAAACAGTTATAAAAACCGGCAACGTAACGCGTTACCGCTACCCCACCCAGTGAGGCCCAGAGTAGGTCACCTCCCTCAGTCAGTTCGCCACCGGTGCGTTTCGCGCGTGATTTACTTAATCGTTAATTACTATTTCTTTTGTTTATATTGTGGGATGATTTTAACAAATATACATATTCAAGTGGTGCGTGTTCATATTACTGGATACTTCAGCAATATGTGAGTAAATTATGTGAATTTCGTAACAGTGCCGTGTTTAGATAATGTTCTACGTAGGTAAATGAGTGATTTCGTCAAAATAAGTGTATGTACGATTGTATGTGAGACCTGCAGCGCCTAGTACATCGTATTAGGCTTGCTTAAAACTTCTTGGTAAGTCAGAATTCGATTCGTACGGTCGTTGTCGTCGTTGACAACCATAGACGTTCTGCACACAAATACCCGTGTAGCGGTCGTGCGTATGTATAGTGTATGTGAGCAAAATTGTGTAGTGTGCGTAAGACAGCGGATTTTGTATGAAGAATCACGGAGTGTCCGGGCTGTGCCATAGGTATGGGCCAGCCATTAGATTACATTGTAGCCAATTTTAAAGGCGCCATCGTAAATTTAATAGCAACTTAAAATTATGTTCTCTCTTTGAAATGCATAGGTGTATAGTGAAAAAGGAAAAGCAAAATTTTAGTTGTTATAAAATTTACGATGGCACTTTTAAAATTGACCACATTAAATAAGTACATTAATGTAACATTACATTAGTACATTAAGGTAAAAATGCAACTACTAAACCTTTTTAATGTAATTTATCTATCCATACACTACATTTCAGCATTTAGAAGTAGTTGTAAGATACTCATTTTTTTTTAAAATTCAAACGGTTATCCCCACCAAACTCTAAGCATCCCAGTTGACTGACTTCGGGGTATTGTTGTACTTACACCACCATGTCAACCAAATAGGTACCAAAAATTGCATTTTTTGCGCTTACCTCCCGGGCTATTGGTCCCTCGCCGCGGAACTGCTTACCCTACTACAGGGGATACAAAATCTGCGACACAAAATCTCTACAAGGCTAATACGGTAACAGTCACTGAAATCTGAAAACAGGAGTCGATACGGCAACTCCCGCCTATTGCACCTGCTGCAGCCAATCAGAGCCAGCCACCCCAATCTCACCCTTTTATAAGCCAATCATACGCGCGAAATATGGCGCTACCGTAGTTAGGGTGACCATAAAATTGCATTCAGTTAACTTTAGTCTTTGTACCTCAAAGATAGAGCTACATTTTGCGTAGCGTGACTTTTTAATAATTGCGCTCCCATATTTTGGGTAGTATGATATTTGATTTAGTTCAATTTCATATCTGGTTGGTTCTGGTCGGTCTCGAAGTTTCTTCTGGAGTAAAGCTAGGGTCTAGGAGTTTGGAGGGTCTAAGATCAGTGGGTCTGGCAGCCTGCGGAGGAGTGGTTTCGTTCGAGTGGTGTGTGCAAAAGGAATCAAGATTCATTTCCCGCTGATGTCCTACGGCAGC
Organism: Hypomecis atomaria; assembly: GCA_964007245.1. Taxonomy (NCBI): domain Eukaryota; kingdom Metazoa; phylum Arthropoda; class Insecta; order Lepidoptera; family Geometridae; genus Hypomecis; species Hypomecis atomaria. Next base: position 12,901,744 of record OZ023300.1, read on the forward strand.
GAGACGCCGCACGTCTGGACCAGCTCTAGTGTGAGTACCTATATCTAAAGCTCGGAGATTTCAGAAAAAAATGCTTGCATTCCCAACAAAAATAAATCTAGAACAGAGATGTCTACGCACAGTAGTTGACCATTACGAGTTTTAAAACATTTGATCATCTATACCTGTATCAGCCTTTTTCATAGTCCACTGCAGGACGTAGACCTAACCACTAAGGGTGATTGGGCCATATCCACCACAATGGCCCAGTGCTGGTTGGTGGATTCACAAACGACATCGAATTTCTTCTACGGACGTATTCAGGTTGCCTCACAATGTTTTACTTCACCGAAAAGTTAGTGGTGTGAAATTCCGTACATAAATTCCAAAGAGCTCATTGGTACGGGACTGTGATTTGAACCTACGATCTCACGATTGTAGGTAAGGCAGATGTCACTACGGCTTGACCACACTATGATCATGTTTGCTTCCAATTCACCTGAAGGTAGTGTAAGTATGTACTGGAGATTATGTAATCGATCGTTTCGGCGTAGAATGGTTTTTCTCGTGGATCGCATTAAGCAAGATGTATTAGTGGGTGTAGCCAAGCTCCAAAGCCCCAAAGCTGCTTCTCATGGAGTAGCTTTTCACCATGGCACGATGATTCCTATTGTTTCTGACTATTCCTTTGGAGTTTGGTATTGAGTAAGTATTCTAGATTCTAGGATATACCGTACCAGGCCTCTAACTAGCTAGGTAAATATTATTTAATGATTTGAGCTAGTATCCGTAGATTTTCTTTCGAGCCTGCATTGGATAGCTTTATATTTCGTCTCGCTCTTTTAGCTAAGATGCAACTTGACAGGAAAGCTAATGCGATCCAGTTAAAACTCGTGCCTCAACATCGCTTTCCGTCGGGTGAGTTGGGGCTAAATAAGTGCTTAGGAGCCAAACTTGTGTGTAGGAGCTTCAGTTCCAGCTTGAAGTAATGTAACGATCGTTTTAGCGGATGTACGTGGCTGTGTTGCAGGGCAGCGAGGTGTCTCCTTACGGACCTCTGTGGGACGCTCCGCCCGCGCCCGTGCCCTACCCGGACATCCTGGCTTTCCCGCCTGCTGACCTGGGTAAGTATATATAGTGTAGTGTCCGGTTTCCACATAGTTTCACCTGTGAGAGTATGGATATTGTGATAAAGCTACGCTAATACGTACGTACGTTCGTACCCTACTTGGACTTCCTGGCTGTCAGCCCATCAACCTGGATATTTACCTACCCTGCTATAGTGTCCGGTTTCCACATAGTTTAGACAAAGCTACGCTACACATAGCACGTACAGGTCGCTTTGGGACGCTGTTTTCTCCTAATATTTTTGGCCACTGCCAGGACAGGAAGTACCTAAGTGTACTAAGTGCACTGGATCAGAGGTATTTCCAGTCAGTGTAACTCACTTACGCTATAATCGCTTCTGTTCGATTATCCAGTTCCGTTGCGTGATATTAGGTACGCATATTGTGCCTTTTCCCATGCAGCCAGCCGAGCTGAGTACCGCCAACCCTCGCTGGCTATTGCGCATGCATTCACTGCTCGAGGTTTGTTGGTCTAACAATAATATAGTCTGTCGTCAACCCATCTATTGATGATAGATAGCAATGATTCTTCAATTTTTATTTATTAAACTATTCGTTTACAAGTTTGGTTACTTTTAAGGCCGATCCGCACAAAACAGTGCCGGCACGTGACCGACAGTTCCGTGTCCATCAGTGTCAGTGAAAAATAATATTGTAGCATACATTTTGTAAGACGCTATCCGTACTCGTCACTGACAGTGACGTTTAGTGATGTTATACTGTTTAGTACGGATAGCGTCATACAAAATGTATGCTACAATATTATTTTTCACTGACACTGATGGATACGGAACTGTCGGTCACGTGCCGGCACTGTTGTGTGCGGATCGGCCTTTAAGCGTCACCAACACCATAAAGGCTTGCTAAAACTACTTTCTCAGACATTTACAGTATTTATAATTCCTCGATTGTCATGTGCCAGTGTGGTCGGCAGCGGGTTGCGGCCGCGGCGGGCACCGCGCCACGCCGACGGGAAAGAAGCCGCGGCGGCGCGTCGCCTCCATAGCGCAACGTCGGGCCGCCAACATCCGCGAGCGACGCCGCATGTTCAACCTCAATGAAGCCTTTGACAAGCTCAGGAGGAAGGTAAGCTTAGTATGTAGATTCTCCGTTATTGGGCAATCAATACTGTGGTTTGTAGGAATTGCAGGAAAGGTTAGGAAGGTGGAAGAAGGAGGAAGGTGAGCTTGTGGATTATATACCTATAGTTATATTCTTCGACACCATGCAACGCTCTGATTCAAACGGTGGCAGAGCTGCTGAGGACGGAACAATCCACGGGAGATATTGGATGGATTGGATCCGCGATGGACAAAAAGCCAAGGAAACACATTCCCGCCGACGCCCAACGTCGCTTAGCTTATTCAACCTGGATGTTAACGTTTGACAAGCATAAGGAAAATGGGCTTGAAGATTAAATAATTGTTCATCGTGCGTGATCAAGCAACGCTGTGATTTATACGGTGGCAGAGCTGCGGAGGACAAAATCCACGACGTCCTCTTCGTCGCACAATGTTGCGCAATTTCACGTTGTTCTACCTGCAAGCGACGCTCAGGAGCTACGTTATGTGTATTATCAAGCAGCGCAGTGTTTGTAGGGTGGCATAGTCGCGATGGGCAAAAACATAAAGAGGGCATCTCCTCTGTCAGGCTTCGACGTATAATATCGCGCAACTTTCGTCTTTCTTAATGAGACACAACAAGCTCAGGAGAAAAATTCAATATTTTTCAATACTTATTATATTCCTTTAACAAAAGGCCAAAAAAAAACATTTCCGTAATCGTGTGGCATTACCAATAGCCCTCATGTCCGGCTTCAAGCGAGCGAGGCGGTTTCGAGAGCGCCTCTAAGTTCTCAATCCGCTCAAAATGCCAGACGTAGTGCCCGCATCTATCTGTGAAAGTTACTCGCTGATATCCCTACCTAGACGTTTCACGTTAAAAGTATCGGATACTACCGACACAGGCCCCAATTTTTTTAGTTAAGTACATAAATTATGATCGTTGATTTATTACTACTAAGTAGGTATGTTAGACTTCTTGTTGTAGCTATGGGTGAGTCACAAAGGTGAGCAAACACATTTTTTTCTATAAATTCCTAGAAAGTATAATTTACACGCACAACTACGAGTAAGTACCATTACAACATCCGCAAGTACAAGATGGATTGCAAGGGTGCAAGCCGCTTCCAACAAGTTTTATTGGAGATCTATGCAAAAGGCAAGGAGATCCAGCAGTAGGTACCTAACTGAAATGATTACAAGAGCATAATTTTTCATACACAGTCCTACACGGTTATTCTTTGGATAGGTTAACACGGGTGGCTTCACTATCACTACATACCTAGTATAAAACAAAGTCGCTTCCCGTTCTCTGTCCTTATGTTTGTTTATATCTTTAAAATTACGCACGGTAGGATTTTGATGCGGTTTTTTTAATAGATAGATTGATTCAAGAGGAAGGTTAATGTATGCGAAGCCGGGGCGGGTCAATAGTTTATAACTAATCGTTACCGTAGCTCGAATGACACGTTAAATTGTGAGCCTCCAATGTTATAACCGTTCAAAGACTGTCCCGCTCCAGACTTTCGCGAGGCGCCTCCGCGAGGCTCTCGGCACGAGTCTTAGCTAGCGAAGGCGGCAAGAGCGCACCGTCCTCGCTCTCGAACTGACGTTCCCTGTTGTAGCTTCGTGGAGAGTCTGGATGGGGCATGAAATGAGACTCTCGTGCTCACGTGACGAGAGCTAGCTACCCGACTTATGCAAACTTTTTAACCCACAGGTCCCAACCTTCGCATATGAGAAGCGCCTCTCCCGCATCGAGACCCTCCGGCTGGCGATCACCTACATAAGCTTCATGTGCGAGCTGCTGCACGGCTCCCCGCAGCCCCACCACCCGCACCCCCTACCCCCGAGACACGTGTTTGAAGCTGACGTGCCGTGGTGCGCTTAGATATAATGAAAGTAATAGTTACACTAGTAATACAGGGTTATCTAGAACTGATGTACTAAGCCGAAAGAAGGTGATATAGGCCGAATCATACAAGTCGGCGGATGTGAAGTCTACAAGCTGCGCAATATCCAATCAACGCGCAACTTTATGTGAGCTTTAGTCAGGATTGGTTTGGACATCCGCCGACTTGTATGATGCGGCCTATACAAACCACATTATGAATAACTTTTACTATGGGGCCAATCCAGAATTCAAGAAAAAATAAATTTGTTATACATTTTGTTGATACCGTGTTGCAGTTTTGTGTGGAACAGCTGTTTTTTTTTCGAATTCCTGGTTTCCCCATAGTAAATGTTGTTTATAATGATGATCTTAATCATCCCCTTTTGGCTTAGTACAGGCAAAGAATATATAATAATACTACGTAAGTACAAGGCAATCAGATAACCCTGTATAATAATAATTTCTTTTGTACCTAAATTTGTAATCTGCACCTGAAATTCTTAAGGTGGGTTATACACGATGCGATGAACTAAACAGTTTTTCGCATCACTCTAACTGGGAGCTCATTCAGTTAACTAAAAGGTAGGAATTGGTGGTTCACGATTTGAACCACTACCTGAAACTGGGCATACACACATGATGCGATGATCGCATCAGTTTATTAGATCAGTGCAGCGAGGGCCTCTAATGTACCATTGCCGGTAGGTACTATGATGGTCCGCTTGTTTAGTTCACCTCGATGATTAACTGAATCTTCAGTAACTTGCGTAATTTTAATGTTACACAAGAAATGGTCAAAGCCAAAATTGTTTAAAATTTGTTTTCCCACTACTTTGATTTTGTTTCTTCATTATTTGTGTTATTTCAGTTTTTCATGAGAAGTTATCGGGACCAAAGTTGTTTGAAATTTGATTTCCTACCACTTTGATTCCCATCAAATTTTTGTAGGATCGATATAAGATATTGTGTCATTTTGTTTCTTCAATAACTTGTGTTATTTCAATTTTTCATGAGAAACTATCGGACACAAAGTTATTTGAAATTGTATTTCCTACAAATTTGTTTCCTATCAAGTTTTTGTGGGATCGTTCGAATAAGATAGTGTAGTTTCAGTTCTTTGCGTGAATGCCGCGAGCAAACCGGCGACCCGCATGCAGCACCCGATCACGAGTGTGACGCATGTGCCAGCCATCGCTCTCCTCGACCATATTTGAGGGAAGAGAACGACCCGACACACGACGCCGCCACAAGAAGGAGCCTTCGATGGCGAGCATGAATGCCATTTTGTTTCTTCAATAATAATTTGTGTTATTTACATTTTTCATGAGAAATTATTGGAATCAAAGTTGTTTGAAATTTGATTTACTACAACTTTGATTTCCATCAACTTTTTCTAGGATCGACATTTTTCTAATTTATCATTTTGTTTCTTCCTGTGGTTTCTTCAATAACTACCTACCGTCAATGGTTAACTACATTAGGCCCCCGCTGCACTGATTTATTTCCGATGATCATTGACAAGCGTCTCCCTGTTGCCGTAAATAAAAATCACGTTTGTTGTATTGTACGAGTACGCATTTAAATGATTGTGTTATTCTGTTTTTAGTATATGTTGTTATTAAATCATCTGTAAAAAATTCAACTGTTCTTGAGATACAGCCCGGTGACAGACAGATAGACGGACGGACGGATGGGCGAACAACGAAGTCTTAGTAATAGGGTCCCGTTTTTACCCTTTGGGTACGGAACCCTAAGAAGTGCGGCCAAATTTCTCCAATGGTTAAAAGGAGGAAGCACATCTGCTCATTCTCCCTATATGGTATTAGCCTAGATATTGCTTAATTTGACGTTAACTACACTATTGTGTCGATAGTGGTTGTATCGACAATGTTTTTTTATCATTGTATAACTATCCATTTGATTTTCTCTTACTATAGTTCGGCCGTTCCGAGAATGCGTTCCTGACACGTCATCTTGAAAAAATGTTTTTGGCCGATATCTCGGAAACTATGTACTTAAAGGGAAAAAACATTAAGATCATTATTGTAGAAAATAAAATTTCGCATCTTTTGTTTCCGCTTAACTTTTTTTGTAAAACTTACCGTTTACGATTTATGGTCCATTTAATGAAATTTGAATGAAACAAAAGATGCGAAATTTTATTTTCTACAATAATGATCTTAATGTTTTTTGCCCTTAAGTACATAGTTTCCGATATATCAGCCAAAAACATTTTTTCAAGATGACGTGTCAGGAACGCATTCTCTGAACGGCCGAACTATAGGAATAGTTTAACAATTAACTTCTCGTGCTAATGCTAGCTTAGCCATAAGTTTTAATTCCAAATGTCTTCCAATTTCTAGTCATAATAATATTAGCGATTAGTACCTAACATGGACATATTTATTGATTTTATTTAAAGCTACATTAGTAGGTAATTAGAAATAATAATAAGCTACAATTGTACAAAGTAATAAATAAAAGTTACTTATCAGTATCTGACTTGAATCCTAAAAATTCTTGATATTTCCTAATCATAATCACCGCAAATTCTGAAGCTCTGAAGCGTTCTAAAGGCTCTGAAAACGTTCCGGTTAAAACTTCGAGCAAATGTCTATAGAGTCACAATCGTGCAAAATAGTGTCCGAGCCAAAACTCTGCCCAAGCAACGTAGTGGGCAGGATTTTTAGTTAGTCGTAAAGAAATTAATTGCAAGTCGACTACAACGCCGCGCGTCGCCAATGTGCTCGGTTTCAAGCACTAATTTGGTGACATAACGTCGATATTACAGAAAACGGGTCATGTGAATTATTAGATGTACCTAAATATCTAAGTCGGTATGTATGACGGTGCTCGGACATTTTTTCACTACTTTCACTTAGGGACTGTGACTCTGTAGATATTTGCTTGAAGATCTACATCCATCCATCCCCCAAGCATCTTTTTGGAGCAAGTACGAGTATCAATATCAATATCTATCTGGGTATTTTTGAATAGAAAGAATACTTAGTCATTTACATCATTATAGCCCTTTACAACCGGCTCAATACAATCGTGAGGATCGATAAAAAAATTGGTGCAAAAACCATATTGATTTTGTAAACACAACCGGTCTCATACGTTAGTGCGGGATGAGCAGATAACCGCACGATCGTATGAAACCGGTTGCGTTCACAAAATCACCATGGTTTTCCCGTCAATTTTTTTTTGATGATTTTATGCCTATATTGAGCCGGTTGTAAAGGGATAGAGTGAATTTAAAGGAAGAGGGCAATTAGAAGGTGAATCATACATTCTTTTCTTTTTTTTTTTTTCCTTTATTAACTACAACAAAACTACACTACTATTACACAAAAAGCATTGGATCACCCTCAGACCTTTGAAGGTCTAAAGATAATCCAAATGCTCAAGCCCACTGCCAGTTGGCAGCGTGCCCAGCATGCTGGCTGCATTGCCACGCTGAATGGCAATGCTTATGCGTTGAGCCAAATAAACACCAGCATTTTGGTCACGCGTCGCGTCCACCAGACGCCCAGAAAGACTTTTGAAAATGATATGAGCTCCCGGCCCCCACGGACCCAATGTCTCAACTCCAAATGGCTCAAATATGTAACCACTACCGAGGTTAGCATACTTGCGCCGCTTGTGCTGCTCCGCCGAATTGGCCGCAGCTCCAGCCCTACTCTGAGTCTCAGAAAGATGTGACGGTGCCAAAGTATCGACACAAGTTGCGTCCCATACTAAGGGCCGTCCACACTTCCATGGGACCAGCGTCATGCCGTCAGGCCTTTTGCCATCACCACGCGCGAGCCCACTCGGTTCGAGTAGGGCTGCGATATTGGCGGTGGCAAAAGCCCTGCGAATGACATCGTTAAGGCTGGCGTGGCGACCAATCCGACCAGCGCTTCTTGAGCAAGAGAGACCGTGGTGACCGAGCTGGTCAACTGCAGTACCACACTGACAGCGATGGGCCTCACAACACCTTGCACCCAAGCGTAAGCTGACAGCTAGACGAAATGCAGTTGGGTCTAAAAGGTTACCAGTATTGAAAGAGGGCAAAGCTTGCAACCAAAGACCGGACTCCCATACAGAGACCGCAAGGATACGAGCGCGATCCGCGACGCTAGAACACGTATCTAGAAGAGATTTCCGTGCTAGTTCGCAGATCGGCCGATCCCACAGTCTCTGCGACGACAAAGTCTTTGGAAGCTCGGAATTTGGGCTAGCGACCCTCCAAGCATTCGTTGCCTCATTCAAATTAGCTACATCTACGCCGGAATGGCCTAAAGAAGGTGCGAGGATTTTTTCAACTAATTTATGTGTACTATGAATGGAGGACAAGAAAGCTGGTAAAGCAACACTTGAAATTTGGCGGACCCCTAGCCCTCCAAGCCTAACAGGCAAGGAGGCTTGTAACCACGCCCTTTCACTCATCTCAATATTCAAAACCGATACTAGGGTCTGCTTTACAACATCGTCTAAGCTCAAAAGGAGCTCATTGTGCTTCCACAATGGACTACAACGTAAAGCGTACATGAATTTTGGAATAAACAGACAACATCTTATAATGGTAAACGCCATGTGGGCGTTAATTTTGAGTAGCCTATCAAAGGCACTCAAAAAATTTTGAATTTTTTCTTGAACGAAAGGCGGAAAAGACTCATCTAGTATCGGCGAACCCAGAAGGCGAAGAGAACACTTGTCTACCGATTTGATATTAGGTGCCAAATCATTAAATTTGTTAATTACCAAATCTTTATCTGGACATGAGTCGCAAACGAAAAGTTCGCATTTCGAAAAATTTAGCTCCAAACCAATTTGACGAAACTCGTCAATAAGAATTTCCAAATCACGTAGGACTGTGTTCGCATCGCCACCCAAAGTCCCGTCATCCAGATACCAAACGTTGAGTTTTGAATGGAGACGTTGAACAATTGGATGAATGGCCAGGCTGAAAATGGCTGGTCCGAGAGGGTCACCTTGTTGACAGCCAACGGAAGATAGCAGAACATCATTTTTGTAAATTAATTTAGTGGGTTTGCCGTAGCATTGCCAAAGAAAATTGAAAAGATCGGGAATTTTTTCCTTGACCTGTACCAACAAGGCGTCTCGATTAACCGAATTGAAAGCATTTTTGACATCTACCTTGAGCAACACCTCTCCACAATTTTGACCGAGAAAAGTACGAAGGGAATGAACAGCAGCCTCACATCCACCCCGCGAACCAAAGCCAAGCTGTATTGGTTGAAAAAGGTTACTCAAAAGAGCAACCTTTTTTCTACAGCCGGCTTTGGCTGCGAGACGACGATATGTGGTGCCAACCGCAATAGGTCTGATGCCACCATCTTTTTTGACAAGTGCGCATAGGTTAGCGCCATACAAAACTTCGATGATGTCACCATTGACCCGCCCAGATAACATGAGATTAGCCAAAGCCGTTAATTCCTTCAAGAGAGACTCAGCCACCTCACCAGAGCTAAAAGATAGAAGATCTTTTAGATGTTGAGGTGAAAGACCATCTAGGCCTCCGGCTGAGCCGCTCCGAAAAGAAGAAACGGCCGCTGCAATCTCCTGTGCTGACACTTCAATGACAACGTCATCAGGGTGTGGTGGCTCAGGCAGGTGGAGACATGCTGCCGGCGGATGCTTGTCACGGAGTGACTGGACCGTATCGGGAGTGTGGGGGGCAATAGTGTCGCTGGAGAACAAGACACGTGCGGCGCCTTTGATATCGCCATCACCAATTTTGCTTTCTACTATTTTAATAGTAACCGAATCGTCAGTTTTTTTAGAATTTGGTTTATTCTGCCTTGTTGGCGGAATAATACTTTCAAAATCTAAAGGGTTCTCTTCCAATGCGCTGTACTTCACGCAATTTTCCTTAACCCTAGTGGTAAGGGACTTTTTGTTTGTTGGGTCCGAATGTACGTAAAGCACAACGTAAGGAAAAATCAGCAGGTGTTCCCAGGCGTCTATCGAATTTTTAGAAATAACTTTTCGAATAGCAGCAGATAAACATTGGGCAACCGAAAAACGAGCACCACGCGGGATGCGTTTTAGAACAGGAAGAGAACTTTTGAGTGAGCTAAGAACCTCCCAAAGCGGTTTGGAAGGAGCAGCAGCGCTCACGGGACTGCTGCTGGCTCCATCGGAGCATGCAGTAGGGGCCGAAAGTGTAATTTGGCTATTTTTATGGCACCGCGTACGGTGAATTTTGAGGCCTTTCTGGCCTTTAAAAAACCGCACTTGGGAACACTCTAGGCACTGAATCATGTCCCCCTGCGACACATTAATGAATTGGGAAACTGCATTAGGCCCAGCCGGGGCGCAAAATGCCATGATTAACAAAATCAAAACTAAAATAAAATAAAAATAAACTTAAGTTCTCTAAGTGGAGACGTCAGGACGTCAGACCGTGACGTGGGCGGTCTGCGCAGACTCCCCGGATGGCGTTGACATGGAAACAAGAAAACAACAATGAGCCGCGACTGTCAAAAACCTACTGAATATTAATATACAATAGAAAACAAATATTCGACTATCTCTAGCTCTACAAATATTACCTTGAAAGAAAATAAGAAAAAGGGGATAGATTGGAGTAGGTTTTGGCCCGCTAGAGTAGTATAATCTGAAAAAAAAGGGGCCGAGAAAAAATTCTGCCAACTTACGTTGACAGAAACTTTTTTTTTTTTTTTTTTTTTTTTTTTTTTTTTCTTTAATGCTAAGTATATGCTTTCAATATTTTTTTGTGGAATTTATGTCTCAAACACATTATTAAATGAGAGAGAGCTTAATGCTAAAACATTAAGCACAATCAATTAATTTTGAGTCATCTAATGCTAATCACAATCATCATATAATGCTATCTTTGCTAATGCCATTTTTGTAATAAAAGGGACGCAATTTTTTGTAGTAGGTCAGTATGATAAAGATTTGCGCAGTGATTTTTCTGGTGGTGTGACTTTGTGAAGTAGTTTTGTGCAAGATGCGGTGGACTTTGATTGCTGTAAGTAAAATTTGGTTGTTTATACTGTATTTTTTTAGATAACTAGCCTTAAGCCGTAAGTTATATCCTTTCCAAATAAAGTCTGATTGCTAGTTAGTTACATGTGCTTACTAGGGTATTGTGGACTAAAAACTTAAAAATAACTCATCATCATGTCAGCTGTAGAACGTCTATTATAGGCTTTCCTTGATGTTATATTTCCAGTAACACCGGTAGGGATCTAGATTGCAACGTATTCCAGCGGTCTTGATTACCTCTTTAGTGGACGTCCTACGCTGCGCTTGCTGTACGTGGTCTCTAATAGAGAGATTTGCGATCCCATCGGCCACCTGATATAGGAACTATGTGCCTTGCTCACTGTCATTTCAACTTGCTAAATCGCTGGGCTGTGTTGGTAGCAATTAATGAAACAAAGGTTTGTTTTAAAGTTTGTATTTGTAATTATCATGACTAGGCAGACACAAATGTTTCTTTCGTGTAAGTTATATTTTTTTTAAAGTAGGTATATTTACAAAAATGTTTCCGTTTTTCTTTCAGTGCTTTCTGCTGGCTTCAATACATAACATTACTCCAATGACACGTCCGAAGAGAGATCTACGAGCCATCAAAAATCTAATTAGATCTAAACTTTTTGGAACTGAGACATTACTAGTACAAATACCTAAAATCCCAAAAAATGAAACGAACCAGCTTTTCAAGATAAAAGGATACGACAATATATACCTAAAAGTAACAAGGAAACCAGACGAGCCCGTTAGGGTTGTAGTTGAAAATCTAAATCCAGAAATAGCTATAATCGGAAACTACTTGGGAACCTCAACGCAGAAAGATACCTTACTGGCACTTGAGGTTACGAAGAACTTATTGAATACTGGAATACTTAGAGGCGAACATGAAACAATTCAGCAAGAACTAGTACTACCAATACTTCTCCAGAACCCTTATAATGGATTTCTAGTTCGTGATCCTGTAAACCCAGTTAAAGTAATTACAGAAGAAATTCGCCCTCTATATGTCAACTCACCTGTTATTGAAGCGGAAAAAATAGTTCGGCCGATACTTTCTCAGGTTCCTCATAATGGATATGTTGTTCAAGAACATGTAAAGCCAGTTAAAGTAATAACAGAAGAAAGACCTCCCATATTTGTTGATTTACCTGTTATTGAAGCTGGAGTCAATGTTGTAGATCATCGGCCAGCTGCAGTTCATCCAGTAGCACATCCACCAATGATAGTAGCTACTGAAGTCAAATATAATCCTATCCAAAAGTACTCATACCAACAGGAAACAGAAGATGGTTATACGACGTATTACTCCTATAATAATCACGAAGTAGCAGTAGTTAGAACGAAAGAAGCGCCTGTTATTCCGCGCTATATTGGACTGAGGTTAGCAGAAATTATCTCCATTGCTGCCAACCCACACTTGATTCAAACTCGTCCACCATATACGAGTGCAGTGGGGTATAAAGAATATCAGCCATTAAATGCAGTGCCAATTCATTCCTACGTGTCCAATAAGAGTCCTCATTCAACCGCAACAAAGGAAGAGTCAGGATACGTTCCTACAAATAATCTGAATCATCATCCGCCTGCGCTTCATACAAATCCTCCCAAAGTGTCCGAATCTTTGCATAAACCAAATTTAATTACAGAATCAAATCCCTCTTTCGACATTAGAGATCACTTAACCGATGGGGAAATTGATAAAATTAACAAATGTATAAACCAAAATCTAGAACAATGCAACAATAATGATAATTTATTTATTTCAAAACCTTATGATGCGGACCATAATTCCGAAGAAGGCAAAAACAATATCCAGAAATTGATTGATAGTAGCCAATTAAGTAATGGCCAATTTGTAAGTAGATACAGCTATAAACAATTAGGTGATGAAGTCTACGGTAACACGGTTGTACGTATTGAAGATCCTAAACAAATATCCATCCTAAATCAAAGTGAATTCAACGTAGTGAATTCTGAAGTTGTGCCACAAAATTATATTTTCATTCCACCTGAATCTGATGTTCCTCCACCACCTATATCGAATAATGTAAATGCTAAGATTCCGCGCCTGAAAGCAAACAAAGATGAACAGTCTAAATACAACAATAACGAAGAATACAGCTACAATAATGCTGAAAAACGCCCTGAAACCTCTGTTATGTCTTTAAGAGGTGATCTTGGGCAATCAGAATTATTTGAAAAATTAGGACAACTTAAAACCAACGGTGTTATTTCTTTGACGCAGAATCCAATTGTAGTTCCAGAAGTTGACAAAGAAGGTGATCAGACAAATAGTATACGACCATATATTGGCGGACAGGCATCCGACAGCAACAGTGCAAGTAATAGTGTAAATGCATACATTGGAAGATATGGTGCTACAAAGAGTTGAACAGTTTCTAAAAGATGTCCAATGTCCACGTCAAAATCATAAGTTCCATACTAGAATCAATTTCATTTATTGGTAGAGAAAACTAGATATCATCGTGTGAATCTAAGTAATACCTATTTAAATATTTTTTATGATTAGTTTATCTATTGTTAAGTTATTATTTTGTTTGCATGTTTTATTCCTCTACTTATCATCGAGCTTTAAAGCTTAGTTTTACACGGGTCAAGACATATAAAATTGTCTTTGTTTTACCATTCATAATAAGTTTCTAAGTTGTAAATATTTTAGATTTTAATGCTCCTTTTATTTATAATACTAATGCTAAGGACTATAATGAAAACCACTGTACATGTTTCGACTTATTTATTGTTAAATTATTTATTTCTAGTAATAGTAAATTAAAATAAACTTCATCTCATTTGTTAAACATTGTCTTATTCTACATTTGTAGGACCGTTTTGATTTTTATAACTATTGAAATAGCTATCTATGCAATGCTCCAGAACATTTTCATCTTGTAAATAAATGATCTACCAAGCCACGGTGATTCCTAGATTAGTCTACTGATTTCCCGAGTCAATAACTCTCTGGAGCCCAAATAAAAATCCAGAACTATCCATTTACTTTCATTAGTTTTTACCAATATACGGGAAAAATAATGCAAGGTACTGAGTCTGATTAAAAATTTATCAAGTCTTAACTAAACTAGAAAAATAATTTAAAAAAATCAGCACATCCGTTCTCTATAGTTAGTTTACGAGATTAATAGTTAATTTACAACTTTAGAAATGTAATGTCTTGAAAAAATTAGATACTTTTTACAAGATGTCTTCTAAAATATAAAAGTGATGTTATGGGAGAACCAAGTAATAAATTTTGCTATAAATTATCTGTACTAGGTATTTGAGTAATTAGATAGAGATACAATTGAAGATTTATCATTGCATGCAAACATGGCTTGGTAGATTTTTACGTATAACGAATCTATCTAATCTACCTATCTACTTACATTTAAACACTGATCGAAAACGGTGCAGCTCATTCTCAAGACATTTGGCATTTAAGAGAAAGCTTAATATATCCTTAAAAAAGTTACATTAGAATTTATTTTACTCTGCTCTGTTTAAAGAAGGAAAGAACGGTGAGGTCTGTATATTTTACTAGGCATAACGAGTTTCGTAGTTTTTTTTGAAATTAGCCAATTCAGTACATATTAGAATTATTTATCTACAGTCTGTGAATAGTCGAAGTAGCCTTTCATTTGTTCTGCCGTCTAATTATTTTCTTTACATTTACAATCTAGACACGCGGCAGCGTGTCCAGCCAAAGTTTTAAATTTACACCAAAAACTTCAATCGTAAGGTATTTCAACATCTATAGATATGCTCATGCACTCGTGAAGATTCTTACTTTTTCGGAGTATTTGCTGAAAACTTAGTAGGAGCACTAGGAAAAACCCTTTTATGCTCTTTGTGCATTTGCACCTTTTTAAATCATGTATTTGTGTTTAAATGTATTTTTCAGGTCCCCTCAAAAAGTTGTGGTAACATTTAAATAGTGGATGGCTGTGTCCTTTTCAATGTGATATTTTTCTTGCGATGCAATTTCATCGTAATAATTGATGATACGAGTATAGAGTAAAACTTTCTCTATGTAACATTAAATAAGCGTGGCGACAGGTGGGGTTGCTATCAGTTCCATACCTACAGAGTCATTGTATTTAAGATTATAGACCAAATCAAACTTCTTGGCATAATTATGTCAAATTAAGTTAAAAATCTTTTTATTGCATAGTAATTAGTAGGTACATAACATATTATAGAAAGTACAGCCATAGACTTACAAACTGGGTGTAGGAATAGGTACACTCATGTACTTTGATTTATAGTTAGATAGTCTTCCCTAAACTGACTTCCACGGTAATGCCTTAACGTTTGCTGTGGTATGTACAATTGATCAAATATTAATTAGGTATTAAGCAGCGCACATTACCGCTTCTTGCACAACAAACATGTAGGTAAGTTTAAGACAAGAAAAAATGCCAAGTCGTTGGACATTACTTTCGAGCAAATATCTACAGAGCCACAATCCCTAAGCGAAAGAAATAAAAAAATGCCCAAGTGATGTCATACATACGGACTTAGATATTTACATTAAATAATTCACAATGACCCGTTTTCGCTAATCTCGTTAAGTCACCTAATTAGTACTTGTAATCGAGCAATTTTGCATCGCGCGGCGTTGTAGTCGGCTTGCAATCGCCTTTACGACTAACTAAAAAACCTGCCTAGTTTGGGCAGAGTTTTGGCTCGGACACTTTTTTTGCGCGATTGTGACTATTGATATTTGCTCGAAAGACATAACGAATTTGCTCCAGGCCGAATCATACAAGTCTGCGGATGTGACGCTATAAGCTGCGCGAAGCACAATCGACGCGCAACTTTAAGTGAGCTTTAGTCAGGATTGGATATTGCGCAGCTTTTAGCTAACTTCACGAAGACTTGTATGATACGTCCTATACTTCGCAATGACTCGCCTCATGTTCACAGATACCAAGTTGAATTCGAGCTATGGTAGTTAAAGTTCAAACAGCACTTTCTCGATGTAAAGTGAGGGTGACGTCGGGCGGGGGTTGGTCCCAGCGGTCCCAGAGCGTGGGCTTGCGGCGGCGGTCCACTGTTGGGGCGGTCTCTGCTGACGCTTCCGAGTACCCGCTGCTATATGACCGGAGACTGCTCGACGCTATCTTATGTTCTGGAAGAGACATGTTTATAGGTTAGTTCGTATAGGCTGGGTGGCTAGACCTGGTGTCAGAGATTTTTAATCTGTCTGTAGGCCTCTGACATAGCCAAACAACCGGGACCTACAATTTTACCATGTCACCCGAGCGACGGTAGCGCTCAGATGTAAATGCCACCCGCGGTCATCCATCCGAATACTGACCGTGCTGAACGTTGCTTAACTTCGATGATCGCTAACGAACACCTAGTCAAACTACGCTATTAGCGCTACCTATTTATGTATTGCATACCCTTATAGGGTCATATGTATAACTATACAAAACATGTTAATTAAGAGCCGCATGTAAATTTCGTATGTTGCAATAAATGATTTGAGTTTGAGTTCAAAGGTGATGAACAAAGCGTAATTAAAGAAAACTGTACTGTACCCACGAAGGGTGATTGGGCCATATCCACCATTCTGGATTTCTGGCCCAGTGCGGTTGCGTTATAGAAAACTATGTACCTACCAAAGGAAAATGGGTAAGATAAAACTAATGTACCTACCTAGGTAGACAATAGTTTGTCGATAATAGTAAAATGATTATTTTATCGCGAATTATCCGCGTTTGATCAGAAGGGTTGTCGTGGTCGAGGATGAAGCAGACTTAGAAGATAGGAATTATATCCCTCAGGACATACTTAAGCATGAAGGAGTGAAGAGCTATCTAGACTAGGACAAAATTAGTGTAGGTACTGGTAACATTTTGCTACGCAAAAGTAATCTTCGTAAGTAAATCGTCAACAAATGAGGTCGTCAAAAAGGGGCAAAGCGCCTAATTTTCCACAAAACAATCCCAAAATAACTTACTAACTCATAATGGTAGAAGGTTATTTGGTTTGTATTTATTTCGTTATATACCTAATAGGTATTCTTCTTAGCTCTCATTACCTACTTTAATTACTTTTAGCAAAAGTGGCGATGTTTGCTACGCGTTTTGGCAAGCCATGCACTTTTCCGGAACTATTTAACCAAAGTAGGAAAAATACATTTAATTTTGTATGAGACCATTTCGCAAACGTCTACAAGTAGAAATAAAAATCGGCCAAGTACGAGTTGGACTCGCGCACGGAAAGTTCCGTACTGTTTGGCAGCCCCCCCTAAATATTTATTTTATTTTAATTTTATTATTGAAGTGAATATACAACTAAATATTCTGTGAAAGTGTCAAGCATCTACCTGTTACCATTATTAATATCGAGCGAAAAACGGCTAAAAAAACAGGTTTGTTGTATGGGAGCCCCCCTTAATTATTAATTTTATTCTGTTTTTAGTATTTGTTGTTATAGCGGCAACAGAAACACATCATCTGTGAAAATTTCAGCTTTCTAGCTATAACGGTTCATGAGATACAGCCTGGAGACGGACAGACAGACAGAAGGACAGCGAAGTCTTAGTAATAGGGTCCCGTTTTTACCCTTTGGGTACGGAACCCTAAAAATACAGAATTGAGGAGCTCCTCCATTTCAAAAACAGGTTGGAAATAACAATGCGAATGAGTTTTTAGATGAATTTAGGGATGTTAGGGAATTTTGGATGATGATGAAATGAAAATGAATGAATGACGTACCGACCTCCGATATTATCCAAGTAGCTCCTCGCCACGTCATCTAGCTGCAGCACCTGTATGACCGGCTGCGTTGTCTTCGATCGAGGTCGCCGCGCCAGACGGACCACCAGGTACGTCGATATGACGAACACGGCCACCAGCACCAGGGCACCCAGGGTTATACCCATCTCGCGCTCTAAGAACACTGAGAACAGAGGCTTTAATGTAGTTTGTAAAACTGGAATGGAGCTGGTAACACAGAAAAATCATTAAAGGAGCATAATTATTGTTTTCACGCTAGGAATATAATCTGTCATGTAGCGTGTGGCGCTGTAGCAAGCTTGTTAAAATAGCCTTTAGAGAAGGTTCTGGAAGCTGGTGTGGGTAATTTTAATGAAGTTTGCAAAAAATCGTTATTGTACTTTGATTTATACTCGTACTGTGATAGAGTTTGTGCAAAAAGAGAACCGTTGTGGCGTTAAGGTGACCTAACAATTAGATTTTAATCAGCAGCCAAGGTACCGACTACCTACTTGGCAGACGCGTGTCTACTGATGAAAACCGAATTGGTGTCTATCAAGTATCAAACACTTTTAGTTGTACTAGCAATGACAGAGCAGTGTTGTCAACGTAACAAAATTAGTAAAATGGCACTTGGGCGACCTCACCTACGACGCTTCTCTTTTTGTACAAGCTCTACTATGACTTGCAACAGTATCTTAGTATGTAACGCCCTGCAGCCGTATCAATAGCATCCACATTATCCCTTTCCGATAAACTTTGATTCTAACCGTGGTACCGCGGCGGTGAAGCTGCCTGCAGCAGTATCTCAGTAGGATTCAACAGTAAGGCTCTCGAGCACCCATTTCGGTTACACGCCATGGCACCCGCTTCATCCCCTTCCCTCAGATCCCCCACCCCGAGCGTACTAGTCACGCACCTTGAGCCAATTTCTGACTACATTAGAACTTTCCTATTACATACTAGAGAAGTTTGGGCTGTTGATAGTTTTTAAATACGCTTAATTCTTTGATTCTTACCGTGGTACCAGGGAGGTGAGGCTGCCTGCAGAAGGATTTCAGTAGGCCTCAACAGCAATGCTCTTGAGCACCCATATCGGTTACACGCCATGGCACCCGCCTCGTCCCCTTCCCGCAGATCCCCCACCCCCGCGCGCACGAGCCACGCCCCCTGCGCCAGCGCGTGTCCGCTGCCGAAACCCATGGAGGCTCGTCGGTCAAGCACGAGGGAGGTGTTTGCTGTCGACATCTTCCATACTGACACTTCGTAGTACGTCGCGTTTTCGACTGTGGAGAGAGACGATGGTTAGATTAAACTAGGTGTTCTAAATTCCAAAAGAAATAATGGATATAAGTAATTACTTCTGCAGGCCATGGGTAATTAGCACCTGAAATGGCATGTATGAATACTTTGGGATATATAACAAAATTACTAAAAAACTCAAGTACAAGGTCTTCATTTTCTTTCATATTCAATTTTGTGGTGATACATAAATTGTTTTATAAAATTACTCATGATTTTAGACCATGCTGATAAAAGTATCAGCAAAGAAAACAATATACTACTGGAAAGAAACAATTCCTCACCTGGTATGCACCTCATCTGGAACTCTCCATATTCAAATGCCAGATCGCACTGCTGCGGCTGCTGCGGCCTCAGATGCTCAAAGCTGAATATCTTCTCACATTGCTCCTCCTGAGACGCCACTCCATTACTGGCCTCACAGCTAGCTTTCAACGTCCCTCCCAAAGGCCCAGAGATCTGAGCCAGCGGCAGGATTTGGGAGCCAGTCGTTAAATGCTGGATGTCGAAGCCTGAAGGTTGCACGTGCCAGAAGTAAGTGTCGGGCACTGGTAAGGCCTTGACGTTGCAGCTGATGCCTTCTTTTTGGAGCGTGATGCCTCGCTCGGCACATTCGGGGGGATCTGAAAAGGAGATTGACGCTGTGTTCAGATGATGTGTGAGACTCGGAGTTTGAAATGACATGGCATTATTGCTATGACGATAAAGTTCAAAATAAAAGCGCTGCCTAAAGTACGTTTGAAGTTTGTCCACCATATTTGTGAAATCAAATTTGACATTTGATCAGCAGTTCAAGTGTCATTTGTGTCTAGATTACATAGCAGTTTCTATGGATTTTCGACGCCATGTTTTTGGAATCATGCATCACAATTTTTTTACTTTATGTCACTTATATACTGTTTTTCCTTACTCTGAGATTGTAGCCAATATACCTTCCAAAACTAAATGACGTTGTAGACAAGTTCTAAACCTCATATTTTTTTTCTTTCCATTGTAACTATCCTTTTTATTTAATTATCCTTTAAATGTTCGCAAAAATGATAATCTTCCAACAAAAAAACCGTCTGTTCCGAGAGAAATAAATCTTGATCTATTATATCTTCCACGATAAAGTAAAAATTAAAAACATTCTACTTTTTCTTAAAAAAATATGATAGGTTTAATGCTATCATTATTTCTCAATAGAACGTTCACGCTGGAAAGTAGGTTTCTTCATTAAGAAGATATAGAACGTCATAGAACCGATCATGTCTTTCATGTCTTCATTAAGAACGTCATAGAACCGATCATGTCTTTCATTTAGCACTATCATGCGACCTCGTCGATTACCTCGCCGTATCGTTATCGTTTGTCCACCATACTGTTGTTACCATGTCAATACTCACAATAAACATCAATAGTGTTGTGATTGGCGCGGGTCTCTGTGATGCTGTTGGCGGCAGAGCGGATAGCGGCCGGTGTGGAGCCGTGTGGCTTCCTCCACGTGCAACTGCTAATTGATACTCACAATAAACAGTAATAGTGATGTGGTCGGCGCGGGTCTCGCCGACGCTGTTGGCGGCGGCGCAGGAGTAGCGGCCGGCGTGGAGTCGTGTGGCCTCCTCTATCCGTAGCCGCTGCGACGACACGCGCTCGCCCCAGATGCCGCCGCGTCTTATTAAACTATCCTGGAATGGAGGGGCTTGGTATTAGGGCAAGCGACTAGTAAAAGAGGCTAATAGGACAACTGACTATCAAAAAGTGGTGACGGGAATTATTTATTAAAAATCACAAGGCCAACCTGCCGGGCTAGTATGCGCGCCACGAATTATATCTTTCGTAGTGTCAGAACGAGACAGCGTTATGGCAAAGTATATATCTGTCACTTTTTCACACGTCGAAATGAGTCCTTTTCGTGGCTTTTCGTGGTCGCATGCTTGACTAGGACATGATTGGCTCAGTACCGGGATGAGTGGTATACAAGACGAAATCTATGCGGAGCAGTGGGCGATTAGTACGGGCTGTAGATGACGATGATGAAACGGGAAATGGTCAGTTAATTTATTATCATTTGGTCTATTCACCACCATTTAACGTAGTCGGGGTTTCGGGAAGTAGCGGTACTTCGCCAGGTGGACCAAGGTAGTCTACGGGTGGCAGTGGCGTGCACACAGTTTTAAGACAGGGTAGGCAGAAAATTTTACTCACCAAAAACACGTTGGTTTTGGTTCGTCGTCTTGTCGATTGATAATGTAATTGCCAAATGCCAGCTCAAATATTCATAGATTGACTGCTTTTATAGACATATCAATTTACGGATATTCGAAGTGGCCTTTCGGCGCGTTTGTTTGATGTTTTATAATGTTTGTGTGATTTGCAAAATTTAAATGAAAGCAGTGAAAAGATGGTGGTGTGAGTATACAATATAGGATTGTTTTATTTGTATATTAAATCAACACGCCCTATCTTTCTGTAAGAATGTCTGCAATATGGAATCGTAAAAGTTGGGAAGGTGCAAATCCAGTGCACGACCTATCTCGATAACTTGTTTTTTTTCACCGAAAGATAGTTTTGAAAACGCATCATATTTTATTTTCTCAACACACACACACCATCAACAACTTTCACAGACAATATTATCAATTTTTCACTCTATTAACAACGTTAAAATCCTAAATCTATATCTGATAGCGTAGTCACAAACACAATGCACATCAAACAATATGGCGACTATTGACTATTGAAATTAGTAGTAAAAAAGGGAAATATTATACCACAAAAAAATGATAGCCATCTAAATGTATAAAATTCAATGAAACTCCTAAAATATTTGCATTGCATAGCAAACTTTCTTTCGGAAATGTTCGGTACGAGTCGTAATTGTTCGTGTTAGCCAAGCAAAAAGACACTGTCTTTTCATGCAGTTGTGTGCGTGATTTTTGTCATTGTGTGTCAGCAAAGCCCACGTAGCTATAGGAACGCACACACATTAAATCCGCGTGACCACGACTTACCACGAGAGCACACATACAAAACATTAAGAGATCCATAGTTTGTGTCTTTGCCGTGGCAAAGGCGGGTGGCGCTTGTGCAGCGCGTATCGGGAAATTACTTGATACCACCGGCACTCGATAGGTGGAGCTGATTTATGATTTAAGTTTTTTATGTTATTTTGTTTATTGATAAAATATTATTAGATCTATTATCAGAACTAGGGTAGGCAGTGTCTTTCTGTCTTTATGAAGCGTCCGCCACTGACGGGTGGTATCCGAGAAAAGGACAAAGACACAAGACAAAGACAGGCTGACCATCTGTACCATTGCGATGGTTAGATAGGTAGTTGGATGGCAATGGACGACCCGTGCAAAGAGTCGGAAATAATAACAAGAGAGTAAGTACCGAACAGTGGTCATAGGCTATTTATCATAGGATATTTAATTTAGTCTATGGCACCTCTTTCCCAAAGTTAAGTGCTAGAGAGATGTTTCATATTTCTATATTTTGTCACATATTCGGGCACGCTCGTTACGCAAAAACAAATGGTCAATGAAAATACACTTTCCATTCCCAGCTGATGTGCAACAACGTCGCTTTACACTTCACACATGGTTGCAGAGGTGAAGAGGATATCTCGGAATACTTTGACGAATCTAAGTAAGTTTTAGTACGTAATTAACCACCCAAGTAGGTACCTACTTACTATGTAAACAAAGTTATAGTTCAGAATGTGGGTAGGCACCTATTAATATTATCATACATTCGTCTACGTACAAAGTGGTGAGTAGTTATGGTAAATGTCATAGTAATAAAGATAAGTGCTGAAATTAATGTTAAGTTTATTAATAAAAGCTGTATGTTGATTACTTTGTAGGCTTGATGCGATGCGCGGTAGTTCTATTACCGTGTCTATAAAAGTAGTGGTTTAGAAGGCAACAACCTCGTTGACCTCTGGACGTAGATCCTTGACATTTAACTACCGTCTGCCGTAACCGTAAGTATTATCTTATGCAGATGCAGATGTTGTACTGAGATGGTAGAGGCAATGTTTTTTAATTCGCCAAGCAGTAGTAAGTGTGCAATATTAGGTTCTAGATTTTGTTTCATATGTTTTGAACCATTTACCTAATTGTTCAGACCAAATAGCAAAACCAAGACCGAGAATGTTGACAACAAACAAATGAGGCCGGCAAAACTACGCCTCGCCGTATACACTTGTACAGACACAATTACACACACAAACACGTACAACGAAACTACGCCTTGGCTCGTCGTCGGGGTACAGACTCGTGGTTACACCGCTTTGTTACACCAGTGTGACTACGAGTAAACTTTTTTACTCGTGGTTACACTACTCTAAAAGGATCGCGCTTGACCAAACAATATATTAGGTAGGTAGTGATGTGCCTGATGGTTGAAAATCTTTTTAAGGTCAAGATGGCTGTTGCAAACTGTTTAGTAATGTCATGGTAAATAAAATGTATCCACTAACATTATAGTATAGAGTTTTATAGTTATAGTTAACATTATAGTTACTTTTCTATAGAATTTATAATAATGACGAAAATGGCCGGTGCACAGGCGGATACGGGTTATTCATATTTCGCAATATTTCATAATTGTTTTATTTTTGTTACTTAAAAAATGACATATTTTTTTTATTGCTGAGTAGAGATCAGAAATTCTTAGAATTTACTTAAACACGTAGTATGTACTAGCAAAGTAAATATAGTGTGGTACTAGTATACATATATTCTGAACAATATATATTTAGTCTCTGGGTTTACAAGGTCATCTTATACATAGTACAGATTTGTTTTATTTCCCCACACTAGCAGTGTTACCACGAGTCCTACGTTTTATTAGTTTACTCGTGGTTACACCACTCGGTGTAACCATGAGTAAAAAAGTTTACTCGTAGTCACACTGGTGTAACAAAGCGGTGTAACCACGAGTCTGGACCCGTCAGTCGAACTATGGCGACGCAACACCGACGCACTCACCACATGTGGGTATAAAAAACTGGTCTCACTTGTCTGTTCGTTCTGTCGTGATTTTTTTATTTGGTCTGAGCCAAATTGTAAATTAAAAGAGGTTACAGTAAGAGATACTTCTTTACCCAGCTGTGGGATAAAGAAGGTTGTCTATGATGATGATGAATTGTAAACAATTTTTGTACCTTTTTCGTTGGAAACGACTGCATTAGCAACACAGTGTTTCAAAATTCATAATTCATTTATTCTGCTTCCGTAAAGTACATGGTGGTAAAAATATAAATGGTACAAAGTGACATATGGACCCCGTCGGGCGCAGCAATCGTGTTTCACTACTGCAAGACAGTAACTCCATAAGTATGTTTTTGTACACAATTGCCTTTACAATAAGTGATGGTGTATAAGATGTACAAAGGTTGAAGAGTAGTTTTACAGTGTTTCAGGGCAGCAAGATATAGGAGTGTTATAATAATTTACGGATTAACATTAATTTTTCCTAGAGTTGTAATGTATAAGTTTTCACTAATTTACGTTCACATCACCGACAAAGTCATTTGCACTTCCTCCTTACTCCAAAGTTGTTTGGAAGAGATTTCTTTTAACTATAAAAACACCTTTTATGCCTTTCCTTCTGTCCATTTTTTTCTTTCACTTAAGTTTGGTGTCAATAAAGTTGTATTTGTACAGTAGTGGAATTTCCGCGAATTAACGTGTTAGTTGGGTAGTACCGGTTATACTAAGAAGTTTCTGTTGAATGGTTGTATAAGGTGTCAAAACTTGTAATATTCATTCATTGACAGCTTTTATATGCTTGTAAAATGAATATGCAAATTGTAACTTGCTTGTTTATCATTCTTATCTGACCTATTTGCCACCTGCTGTGTATCTTAATTACGTACACAATGCAATATGCAATATACAGGGTGGAGAGCTCACGCCGACATTGAATGACATCACATATATGGCTTTCCGCTTCCTTCCGTAAAAAAACAGCATTTATTTTGAATTAAAAAAAAACACTATTTACTTAGTTATGTACAATGTTGAAGTCGTGGTGGTCTAGTGGTAATGACAGACAGACAGACAGACAAAACTCTATATTTACAACCACAATTTAAAAAATAAACATTATTTACACATATAAGACAAAAAAATATGATTATAAAGTGGCGGCCTTATCACCCATGGCGATTTCTTCCAGGCAACCTTGGCACCGGCCTTAAAATCGTGAATTCGTAGGTCGTGGGTTCAAATCCCGCGGTCCCGTACCAATGAGTTCTTTGGAATTTATGTACGGAATTTTACATCATTGGGTTTTCGGTGAAGGGAAACTTCGCGAGGCAACCTGCGTACGTCCGAAGAAGAAATTCGATGGCGTATGTGAATCCACCAACCCGCACTGGGCCAGCGTAGTGGATATGGCCTAATCACCCTTCGTGGGTAGGCCTACGTCCTGCAGTGGACTATTAAAAAGGCTAGTACAGTACAGTACAATTTTCTAAATAATTATTTTGGAGCAATCTGTATCTGAACAGTGTAGCGAGACGTTGCCAGACGATCTCGACGCGCGTCAACCTAATGTTAAAATCCCCTAGACAGTGTGATGTCCTATTTATTATTTCCTTTTTGTTTTGTTTTTTAGTTTGTTTGTTAATTTTGTTTTTTCAATTTAAGATTTTTTTCCATGATTCTACATCTCCGAAAAACTCTGAGCATAATCATCTCCATATTACGTTGGGCTATATAGAGCTTAAGCATAAAGCCCACAATGAAAGAGTTGAAATACCACGTTTTATGTGTATGGGTTACTTACATTAAAATACCACTGGAACCTGTGCACGGGTGGATTAGCTCGAACCTCGCATTCCAGGTGTAGCGGGTCTAGCTCCACCACCTCGCTCAGGCTGCCCTCGCCCAGGCGGGACACCTCGATTATTGGACTATCTGGAACATTAATAATAAAAAATAAAATGCTTTATTGAACCAGAAGATTACGAACTATACAATAATTTGATTTACAAAAATGTTTTGACGCTTATAAAATGAGAGACAAGTCACACGTTTTATTAGCTTTAGAAAGAAAAGGAGAATTCTCGCTTACAATCTTTATCATCTTTCACAACCTTCTTTATCTCACTGCTGTCTATAGGCCTCTCTCTTACAATGCCATCTGCCTCGGTCCTGTCAAAATTGTGTCCAGGTTCGATCCGCGATGTTTAAGTATGTCATTGCTCCATTGAGCTGACGGACGGCCAAAGCTTCACTAAAGTGTCTTGCCACCTACTCTGTTACAAACTTTCTCTATCTATCAATTAAAATATTTAACTTATTATACTCGTCAGTTGTTTGAAATCCCGGTCCTGTGCCAGTAATTTTTATAAACTTTGCGTGTTTCTATGTAATTTATTATTGGTTACCACTCCGTGAAGAAAAATATTCTGAGGATTCTTGCTAACGTCGGGAGAAGAATTTATAGACTTATGAATTCACTATAATGGACCGGCCACACATTCGCCCTACGGCGAAGTTATCGTCACTGGGGCTCATTCATCTAATTCAAACGGTAGTAATTGGTTGTTCACGATTTGAACTACTACCTGAAGCTGGGCACATACGCTGCGATGATCGCATCTATTCATCAGATCAGTCCAGCGATGTCCTAATATAGTTACATTGCCGGTAGGTAGTTATTGAGGAATCAAAATGACACCCCTATTTTAATCGAAAAAATTGATTTAACAAAAAAAATTATTGGCATCAAAGTTGTAGAAAATCAAATTTTAAACAACTTTTGTTCCTATAACTTCTGCTGAAAAATTGAAATAACACAAGTTATTGAAGAAATGAAATGGCACAACCGGCTATATGAAAAAAATATCGATCCTACAAAAAGTTAATGGGAACTAAAGTTGTAGAAAATCAAATTTTAACCATTTTTTGTTCCCATAACTTCTGCTGGAAAATTGAAATAACACAAGTTATTGAAGAAATGAAATGGCACAACCGGCTATTTGAAAAAAATATCGATCCTACAAAAAGTTAATGGGAACTAAAGTTGTAGGAAATCAAATTTCAAACAACTTTTGTTCCCATAACTTCTGCTGGAAAATTGAAATAACACAAGTTATTGAAGAAATGAAATGGCACAACCGGCTATTTGAAAAAAATATCGATCCTACAAAAAGTTAATGGGAACTAAAGTTGTAGAAAATCAAATTTCAAACAACTTTTGTTCCCATAACTTCTGCTGGAAAATTGAAATAACACAAGTTATTGAAGAAATGAAATGGTACAACCGGCTATTTGAAAAAAATATCGATCCTACAAAAAATTAATGGGAACTAAAGTTGTAGAAAATCAAATTTCAAACAACTTTTGTTCCTATAACTTCTGCTGAAAAATTGAAATAACACAAGTTATTGAAGAAACAAAATGGTACAACCAACTATTTAAAAAAATATCGATCCTTCAAAAAGTTGATGGGCATCAAAGTTGTAGAAAATCAAATTTTAAACAACTTTTGTTCCTATAACTTCTGCTGAAAAATTGAAATAACACAAGTTATTGAAGAAATGAAATGGCACAACCGGCTATTTGAAAAAATATCGATCCTACAAAAAGTTAATGGGAACTAAAGTTGTAGAAAATCAAATTTCAAACAACTTTTGTTCCTATAACTTCTGCTGAAAAATTGAAATAACACAAGTTATTGAAGAAACAAAATGGTACAACCAACTATTTAAAAAAAATATCGATCCTTCAAAAAGTTGATGGGAATCAAAGTTGTAGAAAATCAAATTTTAAACAACTTTTGTTCCCATAACTTCTGCTGTAAAATTGAAATAATACAAGTTATTGAAGAAATGAAATGGTACAACCAACTATTTAAAAAATTATCGATACTGCAAAAAGTTTATGGGAATCAAAGTTGTAGAAAATCAAATTTTAAACAACTTTTATTCCGATAATTTCTGCTGAAAAATTGAAATGACACAAGTTATTGAAGAAACAAAATGGTACAACTAACTATTTAAAAAAAGATCGACCCTACAAAAAGTTGATGGGAACAAAAGTTGTTTAAAATTTGATTTTCTACAACTTTGATTCCCATCAACTTTTTGTAGGATCGATTTTTTTTAAATAGTTGGTTGTACCATTTCATTTCTTCAATAACTTGTGTTATTTCAATTTTTCAGCAGAAGTTATAGGAACAAAAGTTGTTTAAAATTTGATTTTCTACAACTTTGATGCCAATTTTTTTTTTGTTAAATCAATATTTTTCGATTAAAATAGGGGTGTCATTTTGATTCCTCAATAACTACCTACTGGCAATGCAACTATATTAGGACCTCGCTGGACTGATCTGATGAATAGATGCGATCATCGCAGCGTGTGTGCCCAGCTTCAGGTAGTAGTTCAAATCGTGAACAACCAATTACTACCGTTTGAATTAGATGAATGAGCCCCCAGTGACGAAAACTTCGCCGTAGGGCGCAGATGTGGCCATAGCATTAAGGATGATAAAGTGACTAGCACCAGGAAAAATTGTGGTAAGTACCTACAAGAGTAACGTTGAGCGTGATGACGTCAGCTCCAAGAATGATGTGGTACTTACGAGTAACATTGAGCCTGATGTCAGCTCCAGAAATGTGGTGGTACTCACAAGTTAAATTAAGCTTGATGACGTTAGCTGCAGGAATGATGACGTACTTACAAGTAACATCGAGCTTGATGACGTCAGCCTTAGAGCCTGGCTCTGACTCCGTGGCGGTGTTAAAGGCCAGGCTCTTCAGCGTGCCGCCATTATGTCGGCGTCAGCTCCAGGAATGACGAACTTACTAGTAACATCGAGCTTGATGAGGTCAGCCTTGGAGCTTGGCTCTGACTCCGTGGCGGGGTTGGAGGCCAGACACTGCAGCGTGCCGCCATTGTCCGCCACTATCTGCGTCAGCTCGAATAATGTGGTACTTACATGTAACATTGAGGCTGATGACGTCAGCCTTGGAGCCTGGCTCTGACTCCGTGGAGGGTTTGGAGGCCAGACACTGCAGCGTGCCGCCATTGTCCGCCACTATCTGCGTCAGCTCGAATAATGTGGTACTTACATGTAACATTGAGGCTGATGACGTCAGCCTTGGAGCCTGGCTCTGACTCCGTGGAGGGTTTGGAGGCCAGACACTGCAGCGTGCCGCCATTGTCCGCCACTATTGGCGTCAGCTCGAATGATTTAGTACTTACAAGTAACATTGAGCCTGATGACGTCAGCCTTGGAGCCTGGCTCTGACTCCATGGCGGGGTTGGAGGCCAGGCACTGCAGCGTGCCGCCATTGTCCCCCACTGTCGGCGTCAGCTCCAGGAATGAGACGGCTGTGCGTGTCGCGTCATCCCAACTCTGAAAACAATTTGGAACATTCTTCAAACATTGAGATTTGTTTAACGAAGGAAAGAAATTATGGGAGGAGCTTGTATAAGTTGGTATCAGAGTCCTTAGTCCAGAGCCTTTAGTCCAGACAAGATTTAGTTGGCTGATATCAAGAGTACTTTATTATATGTTTTCCGTCTAATCCGATTAAGTCTGCGATTATCCACAGTCTCATCTGATGTGGTTGAAACCGCAAGTTAGAACATTTTGTTCCGGAAAGAAAGAAACTGGTAATTTAGAGACGTACAGTTTTATGTTGCTTGAAAAGTTTCCAGACGTCGCACGCTCTGTCATGGTGTCAATTAACTCAGGGTCAGAAATTCTGTAAGTTCTTCTTATATACGGCAATGCTGTGATGCGTCAGATGCCACTGGCGCACCATGCAGATGAGGTATGGCTGCGGGTAGGCCCCCCGCATGGATGGAGTCTCTTTTTCTTTTCCTCTCGTTGAACCTATCATGGATCAAGACTCCCAAGGATCTAATTACTGGAGACCATTTATTATTCATACCTGGTTGCTATGATGTGTCAGGTGGCGTTGGTCCACCATCCAGCTGAGATCTGGCTGCGGGTAGGATCCTCTTGCCGTGCACTTCACCACAGCTGTGCGTCCAGCTTGGATCGAATCTCCTTCAGTGCCGGAGATCCAGTAAATTGACACGTTGTACGCTGGCACTGGAAATTTAGATCATTTATTGTTATTATAACAATTCACAAGTCATAAAGTGATATCCTGGTGCAGCTCTAAAACAGTGGCTTTACACAGTGGCTGTAGAGTGCTACTGCGGAATTCCGTTATTTTTACGTTTGGGTTACAATTCTGTTTTATCACATTCAGAAAGCAGATAATTTTACCTAAAAATTATTATTACTATAGGTTAGATACCTATAATAATAATAATGTACAGAGTATCATCGCAATAGCTATAAAATTACATTAACGATAAAATACTGGTCATGGAGGACAACTATTAAAATGAAATAATACGCAATATTCTAGTACAGCAGTAAAATCTTAATTCACTCCAACTTCCAAACACACAGATGTAATTCTTACAATGTTTCTGCGGTCGGAAGAATATAAAGAAATAGACTCACGACCACCGGGGGCGCCAGCTAGGAGTTGGTCGACAGAGGCTGATAGAGTTCGTTTGCTCTCACTTATAATGGCAAGATTTACGCCGGATGCACGTCCGGCGCGTCAACATACGTTAATTATAAGCCATACACCACCACGAATCCGGCGAAAAAAACGGTCCATTGTACGGTGAAATAAATTGCCGTGAACAAGCTCTGAGGATGTCGATGTCTCCGTCTGACATACTCGTATATTATTCCAGTGTGTTTTCAAGAAAAAATAAATAAGTAAACTTACAGTAGAGTTCTACTTCCAGCGTAGCGACAACAGGGGGCGCTAGCTTTGTGTTGCTCGCGCGACACGATAAGTCGGCGGCATTGCTGCGCGACAGAGGGAGGTATAGCTCGTTTTCCCTCACTTTGGGGATGTCGCTGTCTCCGTCTGACGCGTCTACGAGTGTATCTCCGGAGTACCAGCTGATCCTGGGGGGTGGACGACCTGGGAAAATAATAATGTTTTAATGCATTGACGAAAGGGGAACTCCACGAAGAGCGTTCCTAGATCAAATTAAAGAGAATTTGGATCTCATAGCGTAAAGGGAGATGAAATACTGTGCAGAGGCCTTAAAAGCACCATGAGGAGTAGAATAAGATACCCTACCGACAATTATTTTATTCTTGATTCTTGCTCTTAAGTTTTATAAGAAACACATTGATGACCTTCCTCATTTGGTAGGCAGAATTTCTGCCTTAGATGCGAGACTTCCGGGTCAAATTCCTTAAAGGGCAGATATTTACAATTAATTTAAATAGGTATATTATTATCTTTGAACGGATGAATCGATTTTGATCTGGTTTTTGTTTGAAACTTGACCTGCTTGAAAGGTGTTCTTGGGCTGTAATCTTAACTAAATCTTATACTTGTAAATTGAAAATTCTAGCAATATGACTAAGATAATTATCTTATCCATTGTAAAACAAAACCGTTAAATTCTTTCGTCTATTAAAATCTAAATTCTCATCAGCATTTAGTAAAGAAAACATGCGAAACAAAAGTCATACAAATAAACAAAAAATACAAATAATTGTATTACATTGCAATTGTAAGTTCATTCAATAAAAGGTACATCCATGGTCACCAAGCTAGGTATGAAATCTGTATTTTAGTGGTTAGTTATCTATCGGATAATTTTACCTACAAGTAATAAAAAAAATACTTAAGCACTCTAACCATTTAAGTGCCCTTAGTTATAACCAATTAAAGAAAAGTCTAACCGACAATTATTATTATTTATATTATATATATAACCGACAATTAGCTAAGAATATATAAATATTCTACCGATGACTACCTATTACAAACTTATGCTACTATTTACATGCCTCCACTTGCTGTACAACTTTTTAATTGAATTCCAAGTAAGTATCTACCTAATGCATTCAATTAAGTCGAAAGAAACTATGTCCTAAGGGCCTCATTTCGTGAGGATGATTAAATTACACAAACCCCGGGAGATTTTTGAAATGTTCCCGGTCTTATTTATTACTAAGACTCAGACTCTACCAAAGCGGTATGGAGAACTAGAGAGATTGAAACTGAAAAGAGCGAGCTGGACAGAGAGTTGAAGTCTGTAAGACTTCTAACTAACATTGACGACTTTATCACTCCATGGATCAGATCATTAATATGCATTGTAAAACAAAATCGTTCCATTCATGACTTGTTGTCCGTGAGTCCATTGTGTAGGTAAATACTATATTTCTTTAGCAAAGGACAACTTCGTTCTTTTAAGGACCATTTTATTCCACGTTAAGTAAATATGGTATTTATACGGTGGAAGGACACAATGCAAATAGTCATCCACGCGTCGTTGTAAGCGAATAAATTACTTAACACTCATAGCCCCCTCGAGGATTCCTTGTGCCGGCGTGCCATGGAATATACCTACAAATTACCAGAAGAGATTTTTAACGATAATCTAGAAAACATAATAATAAATCGTTCCAATACAAATAAAAAAATTGCCATACCCTTTCAGGGTCATATGTATAACTATACAAAACATGTTAACTAAGAACTGCATGTAAATTTCATATGTTGCAATAAATGATTCGAGTTTGAGTTTGAGATACTCAAATTCATCACCCAAATATAAAACCGGCCGGGAAATGAGCTTCGACCCCTTGCATCGAAGGCAAAGGTCCTCGCAACTGCGCCAGGAGAGTCGGAAAACTACTTAGACTTCGCAACGTCCTGCTCTGCCCCGCTCCATTTTAGCAGAGTCCAGGTATAAGTAAAGAATTCTTATAAAGTTGAAGCTCACATCGCTTTGAAGGTATTTGAGAAAAATTTGATCTAATAATTGCTGTCGCCGGATGCCGGACAGGTTTTGTACTTGAGCTGATGAAATAACTGTATTTACCGCTAATACAATTTCAGAAATTTATGTCTGTCCGTAAAAGCTCTTTGAGATTTTATTGAGATTTTGATCGTGAGGAAAAGTCTCTTTTGGATAAAATAATTGAGCTGTTTTTCGACATTTTAGGCAGTTTTTGTACTCGATGCTTATTTACTTTCAACAAATACTTTGTAGTATTTGTATCTACCCATATCGCAATTTGATTACTTAGGTATTTGTTGGCGATCACTAAAGTTTCATTTTTTTATTTTATGTATTTCCTACACAACAACAAAGTTAAGCAACTTTCGGCACATCCAGTCTTTGAATGAGAGACCGCGGGTAGCATTTACGACTGAGAGCTGCCGTGGCTCTATTGACATTTTAAATCTATTATCTTGGTTGTTTTAATTGTTTAGCTGTGTCAAAGATCTTTAAAAACTCTGACACCAAAGCTAACCAGCCGGCCTATTCGAATTTACTTACTTTATCAAATACTCGTATAATGCCAACCCTAAAATAGGCAAAAATAAATAAATCTACTGTCCGACATACTATATAGAATTTAAATTAAACAGGGTTATTCAGAACTGGTGTACTAAGCTGAATGGAGGTGATTAAGAACATCACAATGAACAACTCTTACTATGGGGCTCACCCGGAATTCGAGAAAAAAATCAGCTGTTTCATACATTTTTTCGATTGAGAGATTCATTGCAATTTTTATTTTTTTTTGTCGAATTTTGTATTGGCCCCATACTAAAAGTTGTTCATAATGATGGTCTTAGATGGCACTTTTGGATAAGTAGATAACCTTGTATTAATAATTATATTAATTATTTAGAGTTGGATCAAAATTTTGATGAAAGATTACAATACATTTAAGAGTCTGATTTCGCTTTATTTAATCCTTCGTTTCCTATAGGTACCTATCAAAAGGTTACCTTAGTGTTCAGAAATCATGAACCGCAAAGCAAAGAAAGGAAAAAGAAAAAGTCCATCTAACTATATATCTTTTTCCTTCCTTTGTTAGACATTTACGCGGACCAAAATGCACGCTCTATTAGCTTCTTCACCAGATTTATTATGTCTTTTACGTTTACTACTACTCGGTATATTTGTCTTAATTTAAAGTAGGTTGGTTTGTATAGGTTGTAGGTAAATATCAGGTGAGTGGTCCTGGTGTTAGAGTTTCTAAGCAGTTTAGGTCGTCACTTGTGTTATCACTTATCATCACTTATGTGTCGTCCACATGTCTTATGTGTCGTCACGTATGCCTAGCGACACGCATATAGCCGCTGTATCTTCAGCATTTTTATGTTAAATTTACTAAAAAATCCGTGTCCGTATTTATTGATAATCTAATTGATTGTATTTTTTAAAGTGAAAGCTTCTTTAGGGGCGTTGTGCACTTTTTGGGATGAGTAAAAAATGTCAAACTCGCGTCAGGAAACATGATAAGGACATGACGTAACCTTATCGAAAATTCGTAATACGGAGGGAGCAAGTTTTCACTTCTGCCGGCACTCCCGGAGTACAACCCGTTGTTTTTTTTGTCATCTACGTCAAATGTGTCATTCAAACCAAGGAGTGTTAAATAGTAATATTTCTGATCAGCCCGAAGTTAAAATACGGTAAGAATGGCAGGACCATTTTACTTACTTACAATTTTAAGAACAAGGAGCAAGAAAGAAAAGACGCACTTTATTGTATCTTTTCAATAATATAAAAAAAAAAAAATTTATCTTCACCCAATATCTTCACTTTCTTTCAGTCCTTCTACCCACTCATAAATTTATTTAAAGTACCTACGAGTAAGTATGTCATTCGTTACCGTGCCAGCGAGAATACGCTTTTCGTAAGCAATCCATTTTCCAGCCGATACTTTATACTACCTCAGTAAGACTTTATTAATTTTGCTTATTACGACGTTCTTAAATATTCCTTCAAAGACATTTTGAAACAAAGGAAAAGCTGAAACAGTTCAAAGAGCTAAAGAGTCACTGTCGTAACTCATATTTTATTCGGGCCTAAAATAATTACGGTGAAACTGATTTGATTTCTTCATAAATGTAGGTAGAGAATTTAGGTAGTATTTGAGGCTAGAGTGAATAGATTTATTGAATAGGTTCTATTATTCATGTGATCTATTCTAGGGTTTACTGTAGAGCCTCGAGTTGGCGTAGCTTTCCTTAATTAACCCAAAGTGGGTATTTTCAAACAGTTCCATTTACTTTGTGTTGTATGGTTATACTTGGGTCAAGTAACTGAAATATTACCTACCACCAACCTGCTGACAGATTGATCTTCTAATATACAATTTATGTATTCAGTAAGTCCAACTTTAGAGGCGCTATCGTAATTATAGGTAATAGCAATCTAGAGTAGCCCTGTTTCTTTTTCACTGTGAAATGAGTCAAATGATAGAGAAAACACTATTTTACGTTCATATTAATTTAAAATTGGGTCAAGTATCATCGTTAATCTGAGATGGCCAGAGCCACGATAATTATGGCGGATCACAATCTTTACTCATAACCAACTCGATAAGTGTATCAAATAAAAGGACATGTACAAGAAAATTTTAGTAACGAAAACTAAAAACAGAAACACTATAATTGAAAATAAAATTATAAAAAAAAAAACAGGACAAGAGTCTCTAAAATCATTACTATTCGATCTCACAAAACTACCTCAGCTGCTGCTATATTAACAACAATTAGTTAAATTGAGTTAAGTATATTTACATTTTAATATTCAATAAAGCCTATGTGCAATAGGCACGATGACTAAACAAATATAATTAGTCCGTCAGAACGCCTATAAAAAATTTTAGGCACGTACTTTTTCTTTTGTCAATTAAACAAAAATTGAAGAAGATATAGTCCGTCATAGTTACGCGTGACGTCACAAGTGCCATACAAATGTATGGAGTTCTGTAAGAGAGGTCACAACCCCCACTCCCAAACTTTGACAAGGTTTATCTTTGTCATTTGTTGTTTGATTAACAAAAGAAAAAATACGTGTTTAGTATTTTTTTGTTAAACTAACTCACGGACTAGTTATAATAATGTTTTTTTTACCCAGTCATCAACATCATGCCCATTGTGTACGTTACCTCCAATAACTAGGCAGCGAAGGAGCAACGTATGCCCGTCGTGGTAAGGTCCTATCTTGTTCTCCACCTTGTTGTTCAGCTCATCCATAAAAAATGGCGGACTGGGCAATACTGAAACAGAAAGAAGGATCAGTAAATACTTTCCATCATCATATCATCCGTAGGATTTCCACTGCTAGACACTGGCCTCCCCTATAGGTTTTCAATAAAGCCCGTTTGAAGAGGTATCCAATGCGGTCTTAATCCGGACGTTTGTCCACCTAGTCAGTGGACGTAGCTGCGATTGCCAGTTCTTGTGGTCTTCATTCGAGAACATTACACTCCTATCGGCTATTCTTCGCGCTTTATGCCCTGCCTACTGCCACTTTAACTTGCTAATTCTTTGGGCCATGTTGGAAACTTTAGTTCGACTACGGATCTCCTAATTCCTGATTCGATCTCACAGAAAGCATAGCCCTCTCCATAGCTCGTTGGGCTACCTGGAGCTTATTAAGGTTTATTAAGGTCCATAGTAAGATACCACGTTAGTTGTACCATCATCACTGGTAACACACACTGGTCGAAAACTTCACTATCAATACAAAGTATAAAACAAAGTCGCTTCCCGCTCTGTCTATCCCTATATATGTATGCTTATGTCTTTAAAACTACGCAACGGATTTTGATGCGGTTTTTTTTAAATATTCAGATAGAGTAATTCATGAGGAAGGTTTATATGTATATATAATACACCTGTGCGAAGCCAGCGCGGGTTGCTAGTTTGTCGCGGAATAAAATTAAACTGACTAGTGTTTAGTATGTTCTATAAACTTGTAATAAGTACAGGAATCCTTTTTAGGTTATAAGCCTCTGAAAGAGAAGCAAGGATTAGTAAATACGATTGTCTTAACCTAAATAAGTAATTAGGTGATGTAGAGCTTTGGACCAACGTTCCGGGTAAATTAGGTCTGGGGGAAAAGGTTTTTCCCTGAATACGTAAATATAATAAATGTTAATGCTAATAAATGTTAATAAAATAAATAAAATTAAGGTTCAAGTAATTTATTAGGTTCATAATGAGGCGGTTGCCTGGAGAGTGTGCCGGGAGTTTGTAAAATGGGTCATTCAATCATTTTATAGATTTTGATGTGCACTTCGAATATAATTTTAACTTTGCCGCTCGCACCGCCATATTGGCAAAAGGGCGCTAATTGAAAGAAATAATATTGATTTGTTGGTAATTTAGTGTTGTATTATACTCGTAGGTGTGTATGGCACGCATAGCGCGTATATGGCTCGTAGCAAAATTACGCCAGCTTAATTTAGTAGTACTTACTACTAGAATTAGGCATAACTGTTATTTAAAAATACGTTTCTATTATGTTAAAACAACTTTTGTTCACATAGTGATCGTCAAAACAAAACATATTATACGGTTAACGTTAGACTAGAGCACGTTAGCACTAGATTGCTATTTAGTTTCGTTTCAAATTTCCTATGGTCGCCGCCTGGTTTCGTCACCAGAAAAGAAAATCAAAAATCAAAACTAATATGGGCAGCAAAAAAGGCAATTAATAATTATTTGGGTAGGTAATATGAGAAAAACCTTTTTAGAATTATAATATTTAATTTATGAATAAATCATTTTTTAAATTTATTTTGGTTGTGTTGCCGCCATATTTTCGAGCAGTCTATTGATCAATATTTTCCTACCTAAATTGTAGGTCGTTACCATAGAAAATACTAGCCAAATAATTTTACAAGACAAATAATGCTAACATTCAGGTACGGCCTTCACTTACAAGGACATGGCTAAAGCTCCCTACATTTTTACAATGACTTTTTTTCAGCTTAAGTACCTAATAAGACAGCAGGAAGTAGCTTAAAATTATTTTTTAAAAGAATTGATCACAGACCGACACCGGGACAGGTAACTAAAATACAACCTTTTTAAAACGACGTTCGAATCGTAACGCGTATAACTGCTCAAAATACTCGTAAATATAACATTATGAAAAACGTTTGGACAGCAGATGTATATTTAAGGAAGAAGCTGACAAAGGGCTTCTATTTGTGACATTTAGTTGTTTACCGACAAAGGCATTAGTGATGTTTTCCTACCGTACACATTTTTACTTTTTACGCTAATGTTCAACGATGAAACATCCATTCATCATTGCTGTAGGTGTTTTTAATCTTCAATGCGTGCGAGGTAAACATCTGTCACACTGATATATCCAGTGGTTCGAACACAACGCAGCGTTCACAGAGAATGGCACGCAATCAGGGCGGGGCCGTCACCCCCCACGCTTCCTCTTGATTTAATACCCAAGAAATATCAGAAAATAGAGCTTGTAATAGATAAATGGTATAAAACAGTTTTATACATTTTTATGACCTGCAAATTGATTTACGGCTATTAAAGTTGGTAGAAAAATGCAAGGTCTTCGGAGAGATCAGTTTCGCGTGTTGTAACGTTTTGATTATTCAAAGTTTTATTCATTTTGTGTCTAAATTTGAAGCGGTTTACATATTTTTCTATTACTAATTTTATGGCTGAGCTGAGATAATACTTAGATATCATCAAAAATAACATTTATCTAGTCACTCATACTTTTAAATCACACTATCCTTATATTATGGTGTCTTATAGTCTTATTTAAATCAGTTTTGATTCAATAATATTGATTTTAAATATAATAAATTAACTCATTTATTTACATTAGCGTCGAAAATAACAGGTAGAGGTCAATTACCATAACAATAAAATTTTATTTCGTGGTAATTTTATTTAATTGCATGATTATACATGACATGTGACATCATAAATTATTTAGCATGAAAACAAATACCTTAGCTATCAGGTATATACTTACATTAAAATCATGACCCAAGAATTATTAAACACAAAATATACTTTCACAAGTGTAATTCTATTCCCATTGTTCTACATTTTATTTTGTTCGGCTGTTGTTTATTTAAACTTTTTTCATTACTGAACTATCTTTTATCCGCGGTTTCAAGGATAAATGATATTATAACATTCTCCGACTTAAAAAAAAAATAAACAACCTTTTAAACACACAAACCAGCAACACTCGTAATCGTGTAGTTATATTGATACGATGACGGAAAATATTTCAAACCGAATGCAAAGTTCAATCATCACCACCTTCTTGCCCTTATCCTATTAACCCATTTTTATTGTATTGACTAAAAAACAAAACATATATAGAGATTTTAGTTTATAAACTTTACAATTTAGTTCAGTGGCAGATAATACCGTGATTCGAGCCCCTTCCCTGAATGCGTCCACATTCCACCTGTGCAGGTGTAATTACGTCAGTGGCACATTAAACCCGATTCCGGGAATAGTTGGGATATATTCCACTGGAAACACTTCCGTAGATGACCCTATTCGTTTTGTGGCCACTACGGAATGGACACATTCTGTACTTAGGACCAATGAGGTTTCAAACAATGGTATGGACCTAGTAAAACTTATTGGCGGTGGAAAGCTACAAGCTGGGCAAAAACCAATCCTGACTTAAGCTCACTTAACAGAAAATCACTTTACTTTGCGCGAGGATTGGGTTTTGCGCATCTTATAGCTAACTTCACAACCGCCAAGAAGTTTGATTATAGAACGTAAGGTTTCAAACAAACAAACAAAAGAAGTCTTACTTCTAAACTCATGCCCTCAATGTCCAAATCACTGTTCACTCCAGGTCCCCTATACGACGGTCCAGGTATACGACGCGTCCCCTAACGGAGTGGCAGTTTCAATGCATACTGGATAAATGCCGTATAAATAAAATAATAAAATACACTTATTTATTTTTGGATCATCTACACGAAGAAGAAGACTCCTAAACTTTTGCGATTAGAACACATTGTTATTATACTGCGGGACTTATTTCTAACTAGCCTTTATCCACTGCTAAACCATGTGATGCATGTGATTTATGAACCATCATAAACACTTTATTTTTTCTGTATAAAAACTAGAACAGCCGAGCTAGTATACGGACCGCGAAATAATTCTTTCTACGTGTCAGAACGAGAATAGTTGTATTGTATTTAGCTGTCACTTTTTTACGCGTTGAAAAGAGTTTTTTTCGTAGTCGTATGCTAAGCTAGCGTGATACTTCGATCTTCAAATTAGGTACTTATATCCATGCCATAAATCAAGCGGATCTGTCTCTTTGTTGCTGGGTGAAAAACTTATAACAAAGTAACAAGTTGGTTGGCTGGGAGTGCACAAACAAACACACATACGGTTTAAATTTTATATCTTTTACTAAGGATTCAATTTTTTTTGTTTTTTATGAAATCCGTGACGAGATAGGTAGTGAATTTTCTCGCTTGCACATAAATAGTAAGTAGATAACCAAGCAGTGCTAAAACAGAATTACAAAATTCAAAACCTACGGCGTAGCACTACGATCGTAGGTACGTATCGGCGTAGAGCTATCTAAACTAACCCCAAAGTTGGTTTTCATCCCATCTATTCGAAAAGGACTACTTGGTTCGCCTTTATGTGCACCCAAAGGTGGTGTTTTCTATAAGAAACGTTTAGCGGGCAGAAATGCGTTTTTAATCCTCTTTACCTCTTTAATAACTGCGTCGCAATTATCTTTGCCGCGCACATTTTGAATTTGGAACATGTAGTGTTCAGCGCCAAAGAAATCAAACGCAAAATATATTGTTATAGCGGGCAGTAATGAGTTTTTAATCCTCTCTATAAGTACGCCGCAATTATCTTTGCCGTGCACTTTTTGAATTTGGAACATGTTAGTGTTCAGCGCCAAGTTGTTTTATTATTAGATACTATTTAATTTCAATTCAGTTGTTTCTCTATGTTTTATTAAATAATAATATTATATTAAAATATGAGGCGCCTTTTATTTTCTCATAGAGGATGATGAAAAGTAGAGTGTATCACTCGGGCGCAAAATATGTTTTTGGCTCAGGCGACGTTCTTTGAAGCACCCTCGCCGTGAAAAAAATATTTTGCTCCCATATGATACAACCTACTATATATTAATAATAGCTTTCGGAGCTTGACCTTCATTCATCTATGAGCTTTTAATTATAGCTCTAAAAATAGCGTCATCCTAAAGTAATATTTTGATTAAATACAATACAACCTGTAGCATTTCCCATCCAATTGCCATCTGAAAGTTTTTCAGAGATTATTCAAACTACAGAATCTGAAAATAAAAGTTGCCCCTTTCCGCCAAATTGTCTTCCTAATAAAGGACAACCCAACACAAACAACACGACAAAATAACAGTTGACAACTGTT
The DNA here is from genome assembly GCA_964007245.1 of Hypomecis atomaria. Lineage (NCBI taxonomy): Eukaryota > Metazoa > Arthropoda > Insecta > Lepidoptera > Geometridae > Hypomecis > Hypomecis atomaria. The sequence goes on from OZ023300.1 coordinate 12,943,137, forward strand.
ATTAGCAAAGAGAAGTTTTGGTTAATTAGAACAGTAAAGCCGTAACCAGGAAAGTTCCATTCAACTAAGTTTGCCTCGTTGAACCTACAGATCTCGCGAGACACGACAGAGCGATCTAGCTCGGATCTAATTTCACAACTAGTTGTAGCCATCTTAGTATCATTTTTGGCCATTTTAAAATTAAATGATCGTGTTAATAAAACATACCTATATAATAATATTTCTAAAGAACTTTTAAATCTTTGACATTCCCACAAACAGTATTAATGGTGTTACACTCACAGAGCACAAAAAACACTTATTCATACAACCTCACACAACACTACATTCTGCAAAGTACCTATCTGTCTTACACATCATTAGATATATTTTGCTGTATGAGGGGTTTTTCAGAAAAAGCGTACTAAACAAAAACCACCCCCGGTTCAGTCCGTCGTTAAAAACAACTTATACCGTAGATCCAACATAAAATTCCAGAAAAAATCTGCTATTTTGTTGTATACCAAACATTTTGTCAATGACGAATATAAATTTTGTATGACCCAGATTGTGTAGTATGATGTTTTTCATGAATTTTGAAATCAAATAGCAAAAGCTGTTCATAATGATGGATGAATCACTCCCTTTTGGCTTAACACACCCTTTCTAAATACCCATGTATGAGTATTTGCTTCACTTATGTGTCTCGCGGGCCAGGTAAAGAGAATGTCATATTCTCTATTCTCTAGATATCTGTGGTCAAAACCAGATTCTGACAATTCTTGGTGCCTAGTAGTGAAGTAGCGAAATGAAGTGGTTGCTTTCATTACAACGAGTGGTTTTGTCAAACTTATTTAATGGGCTTTTTTTTTCAATTTCATATCTTTTGTCATTAGATGAATTTATATGTTACTTATGAATTAGGAGAGTCACATCCATTTTACAAGCTTTTATTTAACTTGCAATGGATGTACCTATGTATGTGTGTAAGTTCGGGTGGAATCTTGCAATATAAATTTGACCGAATTCCCGGTTTCCGATTGAGCTAACATTTTGTACGTATATGTAAGTATATCGCGTGACAATGCAATAATATGGTACCATGGAGCTGATCTGATGATGGAGTCAGAAGGTGGCCATAGGAACTCCTGTACTAAACAAATTTTACCCGTCGTATTTGGGCTCGTTTTACTTGTCTTGGCTAGCACTCTGCTGCTACATGATATCCAGGATCTCGAAGCTTGTATTTAAAAAAAAGTTACATTTTAACACTCACTGAAATTAAACTGTTCTGGTGCAAGTAGATTTTTTTCTTATATGAACATTATACATATCAGTCCTATCAAATTATTTTAGTTTTTAAAAGTTTTTTTATTCAGAATAGGCTTGCGTTTGACCACATACTGCCTGATGTTGAGCAGATAAGCGGTCTAGGTTGTAGCACGCTTACCTAGAAGATACCTATTTAATCTGGATTTGAAGACGCCCACGTTGTACAGTCTGAAGTTTACGCAGCAGTGGTACAGCGTCCGGTCAATTGCTCTGGTCAAGTAACAATCATAGCTTATTAGCAACCATTAAGTAGGTACTCTAAAACCAGCAACGACAGAGTGACTAGAAGGTTTCTCGTCGTAGACAATCTGAAGTTCAAGCGGGAGTGGTACAGCGCTTGGTCATCTTCAATCAGCGCTGATACGGTAGAAGAAGTGGTTAGCTTTGCCGCAGTCAAGTAACAAACAATTCTCAACAACAACAGATCAGCTAGCTTAGCATACAAGACCACGACAAGAGCTTATCAACGTGTGCAAAGGTGACAGATATATGCTTCATCATAACTCTGTCACATTCTGACACGTCGATAGAGGTCCGAATGCTAAGCCCGCAGGGGCCTTATTGAGAAGCGCTCTGACGTTCGGCTTCGCTTTTCCTCCCGCTCGCTCTCGTGGCACGAGTAAATGGCGCGAGCTGGAGAAAAAGCGAAGCCGAACGTCAGAGTGCTTACAGAATAAGGCCTCGGGTCAGATACTGCCTGACGTCTATGCAGTAGTATGACTGCCTGGTCATACAAGCCCGAGACGGCAAAGAGATGGCAAAATGTAAGACGTTATTGGGTTGTATACAAGTTAGTAAAACTTACCAACTACAGTCAGATTGACTCCAAGGTTCCTGGTGGGAGACAGCCTGAAGTCCACGCGGCAGTGGTAGAGCGCCTGGTCATCTTCACTCAGCGCCGTGATGGTGAAGGAAGTGGGCTGGCTGCGCTGGTCTGCTCTCAGACGGTTGTTGGTATTGAAGAACGGCTCCGACCACTCCCTGTTTGGCACTTCGAAACTGTAACAATTATTTATGACGTACAATAATTCATGTTCTCGAAGAAATTTGGTTAATTTTACGGTTCTCTCACGCTACATGGCAGGAAAGTCGATCCATTTTTAGAAGTGGATAAGGTATGCTACGCAGTACGCAGTACACTGGTTGGTGATAGAGCATGCCTTGTGCAGTTTCACCTTGTATAAGTGCGCAAATTGCGTCATTAGAAGGCTTTCCCCTCCTAAAAGAAAAATGTACTGGCAAAGTGCTGATGTATGACTATCAACAAACGCAGAAGTAAAACCAACAAAAAATTTCTATCGCTTAAAGTCATTTACAATATCCATCCACGTTTAACAGATCTAATTACTTATCCTTAAAATCTTAGTTTAGCCTTGGGATAAAAAGAAGTCGAGTAGGAGAAAAAGATTTTTCACTGCATTTTCTTTAGAAATCATAAAAGAGTCCCGTTCATTCCAAGCACGATTGCATTGCAAAATTTAAAAAAAACTGCAGATCCGTCAGTATAAAAGAATTCCGTTCCACCATTATAATTTGCAATCATTATCTCGCCTGCACGAGAACCTTCAATTAGGCACTTGATCATTAAATCTACATCCTGAGTAATTTTGCAATTTATAATTTGAAGTGGATTTAGTAAAATTGGCGAGTGCCTGTGTGCCAATCTTTTTTCGCTAGAGTTCAGTAGACTTGTAACTATGAGTATGCTTGTTAAAAAATGTAACAACTAAACCTACACTCCCATTGGTGTGGTGTATTAAGTGTATATAGAGCTTGATAGGGTATGTTTTTACGTGAAATGTGTATTATAGTTATGTAGGTAAGTAAGTATCAGCCTCACGCCAGTAGAGAAAATAATAATTATTTTTCGCAAAAAATGGCAAGACCGCCTTCCATCGTGTACAAAATTCGAATATTTCGCTCGAATTGGTCTCGAATACATTATCAAAATATGTTGATTTATCAAAAACGGCTCAGCCCATTTCTGTAAAATTTAACTGAGACCACTTCGGAAGTATACCCTTTCGAACTAAAAAAGAATTTTTCGATTCGGTTCACAATTGGCGAAATTATCGATGAACATACACAAAAAACTACAAACAGACGAACATAGAACCTTCTACTTTTTGGGAGTCGGTTAAAAAGTAGTCGTTATTCAGTATGACCACTGACTGAAGCAGCTAAACTGCGCTACTGAAACGTGAGTAACTTGACCAGCCTCAGGTCGAGCACCTAGTTGAGGCGGACTGAGGCAATTTTTCTTCGGCGAGCCGTGCCTCAGGCTGAGGGTTATGTCTCCAGTTGCGCTGCTTCGGGTCCAGACCGCTGCTCGATTCAAGGCTGCCTTAAGTGGATACGTAGCGCTACAATTTCAATAGAAAAAATATTTAATGAAACTGTATCAAAATGATTCAATCTGAATTATTAAAAATTATTCTGTGGTATCGTGTTGTCTAGATCCATGTATTCACTGAGAACTGTAACAGAAACAAAATCTACGTGCTTCCGAAACCAAAAATAATGTTTCGGAGACATTTTTTTTGTTTCTGTAAACACTACGTCTTTATCGGTATGTTTCGGTAAACATCTACGTCATGTTTCAGAAACCGTGTATCCGAAACATTGTTGCTCAGTGAATCCATGGCTTAATAGTTTTTGTTGCAGAAAAAAGTTAAGATATTTTAGGAGCATCTTCAAGAGTTTCAGCACCACTACAAAATCCATGATTTACAACGGAACCCTAATAACTGGTCCATAGTCATAAATAGGTAAGTGATTTATCAAAACCGGTTCTTACCTGTAAATTGGTAGGTTATTCTTGTACCAGACGAGTATCATGAATTCATCGTCGGCGGAATCTGGCGTGGTATCACAGAATAAGGTCGCGTTGCCGCCTTCCAGAGCTTCTTGGTGGGATATTGGACCTGGAAAATAAATTAAACTGCTTATGCCAAATCAAAATTTTTGACGTGTGTGAAATTAGCTACAATATGCGCAATACTCTTGCTTCGGGTTCACAGACGGTAAGAAGTTTGATTCGGCGTTTTACTATAGGTACTGTAACTCACTAGCCTACTACCCTTTTTAACATAAATGTAACTAACCAATACCAATTTTGACTGCCTCGATGGCGCAGTGGTTAAGTGACCCTGACTACTGGGTCAAAGAGGCGTGGGTTCGATCCCCACCTAGGGCAAACATATGTGTGATGAACATAGATGTTTGCTCTGTGTCTGGGTGTCATTTAGGTACTATCTATATAAGTACTCGTATGTATTTAAAATATGTATATGTAGTATATCAGTCTCTGGCAGCCATATCACAAGCTTTGCTTAGTTTGGGGTCAGAGATCGTGTGTAAGATGTCCCCTAATATTTATTTATTAATAAACAATCATTTGATTACTGATAGCCTAAGAGCCGCTGAAGACCGACTTTCACCCACGTGAAACCAGGTGAGACGTATTTAAAAAAAATAATTAAAAACGCGTCTTTGATAGCTTGCCTATCAAAAAGTATTCATGGCTAATTTTTATTATATATATAAATATGTCATGAATGATTTTTGAAAACAAGCCTATATGATTAATTTAGTGATTAAATTATGTTTCTTATGATACCAATTTCGACTAGTTATAAGATCGGTATCGTACTTTTATTGACATACTTCTACAAAGTTGCTTGTCGGGTAGTATGAAGAAAAATAAGTAAGCAAACTTACCAAGGTTTATTCTCTACATCAAAAACTATTAGTTGGAATAAAAAAATACATCAAATGAGCGAAATTAAAAAAAAAAACATTCAAAAAAATCGAATTAAATATAGTCATGAACACTTTTCGATAGGCAAGCTATCATAGGCCTATTTATATGTAAATATGAGTAACATTTCATAAAAAGTATGTCTCATCTGTTTATAAGATGGGTGAAGGTCGTTCTTACATGTCTCTCCCCTTATGACCAATACAAGTTACCGACCTAACCCAGCGGATTAGCAAGTTAAAGTGGCTGTGGGCAGGGCACATAATTCGTAGAACGGATGGCCGATGGAGGCGTAAAGATGTTGAATGGAGACCACGTGCCGGCAAGCGCAGCATAACACGTCCACTGACAGAGCAGACCGATAAAATCTAATCAAGACTGAAGGAAATTCTAGATCCTAGCCGTTTCCAACCGGTCTTATAATAGAAATCCTTAGGCGTGGACTATGTCTAATTGTGGCCTTCCTACGGCTGATAAAAATAAGAATGACGATGAATCATTTACCTACTTAAGCTTTAACACATAGGTGGAAATTGGCTCTAACAACTAATAAAGTAAGTATTTTGCAAATAGATAATTCAATCGCAAAATGAGTTTCACTCACAAGTATAGGTACTAACTTTGAATAACTTAATGAATTTAGGTATTATGCCTATTGTATAAGTAAAGGTAAAGGTCCATGTCAAATTACAGTGTTCTAGAGTCCTAAGTAGTTTCAGAGCTAAACCGCAGACGTCTTGTCTGGCTGTCAGCCGCCGGACGGACATGACAGACAGAAATGGACAATCGACATTAAGTATAGCTAAGCTTATAATACCTAGCTTATGATGCACTAATACTGAAACCACATGATTGACAGGTATATTAGGTATGCCATTGTGTACAATCTTTGGCTCACGACAAGATCAATGGACCGCTTTGGTCCCATGATAAATGTTGTTCGTAATGATGAGTGTATCTGTTTTGTAATGTACTGAAACAGTACATCAGGTACATCAGTATGAACAACTTTTACTATGAGACTAACCCAGATATCAAGTAATCTGTATTATTGTCACGGGACTTAGGAAGATTGCACAGTTGGAGATTATGATAGGTACTAAACCTCGCAGTGGGACACACAGCAGTGAATCGGTATTCATCAGCATCATTATTAGCCGTAGAACGGCCACTGCTGGACATAGGTCTACCCTGTGGATTTCTAGTAAGTCCGGTTAAAAGCGGCCCGTATCTAAAGCGTTCCTGTCTTAATTATGTTATCGGACCACCATTAGGTGGGCGTCCTACGCTGCGTTTGCCGGAGCGTAGTCTTCATTCAAGAACTTTCCAGCCTCATCAGCCAAACGTTTTCTGAACTATGTGCTCTGCCCACTGCCATTTCAACATGCTGATCATCATCACTTTTCTAAACGCTGCCCAGCTAGAATGATGGGATCGGTAATACTGGGTGTGGGTATTAATTTATAAAGTAGATACGATTATGGTATTAATAATAAACACGTTGTAAGTATGAGTTTTTACCATCAGCGCCGGGAATAAAAGCGTATGCATAAGCGGAGATCAGCAGAAATACGTATAGTGGCGCCGGAGTGAGGCGCATTCTATGGTCCATCCATGCTCCCGCGCTGCTCTCCCATTGGTCGAGAGAAACGCTCGCTCATTCACGCTGTTACTAGTTGCGGCACCAGGATGATTTCAGATGTTTTGGCATAGATGTCTATCATAACTCGATTGATGCCATTCGAAGGATCTGTGGACAATAAAAAAGGACTGTTGAAGTGATAGTCAACTTAGTCAAGCGTTCTTCAGAATGAGAGTTTTTGGAGTTTTATAGCACTGAGCCGGAAGACGGGAAGACAGCCCTTGTTTTCACTATGTCAAAGAAGATTTTTTGTATTAGATCAACCCTAAAAAAATAAAAACAAATGAGTTCTCTGTCATAAGTTCATTTCGTCGAACGTCATTTGGCTTTATATATAGAGCAGCTGTAATTACTGCGATTTCAAAGGACTTAAGATATTACTATAAAATGAGGAGTGCAATGGCCCCTCTTTTTGCCACAGCACATAACATTTATAATCTATTATATAAAAGGCTTCGCTGAGTGACTGACTGACAGACAGCCTACAGCCCAAACCGCTAAAGATACGAACATGAAATTTGGAACAAAGATACATTGGACCACGTAATGGAGCACTAAGAACGGAATTTTGAAAAATCGACCTCTAAAGGGGTAAAACGGCCCCTTTTCGTTTGTATGTAACTTTTTATTCCCTTTACCGATTGACTTGAAACTTTGTATACATGCTACTCAAACAAAATAAAAGTTACGTTTGTTCCTGTTTTTCCGAATATTCCTTATCTAAGGGGTCAAATTGGGTCCCAAAGTTGGTGAAAAAAGCGTCTATTACATCCAACGAGCTGAACGGTTATGGATGAAATCTGGTATGGAGGAAGCACACAACATGTTTCAACACATGAACTATTATTATCCCGGAAATTCTATGGGGATCCTTAGGGATAGCCAAAATTAATCAGTTTCGGCTGCCGCCCAAACCGCTAAAGATATAAACTTGAAATATGGAATATAGGTACATTGTATGACGTAATGGAACACTAAAGACGAAAACTTTGAACTTTTGACCTTTGACGGGGTAAAACGGGCTCTTTTCGTTTGTAAGTATATTTTGTATTCCTGTACCAATTGACTTAAAACTTTGTTAACATGCTACTCAGACAAAATGAAAAATACGTTTGTTCCTGTTTTTCTGAATTTTCTTTATCTAAGAGGTCAAATAGGGTCCCAAAGTTGGTGAAAAAAACATAAATTACATCCAACGAGCGGAACGGTTATGAATGAAATCTGGTACGTAGGAAGCACATAACATGTTTCAATACAGTAACTATTTTTATCCCGGAAAATCTATAGGGTCTCTTAGGGATAGCCAAAATTATCAGATAAAGCTAAGATAAAATGGGTAAATGAATTCTAACAAAATTTGGTACGATGCTAGACAATAACACAAATTACCACTTGGGGTACCTACTGCTATCCAGGAAAATTTCAGTGGGTCACGATAACAATTTCTTAAAAAAATGCTAAAAATCTATTCGTAAATCGATGCAATGTTTAAAAATAGCCCACCCTTTTAACTAATAGATGACTATATTGACGTTTTGGGAAAAGTCCCGGATTTCTTGTCGAAATCTAGACCAAACGTCCTATAAAAGCATGAAAAATAACTTGAACGCACTTTTTTAGTAATATAGTGAAGTATCTAGAATAAAATTTAGATAATGACTCATCCGTCAATGGGGCAAAATGGGCCCCTAATAGTTTACGAAATCTTTCGTAAATTTTGTGAGCCAATAGATTTGAACTTAGGGTACATACAGATAAATAAACTTACTTTACTATGGGTTCTACCTGAAAAAGCGAAAATTACCTATTCTTTACATTTTGCCGCGGGTCGATGAACTTTTTATGTTGAACAGCAGATTTTATTTACGTGATTTCGGGGTTGGTACCATAGTAAAAGTAAGTCAAATGATGAGTATAATAGAATCCTAGAACATGCCTGTCGTCTAGATATAGGTACAATATGTATTTCTCAAATAAAATATACCTACTTGTGTGCTACTTTTTCATCTGTACAGGGTCAGAGAATGCCTGAAAGTCCTACAAGTGTCTCGGCCACTTTTGACTGGGTGAACGGTTTTGGGCAAGATCGTCATTGAGTTCAGGATAATCAAAATTAAATTTCTAATAATTTAATGAAACATGTTAAATACCTGTACTGAGCTTTTTTAATAGTCCACTACTGAACGTAGGCCTACCCACGAAGGGTGATTGAGCCATATCCATCCCGCTGGCCGAGCGCGGGTTGCTGAATTCATATACATCGATTTTTCTCTATGGACGTGCCTTTGCAGGTTGCTTCAATGTTTTCCATCAATAAAAAGCCATTAGTGTAAATTTCGTACATAAGTTTCAAAGCTCAGTGGTCAGACCAGGATTAGGACCTTACGATTGTGATGTGGACCATGACATGCGAATGGAGTTGGATATAATTTGGTATGCGAGTGGGAAACTACATGGTTCATGAGTGAGCAATGTACCGAAAAATATTCTTTTTACCACATAAAGAATGAGTAGGTATTTTAACATATAACTTTATTAAGTATTTATCTTTTGACAAGTTATAAGGCAACGCGGGCCAAACCGTAGGCTATTAAAGTCAAAGAACATATTTACTGTTGAACTGTGTTACATTGAGATCTTAATACTAAGAACAAAAATATTGAATTAACCGTTAAATCCAATGCGGCCATAAAATAATTATTTGAACATGAATAAATCATACAATTATTATTTAATTAATTTCAAATATTTTGCAAATCAATTTCATCTAAAAATTGTCGCTCGTGTCTAAAGCTTATTACGGAGTACCGTAATAAGCTTTAGACACGAGCGAATTTAAGCAAATACTGAGACAAAGCAGGCTAATCTTATCTTTGCAAGTAATACGAAAACCCGAGCTAAACCATGAGTTATATGTACTAAAACAACGCGGGTCAAACTGTGGGGAAATACCATTTAAAGTAAGTACTCATTATCATTTTGAGAAAATACTAAAACAACGCGGGCCAGACTATTATCATTGCAAGTAATACGACAACGCAAGCCAAACGGCAGACTATTATACTTTGGGATAATATAAATTGCATATCAAATAAATAATCGCCTATCAATACATACTCATCATTTATATTCTTTTTTACATCAAATAACTTACTTCACTACAAATAAACTAAATGTTTAACAAAACTCAAACTGCAGATAATTCGAAATTTTACATCAATATGACATTACTTTTTTCCTCATAATGTAATACAGTTAAATTTATTTTTGTACAAAAATACTACATACATAGCATAAATACTGACTGCACAGCAAATTTTTCTCAATTATTAGGGAATGCTCTGTTATCAGGGGTCTAGATCAATGGATGGTTTCTTTAGGGTAAATTAGTGAAGAAATTAGAATAGGTGTGATACAAAAAATAGGTTAGGTTATGTTAGAACATGACAAAACAACGCACGAGCCGAGCGAGCGTAGCGAGCGTGCCGCGGCAGCGGCCGGCGAAGTGCCAGAAGCGAATCGCCTTTATAGATTAGGTGTGAAACAAAAAATAGGTTAGGTTAGGTTAGTTTAGGTTAGGTTAGTTTAGGTTAAATATTAAGACGACTGTGATTAATAAAATGCTGTTTTATTTAGAAAAACTGCTGTAAATAATATAAAAATAGAAGCTATATTTAAAAGAAAAAGAGTTAACAGGTATAATGTGCATTAAGATTATTAGCTGTGCATTGATGAAAAAGCTTTTGCTTTAGGAAAAATCGCTGTACGCTGCGAAAATAAATTGTAGTTTGTTTAGTGATATTTTGAGTTGAATATTATGCTGTGCAATCAGTAATTTTGATGGGAATTTGGAATCTTATTGCATAGAATAAGGATATTTTTTGATTCGCGTTTAAATACTACCCTTATAATTTTAAGCAAGTACTACGACAACGCGGGCCAAGCTACGTGCTATAAATTACCATCTTAAGCAAGTACTGAGAATGTGCAGGCCAAACCACGACCTGTTATTATTCTAGCCAAATACTGGGATAATTTAGGCCAAACCGTAGACATTATCCCTTCAAGTAATACGTTATACGATAATGCGGACGAAACCACAAACTATTATTATTTTAAGCAAGTGCCAAGACGACGTGGGCCAAACTGTGGTTTATTATCATTTTAAGCAATTACTAAAACAACGCGGGCCAGCCCATGGGCTATTATCATTACAAATAATACGACAACACAGGCCAAACGGTAAGCTATTATAATTTTAAGCAAGTATTAAGACAACGCGGGCTAAGTTGCGTAATTTATATACCATGCAAGTACTAAGAATACGCAGGCCAAACCGCGACCTATTATCATCATCACACTGCCCTTAGATTTACTTGATGACAATAAATATTATCTTATCTTATCCCACTAGGTGGGGTCGGCACAGCACGTTTCTTTTCGCCACTTCACTCTATCATACGCCATCTCATCATCAACTCATTTCTCTCGCATATTATCTTGCACACAATTCATCCACACTTTTTTTGGTCGTCACCTCCTATTTCTGCCGCTTACCATCATATTTAGGGTTCTTTTCGTGATATTACTCTCTTCCCGTCTCATGCCCTTACCAAGATAGCCTGCCACTCTTTAATTTCTCAGTCACTGGCGCTACTTTCAGACTTCTTCTAACATACTCATTTTTAATCTTATCTATTCTTGTCTCTCCGCACATCTATCTCAGCATTCGTATCTCCGCTGCATGCAATTTCCTTTCATTCTCCCTATGGTGGCCGAACACTCTGACCCATACAATACGTTTTTTATCCAGCCAAATACTAAGACGATTCAGGCCAAACCGTAGGCATTATCCTTGCAAGTAATACGTTATACGACAATGCTGGGCTACACAAGCTATTATTATTTTAAGCAAGTGCCAAGACAACGCGGGCCAAACTGTGGGTTTTTATTATTTTGAGCAATTACTAAAACAACGCGAGCCAGACCGTGGGCCATTATCATTGCAAGTAATATGACAACGCAGGCCATCAGACAGCCTTTTTTAATTTTAAGCAAGTACCAATACAACGCGGGTCTAACCGCGGGCTATTTTCATTTTAAGCAAGTACCTATGTACTAAGACCACGCGGGCGAAGCCGCGGGTTTTAAGCTAGTCCAGTATAAGTAGGAACATATTATATTTTGTGTATTTCGGAAACCAACGGCAGATCATTTTGGTATTGGACACGAGCTTGTCGAAATTGAAATCTATATCACGTATAAATTCTAATAACATTAATACCGAAACATAAAACTGTAATTTTGTTTCATTTGACCTGACGTATCGACGTGAACTCTGAGTGGTTGCATGTTAACATTGCGATATGTGGAGTGCATACATTTAATTTCCATGAGCCTAATGTCAATCTTATTACAATCGGTTACAGTTTATAATATTTAGCAAATGGGAAAGTATAATTGGGTCACTAAAGTCATTGTAAACAGCTACAAAGCTAGCTACATGAGTTCAACATCTGTGAACAAAATGTATGGAACAGCTGTTATTTTTTTACGATATCAATTTTGGTCCCATAGTAAAAGTTGGTCAAAATAAAAGACCGATTGTTAGATAACGATAATGTAACTACTAGATTAAAACGTAATATAGAGTGACTTAGAACTAGAGCGACAATAGGCATGATGACTAAAAAAAAATAAAACTAGCCCGTCAGATGGACTATCAAAAAATATTAGACACCCCCACTCCCAAACTTGCCAGAGCTCCAGCTCACTGGCAAGTTTGGGAGTGGGGGTCGTGACATCTCACACTCATCACCTCTCTTACAGAAATCTATACATTTGTCCGATCCGACAGCTCCCTGCAACAGGAACTATTCTGTTTTTGGTATAGGCGCCGGTTACCAAAGGCACACAGACACACACCGACCTCGCCGGCGAGGTTGACGACCCTCCGGATCTGTCAGAAGATCGGTTAGATTCTCTCCAAATAGTCAACCAGCTCAACCCATTAGGGCCACAGGGGGTGAGAAGATCAGACTTGCCCGGGCACCCCAGAAGGGGTGTGCCCTTCTGGGGTGCCCGGGCAAGTCTGATCTCCCCCGCCGGGTGACGGCCCAAGTCGAGGTCCGTACCTTCTCAGGTGCCCTTGCGCTAGTCACCCTATAACCTAATCTTAGGGCTCAGCCGCCTTCCGCGCTCGCCCATGTCCGGTAAGCTGTAGAGGCCTCAGTGGCCAACAGCTATAAGTCATTCAAAAAAAAAAAAATTGTATAGCACTTGTGACGTCACACGTAACTGAATTTGTGTCTAATATTTTTTGATTTTTGATCATTTGGATTATCTTCAAGGACCTTTATTTTTAAGCTTTTGCGATTTGAGCACATTATTCTTATACTAGTTTACTTTCCTAGTCACTTTCCGCCTTTCAAACTAAGTATATGTATAATTCCATGCCAAAAGTCAAGGTAGGTAATCCGTTACTTCGTTGCTGCGTGAAAGAGGAACAACCAACCAACCAACAAATACACTTTTGAATTTATAATATTAGTACCGATAAGGATACTACTGGATACTACTAATCGCGCACTGAAATCTTGAAATAAAGAAATACCTCTAATCCCGATTTATAGTAGTTTGACTAGGTGTTCGTCAGCGATCATCGAAATTAAGCAACGTTCAGCACGGTCAGTTTTCGGACGGGTGACCGCGGGTGACATTCACAACTGAGCGCTACCGTGGCTCGGATGACACGTTAAATTGTAGGCCCCGGTTGTTTTAACCGTTTAGCCATGTCAGAGGCCTTCAGGCGGCTTATAAACTCTGACATCCTGCCTATCTAGACACGCGGAAGCGTGTCCAGCCAAGACTAAGAAAAAGGCGACGCAGCCGCCGCGCCGTGTGTAATATTACACAAACCATTTCGAGTCACTTTTGACCCCATCATGACTCGAAAACTATTAAACCCATATTTATGAAATTTAGCGTATTACGTACATTTCGCCCATGTGCAGTTAGCGAAACAGCCAAGCCGCATAAATTGACTAAGCTGTAGAGTTTGTGGAGTAAGGGCTTGTAGAGTAAGGCGTGTAGAGTTATAAGCTTGTCTTTACGTGAGATCTGACAACTTTTTGATAGTGTGAACTGTGATTAATCTTGGCTCCATTTCACATGAAAATGTTTTTGTTGGATACGAACTTACTACTTTTATCCCGATTTTTCGTCCGAGTTGCATCGAACGTGGTCACGGGTAGACGTCCCGTCGGTATTCGTCATTACAGTGCGCGATTAGTCCCGTAGTAGGAAGATATAAGAATAAGGGACCTTCTGTTGTCTGTGGATGATCTAATTCTAATTCCCTTTTGTGTAGTAGCTATAGATTTATTCATAGAGTGATATTTATCGTATTTCGTTCTTGTCAATGAAGGCTCACAGCCTGTTTACGAAAAAGGAAAAAAAGAGCATTATAGTAAAGAAGCGCATTATAAGACTGCCCCCATCAGTAGGTCAGTACTTAAAAGTAAAATAGTAAAATTTTCTTCTGATTTTTTTATGTTTTGGCTTCCCATAGTTATGCATTTGCCAATGTCAAGTATAAGTTTTTAAGATTTTTGATATTTTATCAAAATAGTTACAGACGTAGTCACGTCATAGTCCAATAAGTCAAGTTCAAGCTGTGAGATCAAGCATAGTCTAAGTCATACTTCAGTAGAGCAGTGGAGACTTTACTACAGGCGTCTATAAGCCCGATTACAGATGCGCCAGCGTAAATTTAATAGCAACGTAAAAAGCGCTCTCTCTATCGAATGCCTAGAGTGAAAAAGGAAAAGAACTATGCTATTTAGCTAATATAATTACGATGGCGCCTCTGTAATCGAGCTTAATGGAGTCTTAGGAACAACACGATGCACCACATTATATCACTTGCTTACACTCATGCAGGTAAATCAGCTCATAATCAATGAAAAACCACAATTTTTCACTAATTATTTACCGATCACTGATAGAAACACAAGTTTTACAAAATAATACAGTGCGGCAACATGATTTTTCCGCGTTGTCGCCAAAAGGTATAAGTAAGACTCTCTGACAAAGCGACTAATATAATATGCTCTTTATATCTACTATGTACTTAGATACTTAGTACGTACGTAAGCTTAAGTACTTAACGTGAGTCGGCAACAAGAATCGATACAGGTGAAAGCCCTGTAAATGTTGCTTACGAAATAAAAACATTTCATTAATCAACAGTTGTTTTATTGCCCTAATATAGGGCAATGGTTAATATAGATATAACGATTGGCTGCAGATAAGCTTCGTTGTACTAATAACATTAATATATTGACCTACTAAATGTAGATTAGTGTAGAAGGTACCTGTTTTTTTACGAGGGGAAATCTTTATAAGATACCCAGCAGCTTTGAGGTAAAGCTGGGTTTATGTGGGACTGCACCCACTAGAACGCTCACACGTCCCCAATCGCCACATCAAAACTGGCAGAATTACGATACGAATTGCTACCCCACGCACCTTATTCTCCAGATTTGGCTTCATGCGACTTCTTTTTGTTTCCAAACTTAAAAAAAATGGCCTTGGTGGAAGGTGATTCTCGTCAAACGAAAAAATCATCACCGAAACAGAGTACTGTTTTGCGGAGTTCCAAAAATCATATTTTTTTGGATGGCTTGAAGATGTTAGAATATCGCTGGACCAAGTGTAGCTGAAAGGAGACTATATTGAAAAATAATAATAATCATACATTTTCTTGGCTAACGCGGGTATTTATCCCACATATACGACTACGTGGCCTCTTACTATTGTCGTCGACCCCGGGCCCGTTTGAGTGGATGGCTAGAGCGCCCATCTCCACCTTAGGCTCCCTTTTAGGAGGCTCTTACTACAGGCAGGGGATAACGATGCCGTATTCTATTGTCCCGGCGTCAAATGTAGAAAGTACCTACGTGGTATATGGAAACTACTCTTTTATACAGGGTTATTCAGAGAGCAGCATACAAGAACACGACTCGTAATCGACAGACAGTTATTTTTGAAGTGAAAACCTCTTTAGCAGCGTGGTGCACTTTTTGGGATGAGTAAAAAAAGTTAAACTCGCTTCAGGACACGTGACCTGATCGGAAATTCGTAAGACGGTGGGAGAGTAGACCGCTGGCGCGGCGTACGAGAAGAAGTAATATCCCCCTCTCTTTCTACCGCAAGGCGAAAATGTGTGCCTGCTCCTGCTGTTTCGTTTAACCGTCGCAGAGCGCTTGCGCGAGTGTGCGTGTGTATAGTATTTTACCTCATAAATATGTTCAACTATACTAGGTACTTTGTACGTTTAAGTTTTGTACCCTTTGTTTTATGGTTTATTTTTCTCGAATTTCGGATTAGGCCCATAGTAAAAAGCTGTTCATAATGATGATCTGGATCACCCACGTTTCGGCAGATTATAACCCCTCTCTGGATAATCCTGTACAACATTAGGTATGTTGTGTTACAGAGAGTAACTAGTATCTAACATAGCAAAACCTTTTAGGTTGCAATAGTGAAATACACAATTTTTACCATGGACCAAACCCGAAAACAGGAAAAATAAAATAAAACAGAAAGAACATTTCGTAACAAAACTGAAACATTAGTCGATAAATTAATTAAAACCGGCATTCAAATTAACCAAGCGTAGGTTCCTACTACTTACATTGAGAATAGTGCCTTAGTTGAAGCGCCCTTAATAATGAAACTGACGTTGATTGCAAAGCATTAAGGTTAGCGCACTTGATTACCGCTTGTTAAGGCTCGTCAACCGCCATCATGGATATAATAAATAAAAGCAGATCCGGTTTTAGTAATTCGTCATACAAATAATTATTTTTCGCAAAAAATGGCAAAACCGCCTTCCATCGTAAACAAAATTAGAAAATTTCGCTCGGATTGTTTACATTATTTATGATTTATCAAAAAAGGCTCAGCTGATTTCTGTAAAATTTAAATGATACCACCTCGGTAGTATACCCTTTCGAACTAACAAAGATTTTTTTGATTCGGTTCACAATTAGCGAAATTATCGATGAATATACACAAAAAAATACATACAGACGAACATAGAACCTCCTCCTTTTTGGAAGTCGGTTAAAAAAGCTCCACCTTGACATTTTTTCACTTTTGTGGAAACGTCAATGAGACATTTAAGCAAGTAAGAAAGTAAGTCCGTATAGGCTAGGTGGCTGGCCAGAGCCATTAAAGCCACTTGAAAGCCTCTGACATGGCCCTCTGACATGAGGTCTGACATGAGGTTTGTCCCCGTTGTTTTATCCGTATAGATAAAACAACGGGGACAAACAATTTAACGTCTCATCCGAGCCACGGTAGCGCTCAGTTGAAAATGCCATCTGCGGTCATCCATCCAAAGACTGATTATGCCAAATGTTAATTAAATTCGGTGAACGCTGTGAAACATATAGTCAGACTACGCCACTCAAATGTGACATTTGACAAGTAGGTACTTAGTTCAAATGACACTTACTTATCCAATGTCAATGTCAAGATAAGTCGTTGATATAGGTATTATAGCCGTTTCTATGAGTTTTCGATGCCATTTAGGTAATTATGGCTTCAGATTTTTCATCTAAGAACGCTTCTTCTTCCTTTCTTTCTTCCATGACCGCCATCCAGTACGTACGTATTTTATTATTCAAGGAGATTTGATGTATGAATAGTGACTTCATAGTACGAACTTTCGAACTCTGGGTACTTAATTGAAACTACAAATACCTACGTCGCGGTGTCTTAATGATTTTTTAATGAACTTTGATGAAGTTCATTTGATTGTATCGCAATGGTGGGTTTTAGCATCAAAGGTTTAGTTTGATTATATTTATTGATATAGTTTTAAATATATTTCATGACCAAAGGAGTAGTTGAGGATATGACAGTTGTCATAACCTCCCAGCCAGCCACACTTTATTTTCTCTTTGAGGGGATATAATGGTGGAAAGATAATTTGTCACTTTGCCATGCTTCCCGTGCTGTTGGGGAGGAATATAACAAAATATGAAAAAGTAAATGACGTGTCAATGTAAATGCTAGCGGGTGCTCACATTTAATATTAGGTGTATTAGTTGAAATAATGTTAAAACGAAATATGTAACATTTAATGGAATAACAAAAATATATTTATTTATAAATAGAAGAGAGAATTCAGAGTTCCCCTATGTACAATATGTACCTACATACGAGCGCTACCTACTACTTAAGTTTATTTACTCACTACCTACGTTATTACTTGAGTATTTAGTACCTTCTGTCATACTCTGTTTCTGAAAGCACTCGAAAAGAATTCGTATTCGAACAGTTTTTGCCATCCTAATTGGAATTTGATACAGATCAGGGAAAAACCTTGTTTTTGCTTATTTTATTGTTGTTCTGTCGTTGACGATGTAGATTGGCTTGCCTTGCTTTTATCGTCTCTTTATTTTATCGGGACGGGACGGGACGGGACGGGACGGAACGGAACGGGACGGAACGGGACGGGACGGAACGGGACGGGACGGGACGGGACGGAACGGGACGGGACGGGACGGGACGGGACGGGACGGGACGGGACGGGACGGAACGGGACGGGACGGGACGGTTTTTGGGTTCTTATTCTTAGGATTCACGCGTACGTGTATTGTCACAGTGAACTTGGCGCCATTAAAATCTAACCAATGAGAGCGCAGCTGCGCGCGCAGGGCCAATCAGGAGCGAGCGCGCGATGTTATAATGAGATTTTACGATATCGACTCTGTGGATGAGTACTTCCACTCTGCCCCACCAAAGCGCCCCACTGGTGGGGCAGATTCCACTCCTTCATTTTTTCGAGTGGAAACTGCCCCACTCGTCTCATCTTGGTGGGGCAGATTCCACTCACTTTTTAGACCAGTGGAATCTGCCCCACCAGGGGTGTCGCGCGATTTTATACTAAATTGGTAGTGCCATGAAGTGTGAAATTTGATTGCAAAATTTTAATCATTATAACGCCCCACCAAAAGAACAGATAAGTAAAGACATTGAATGCAAAATATTAAGAAGATTGTAAACAAAAAGCACAATTATCTGAAGTAAAAAATTACGGATTGTATGTAATTATAGTATTTATATCGCAATTTTTTTCTTATACTTTAAGTCATCGTAAAGTATAAGAAAATTATAAATTGAATATTGTGAATCAATTCATAATAATCCATTAATTGTAATGATCTTTAATAATCTATTCGCAATTTAATCTCAGTCAGTAAGTTACTTAACACTTTACGGCGCAAGAGCGTTAATTTTCGTATTTTTTCCTAATATGTTATGCTACTTGGTGTATAAGCAACTGGAAAAATAATAAAAAAATCCCATGTAAAGAAAAGTGTAGAAATACAACACTGCATAAAAACTACATCATTTTTTAAAAAGCTTCATAGTTATGAGAAATGAAACATTTTGAAACAGTTAATATGCTTATTTTAGATTTCACAGATCGTTTGCGTGTAGCTCTTGCAGCCATGAAATTTTATGGTAAGTAATGTATGTAATGGTAAGTATGACATGTTATATAATCAATTCATACCTACCTGTAAATTTACGTATTTGGCAAACCGCAGTATCCTGGCTTTGGGAACTATCACAAGTATATCAGGAAATCGTAAACTGAACTGCAAATTACCGGATGACAAACGTTTGAAGAAGCAACTACGGGGCACATCTGTGGAACAAGTTAGTAACTACAATGGCATTGATATCGCTGTTACAACCTTGACCTATTACAATGAATGAATTATTATAAATTGAATGATAACATTCAATTTATAATTTTCTTTTACTTTACTGACTTCGAAAATATTTGCGACATAAACTATACTATACCTACATACTATAACTACATACAATCCGTATTTTTTTACTTCAAATAATTGTGCTTTTAGTTTACAATCTTCTTAATATTTTGTATTCAATGTCTTCACTTATCTGTTCTTTTGGTGGGGCGTTGTAATGATTTAAACTTTGCAGTCAAATTTCACACTTCATGGCACTAGCAATTTTATTTAAAATCGCGCGACACCCCTGGTGGGGCAGATTCCACTGGTCTAAAAAGTGAGTGGAATCTGCCCCACCAAGACGAGACGAGTGGGGCAGTTTCCACTCGAAAAAATGAAGGATTGGAATCTGCCCCACCAGTGGGGCGCTTTGGTGGGGCAGAGTGGAAGTACTCATGTGGATATTATAACATCATGTGAAATTGCTTAAATTGAGTGTTTTGTTGTTTGCGCTATAACAGTAGTCATTATAAGTCAAGTATTGGAAACATAAGTAGAATGTTACAACATTAGTGTAGATAAAATTAATTTATGTAGGTGGTGGGTGTGATGACTATAGGAATGCTGTTTTTGTCAAAATTGTATATTGTGATTTTATATTCATTTGACAGTAGAGATTTATCTGTACTGTTGAGTCTAGGTAATTTAATAAATAAAAATCGGCCAAGTGCGAGTCGGACTCGCGCACGAAGGGTTGCGTACCGAATGGGAGCCCCATTCCTCTTGCCGTTATCAATAGCGAGCAAAAAACTCCTAAATATGACGTTTGTTGTATGGGACCCCCCTTAATGATTTATTTTATTCTATTTTTAGTATTTGTTGTTATAGCGGCAACAGAAATACATCATCTGTGAAAATTTCAGCTGCCTAGCTATCAGGGTTCATGAGATACAGCCCGGTGACAGACAGACAGACGGACAGACGGACAACGAAGTCTTAGTAATAGGGTCCCGTTTTTACCCTTTGGGTACGGAACCTTAAAAATGATAGGTACTGAAAAAAAACACCATGGCAGCCCCATACTGAGAGGGACGCTTTCTCTTACTCACACGACGGCGACGTAAGTAGTATGCGATTCTGATTCTTCCAA
Organism: Hypomecis atomaria; assembly: GCA_964007245.1. Classification (NCBI taxonomy): domain Eukaryota; kingdom Metazoa; phylum Arthropoda; class Insecta; order Lepidoptera; family Geometridae; genus Hypomecis; species Hypomecis atomaria. Next base: position 12,963,779 of record OZ023300.1, read on the forward strand.
ATCTTTGGGGGAATCGAAAATGTTTTTCTTTTCAAGCTTTAACTACGAGTACGTTAAATAATTTCTGTATTTTGATTACGTGTTTATTATACCAAACTGAAGCTTTGTATTGCCCTCCAAATTGTACAAATGATTAATTATCAACGCTTAGGTACATAACTACCGATTTAATTACTTACGATGAAGAGAATTGAAGAGCATTCTAGGATACATTATAAATCATTTTGTTCAGTTTAGTTCATGAAGTGTGATTAAAAATGTTTTTTTTTTTTAATACAAGGTCGCTTAGGTGCTCTCCGTATATACATATATCTCAATTATTTCCTATTTAAAAATATCATCATCTCAATAAATTTTACTTAGACCCCAGTTGACCCAACATATTTCCATACATAAAACATTATTATGATTTTGTATTTCATAATACATAATATTGTGATTTATGTAGGTGCCTACGTATAGTTAAGGAAAGCCTGCTTCTCGAAATACATTATTTTGTTGCTACATGTAGGTGTAAGAAAAAATATTTTTAATATTTATTTATAATTAAAAATCGCGGAGCAAAATTAGACGTTATGCTGCCTTCACGAGCGACGGCGCGCAACTCCATCATGATTTCTCAAACGCGAAAATTAAGCATAAGAGTAAATAATTCTAAAAGGCCTCCGACATAAAGAACACATTCTCAACAACAAAGACATATTTACAGATAATAAATGCTAAACACAAAATAAACTGCGAGTATTTGACCCCCAACTGGTATAACAAATATTTAATAGGTTTCGTATAATCAGATTATGCGAAATAGCGACAAAAACTCGCGTAAAAGCCACAAAAAGTTGCATAATTTACATCTAATTTGGTTTTGTCTCAAGAACAAATTGCCGATCGAGAATTCTTAAGCCCGGGTAACGGATAAAGAGAAATGGTTTCATCTGGGACCAATTTGAATAGCTATTTTCTTTTAGCTTAATGGATAGTCAAGTTCAAGCTCGAGATTTAAAGGCTTTTGATCGGACTAGATGGTATTGAGATACAAAAACCGACTTTTAACTCTATTTGCCATAAAGTAAACGCTGTCAGTGAATTGAAACGAATTGATGTGACTGAAATAGAAAGGGATAATATAAATTGCATATCAAATAAATAATCGCCTATCAATACATACTCATCATTTATATTCTTTTTTACATCAAATAACTTACTTCACTACAAATAAACTAAATGTTTAACAAAACTCAAACTGCAGATAATTCGAATATGTAAATTAGTGAAGAAATTAGATTAGGTGTGATACAAAAAATAGGTTAGGTTATGTTAGAACATGACAAAACAACGCACGAGCCGAGCGAGCGAAGCGAGCGTGCCGCGGCAGCGGCCGGCGAAGTGCCAGAAGCGAATCGCCTTTAACAGGTATAATGTGCATTAAGATTATTAGCTGTGCATTGATGAAAAAGCTTTTGCTTTAGGAAAAATCGCTGTACGCTGCGAAAATAAATTGTAGTGTGTTTAGTGATATTTTGAGTTGAATATAATGCTGTGCAATCAGTAATTTTGATGGGAATTTGGAATCTTATTGCATAGAAAAAGGATATTTTTTGATTTGCGTTTAAATACTACCCAAATAGAAACTATTGAGCGTCGGTCGGCTTTATTCCTTTCTTTCGTATGGCTGCACCCTCTTTGCCTGAGTGCCGATGGAAAATAATGTTTCAACGTTTCATGCAAAAGTTCGTAACGCTCAAAGCGAAGTTGGTGATCGCTAAAGTTAAGCAACGTTCGGCATGGTCAGTCGGAGTGGACAACTGCACGTGGCACTTACAACTGAACGCTGCTGTGGCTCGGATGACATGTTAAATTGTGGGTCCCGGTTGTTTTAACCGTTTAGCCATGTCAGAGAATGTTCAACCTTTGATCAGTGAGGTGACGAAATTTTCAATGATTTTCTTGAAATCAGCTGCTCCTAGGAACTGGACTGTAACAGCCTTTTTAAAAGTCCACTGTAGGACTACTCACGAAGGGTGATTGACCACGCTGGCCCAGTGCGGGTTGGTGGATTGACATACGCTATCGAATTTCTTCTGCGGACGTATGCAGGTTGCCTCACGTTGTTTTCCTTCACCGAGAAGCCAGTGGTGTGAAATTCCGTACATAAATTCTGAAGAACTCATTAGTACGGGACCGGGATTTGAACCCAGAACCTCACGATTTCCGGTGTCATTACCACTAGACCACTACGGCTTCACGGCTTCTAGGTCTGGTCTAAGCATTCGGCCTATTATTGACAAATCCAGCCGTCAGCAGCCGTATTGTGTACGCGTTCTGATGTTTGGCTTTGGTTTTCTTCCCGATCGCGAGTTACTGGCGAGACCAGCAGAACAAGCGAAGCCGAACGACAGATCGCGTACACAATACGGCTGCAGGACTAACAATAAATCCTAATCTATGGTGTTTGTGATGTGAGTGAGGGCATTCTATATCCTACTACGAGTAATAATGTAAACGCGAAAGTTTGTAAGTACGTATAAATGTTTGTTCCTGTTTCACGCAAAAACTACTGAACGGATTGAGATGAAACTTTGCAATTATATAGCTTATATATCAGAATAACACATAGGCTATAAATTATAATGATTTGCGTAAATTTTCCATAATTTAACAATAAGTGTTAAGTATGTAGGAAAAATTCTACCATCTGCGAGCTATTATAGCGTGCGCTCCAAGAAATGTCAAAAAAGAACTGTCGAATCAAACAAATGTCAAATCGTTTTTTTTTTTAAATTCCACCTCCTTTATTAAGGGTGGTAAGGTAGGGTCTCGAAATATCACGCGGGCGAAGCCGCAGGCAAAAATTAGTATAACATACTAACACACGCTTAGAAAATATCTCTCGAAAATGTATAGGATGAGAGCGGAAACAGATCCTTCTTGATTACAAGGCACACTTTACCAACTAAAGGATGAGGGGTTATTCAGTTGGCGTACGACATAGTAATGATGATGCGTAATTACATAGTACGTAGAGTTCCATACAGAAGTCACTCAAGTTTCATACCAGGACAGCTTCTATATGCCTTTGAGATCTTTGTTGTAAGTCGTGTTAACCGTCGAGTTTAAAGACCCGAGAGAAATTGTAAATGTAAATTCAATTTTAGGGCTTTGTAAGGGTAATGAACTGTTTACATATGCTGGATTTACCTCTACGTGGGATTTAAAGAGCAATATTGTACTGTGAATGTACAATGCAATTGCGAAGGACCGTTTAATGGTGGGGTTGGATTTTGTCTGATAATTATTGCAATTGTGCTGTAATTTTCTGGATAATAAAACCTAAAACGTATAGGATAATAAAGCCGGAAAATGGAATTATATAGGAATATATATAATATAATTTTCAGACGTCTAAATGATGAAAGATGTCGACATTAGAAATATATAAGGTCTCGGCCACACCGCATACAGTACAATGGTAAAGATTAGTTATTTGATTCCTCGAGAATCATCCTAGTGAAACAACACATTACATAATTATAATAAACTTCTTCCTATCACCTCTACGCAGACGATCTGCAAATTTATTCGCAAGCTTCAGTTAAAGACCTGAACTTGGCCATTACTTGCATAAACGAAGACCTCCGCCGAATCACTGAATGGAGCTCATCATATGGCTTGGACGTGAATCAGACGAAATCACAGGTCATTGTCATAGGTAGTTCACGGATGATCTGCAAAATTGATTGGACAACAGTTCCTAGCGTAGTTTTTGGAGGGATCACAATTCCATACAGTAATTCTGTTAAGAATTTAGGAGTGATTTTTGATCGTACTTTGAGTTGGGATACTCACATCAAAACAATCAGTAGCAAAATCTTTGCTTCTGGCGGATCCCTTAGGCGTCTTCGAAATTTTCTACCCACTGCCACTAAAGTTACGCTCGCTCAGTCTCTTCTTCTTCCCATCTTAGACTATGCAGACGCATGCTTCATTGACCTCACCGAGATCCAGCTTGAGAAGCTTGAGCGCCTTCAAAATTATTGCATTAGATTTATATTTGGTCTACGCAAGTATGATCATGTCTCTCAATCGACTCTCTCAATTTCGCGCACAGCTCAAATGGCTTCCTATTCGACTTCGCCGGAATGCTCATGTCCTTTTCCTTCTTCATAATATCCTGTTTAATCCTTCTACTCCACGTTATCTTAAAGAACGGTTTACCTACTGGCACTCCTCCCACTCCCTTCCTCTCCGGTCCAAAGAAAACCTTACCCTCATGACTCCTTCTGCCCGCTCTGAATTATTTTACGGCAGGTCCTTTGCTTTCCAAGCTGTTCAATTATGGAACGCGCTACCTGTTCCTATTCGACGTGCTCCTTCTCTTGCTGTGTTTAAGGAGCAAGTCATAAAATTTTATTTATCGCAGTTGCCTCCATGTTAGAAAGTCATTTCTAGTTAATTTATCATATTTATTTATTATTAAATTTATTAATTTGTATGTAGCATTTTTATTATTTATTTTTATTTTAGTATTAGTATGTGTATGTAGGTTGTATTATTGTAGTATTTGAATGTACATGTGTATATTGATATGTATGTATATATTTTGTACAAGTATTTATGACTCTTTATTCAAGTATTCTTTATTTTGTTTCAATTAATTTCGCTATTATTGTACACCCCGTCCTTTACCTTCCTCTATAATCCTTTCCTCTCTAAATCAGGTTGCCTGGAAGAGATCGCTCTAAGCGATAAGGCCGCCGATTGTCGCACTATTATAATTATATTGTACTCTTTTATTGTAATAATTTCGATTGTGTGAACAATAACGCGTTTCTATTCTATTCTATTCTATAAACATTGAAAGGTGAGACCTCCCATATAAATAGTACATTGTCTCTATTTTATAGTCCCATCGCATCGCCCTGCCCACTGCTCTTTCAACTTGCTAACTCGCTGACCTAACAAGTCGTGGTGGTCTAGTAGTAGTAAGATCTGCCCTACAATCGTGAGGTGATGGGTTAAAATTCCGATCCTATACCAATTAGTTTCTTTGGAACTTACGTACGGAATTTTGCACCACCGGGTTTTCGGTGAAAGCAAACATCTGGAGGCTAGGCATACGAGTAGGTCCGTAGATGAAATACAATAGCGTTTGTGAATCGCACCCACTCGCACTGAGCCAGCGTGATGGATATGGCCCAATCATCCTTCGTGGGTCCTGCAGAGGACTATTAAAAAGGCTGGTATAGGTGCAACCCGCTGAACTTTGTCAGTAACTTGCCCTAATTTACTCTCAACAAACCATTCACGAATGGCCACACTCCTAGAAAAAAATCATAGAGCTAAAACAAGTAACAAGTATCCCGTATAAATACATTAGTATTTCATAACGAAAACCTACTTAGGTATGTAGTAAGTAGTAGTAGTTCGTAGTAGGTATAGTAATAGATTCCACAGAGATTTAAAGTGCTTACGTCTAGACGGATAAAAAAGATAAAAGATCTCTTTCAAGAATTTCAAGTCGCCTAATTCTACAAACCTCGAGGACAAAAATATTAAAGGAAAGGATGATCCTATAAGCCACAGCTTAGAAAGGCAGGATTTATGAAGTTTGAAAATATAAAAAGAGAAAGCTTTGTAAAAAACAATTATAGCGAATACCTACAAACTGGACAAGAATACGAAACACGAAATTAAATTACTAGTAACAAGACCTGTAATTTTGTGACTTGAGATGATTAGGTTTTTATTTTAAAACTCCAATGTCTTAATAGCTGTTTTTTTCAGTGGGGCGCTGTAAAGCTTATTTTGCGGTTAATTTTGCACATGGCAATACTAATTTAATTTTAAATCACGCGCCGCTCCTTCCACCTTCCACATGATTCCACCGGTCTAAAATATAGGTGCAATCATCCCACCAAGATGAGACGAGTGGGGCATATTCCACTCCATTTAAAGGAAGCAGTAGACTCTGCTCACTAGTGTGGCAACTTGGTGGGGCATAGTAGAAGTCGCCGTTATTAACGACACACTACTATACTAAGGTGGAGAAATGACCTGAATGACCACAGAGTAGCGTTGAATGCAAGCAGCTTTCTTTTGACTTCTTAGCTCAATTGGCTTAGAAAGCGGCTTCGATGTATAAAGATCTTTGAGATTTGGGCGAGATAGATTCACAACGCGGTTTGAATCGTTCGTGTTGTGGAAAAAGATCCGGTTTCCCGAGAGTTGTCTTTAATTTCTAAATTAATCATGTATGTACTTGGAAGGCCCAAGTCCAGAAGTGGAAGTTATACGGCTGAATTAATGATAATGAATCTTCAGCTAGGTTTAACTTAAAGTTTGGCTGTGATTAAACGCTTAGCCTGTGCACAAAAAGTAACATCAGACAAACTAATGAACAAACTCAACCTCATCGAACTTCGAAAGGTCCCCAAAGATCTGCCAGTATTTTATGGTAGGGGAAGAGGGGGAGAAGTGGGGGAAGTGGTGTCACGCTTTTTAATCAAGGCAATATTTCAGCAGTGTCAAACTTCCCCGCGTGAGCTCGGTACATTTTTTAGCTCCCGTTTTGTTCATTGATATTTTAATTTACTTGACTGTAAATATTTAATACTTAAGGGAAGCACCGATAAAATTAAGTTCGTAGAGCCTGAGGAGTAGCCTTTGAGTCAAAGTTTTTAAGAAATTCGAAGGTTCAAAGGAGGGTCTACATTTTGTCACGCTTTTAGGGTCTTTTCCCATCTATTAGGTATTATAGTCCCACACGGTCTGTACAGACAAAAAAATCTTACTATGCCTATCTTACTATGTATTCGAATTTTTAGTTTAGGTATAAGTTTTAGACTTTTGTTTTTGCAATAACGTTGTAATTTTTACAATTAACCCAAAAACGATTTTTATGCAGGGTTGTTTCTAATCAATTAGCATTCTTTTAGGGGCTTATTCTGTACATCAAAACTAACAACTTTTGTTCAGCAACTTTACTCAAAACTCAAAAAAAAAATGTTGTTCCATAGAAAAATGTCGTTCACCCGCGACCAATGGAACAGCTGATTTTTTTTTGAGTTCTGACAAAAGTCGCAGAGCAAAAGCTGTTAGTTTTGATGTACAGAAAAAGCTCCTAAAAGGATGCTAATTGATTAGAAATAACCCTGTATATTAGGGTATTATTGGAAAAAAATATAAATAAAGTTTGGTTAAAAGTTCAAAATACAATACAATAACATTTTATTGTTATTTCATATTGTACAGGATTCGTATAGTTTGCACGAATCGATTTGATATTTGTATATTATTGTTGATTTATCAAAAACGGCTCAGCTGATTTCGATAACAATTAAATGAGACCTCGGAAGTATACTCTTTTGAACTAAAAAAGTTAGCAACGGTTCACAATTGTCGAAAATATCGATGAACAAAAAAAATAAGACGTACATAGTACCTCCTCCTTTTTGGAAGTCCGTAAAAACTAAATAGATTTCAACAAATCAAATTCGAACCGTAATCACGACCAAGATAAGCCGTAAATCGGCCCACTCCAAATTAGGCAGAGATCCATCAAAGATTGCCCTTTGTAATAGCAAACAAGAATGTTGATGAGATTACAATCGTACAAGTTTAACGCAATAGTACTGCCCATTACTACTCCTACATATTCTTGGAAATGCCAAGGTTGAGAGGCCAAGGATCAAGGGAGTCACAGAATAAATAATCATTTTATTTGCTAGTGTTGAATAAAATACCAAATAATTCGCTACTGCTATTTAAGTGTTATACAAATAACATATTAGAGTTCTTATAGGTTATAAACACTGTTCTAAAAGTAGCGAATACTTACCTACTCGTACCTATATATGCTATTTTATAAATTTTACCAGGATTAAACATAATAGATTGTCTATGAAAATTTCAAAAAAGGGAAGTAATATTGACCAGCTATTTATTAAATATTGTGCAAATGTTTTTTTTTTCTAAACTCATACACATTGCTAAAATACTTATGAAACGCATACATGTAATGTGAATTATTTATGAATCCGTCAATTCTCCGATAGCATTTCTTTGTTTATTTTCACACGTAATAGCTTTAACGCTGTCACTTTATAACTTTAATTTTCCCAACTCTAAAATTACTTGCAGTTTCTCAAAGTAGGTGAAGTTACTTCGTATTCGTATTTCTGTGGTCATTGGGGCTAGCCACAGAGGTTTAGGGAGAGGCCTTCTACCTACCTGTTACGTAAATACCTAATGCATGTAGTAAATACCCATGTACCTTAAAATGCATGCTTACAAAACATATTATGTGTATAGAACACATCAATAATACTACAAGCAGAAGACGCAGTATGTGGTCAAACGCAAACCTATTCAGAATAAAAAAAAAAAAAAAAAACGCTGTAAGCCGAAACACAGGTCATAAGCATAGTTCAGCAATTTATAGTTAATCTAATGAATTGGTTATAGGTATTTTTTCTAGTAGGTAATTCAATATTTATTTTCTAAAGAATTTTATTTTTATACATTGTAGAAAGCAATGTTGACTCTTTTTTTTAAGCCGTTTAAAAATAGGTTCCCGCTAAATCGAAACGATATATATGTATCTACCTACATGTTCCGTCTTGCTAGATCTGTGTGGCTGTGTGCCGATTGCCTTTGTATTTTGATACGGCGTAGGTATTGCTAACAACAATATTGATCTCGGCCAAACTGATTATTTAAAATTGTCATATAAGACAACATGTCAGAAAAAATGTGTCCGAAACGTAAGCAAGCTGAAAGTTATTGGCGTTACGCAAAGGCGGAATTGTATGCGAAACGATGTCCCCGCTAGATCGAGACAACACATGCTTGACGATGAAGGCAACTTATATTTACGACTGTAGCACGTTATGTACGATAATGATTAAGATCTCACATAACTGACATTGTTAATTTCTTGTTGAGAAATTAAAATTATTTGGTTTTCTGTCAGTAGTACCATTTCTGTCATTAGTTCCATTGATGGTACTACTCACGTATGTATACTTCGCTAGTACCACTATGGAATTAGTGACGTAGAATTTATATCATCTACGTCGCTAGTTCCATTGATCAGTACCATTGAGGGAACAATTCACATACCTATATGTGACTAGTACCATTAATGCCTTCAGGTCTGCAAAATAGAATTTGCCGAAAGGCCCAGTTCCATACATCAAAACTTTAAATCTCATAGAGATGAACTTATTTCAATGAAAGAAGACTTAGCTAATTCTGGGTAAAATACAAGGAGCTGAAAGTACATAACCAGACAGATATACAATTACATGTCCCATCGTGCGAGATCTGTGCGTCTACTCGTAGCTAATTCTGTGAGCTGATTGCGTTTGTACGTGATATGGCGTTTTGCAAACAATATTATTGTTCTCGGCCAATCTGATTATGATTGCTACAATCCTGTTTTGGTAACGAGATTAGATTTTACCTAATTTGCTGGACAAATCATAGATTGTAATATTTGGAAATAATTTCTGTAATAATGTCTACCTAATTGTACCTAAATCTGTAAGTGGCGAATCAAATTTCTTGGCGTTTGTGAACACGAAGCGAGTCATTGCGCAATAGCCTTCGAGCAAATATCTATAGAGTCACAATCGTGCAAAAAAAGCGTCCGAGTCAAAACCTGTTTTGACTCGAAAGCCTGCCCACTACGTAGTGGGCAGGCTTTTTAGTTAGTAAAGTTTAGTTAGGCGATTGTAAGTCAATTACGCCGCGCGATGCCAAAGTGCTCGGTTGCAAGCACTAGTTAGGTGACATAACGTCGAGATTCGAGAAAACTTGGGTGAATTATTTAATGTAAATATCTAAATCGGTATAATATACGACGGCGCTCGGACATTTTTTTACTACGTTCACTTAGGGACTGTGGCTCTGTAGATATTTGCTCAACGGCAATAGCAAATTCGTTATGACAGCGCTAGAAGCGGGGATGTGCACAGCTTACAGCTAACTTCACAGACACCAATAATTTTGATTTGGCCTATCAGTAGACATCTTTGCAGATAGTTTTAATAGCATCACGAATTTTCGAAGTAGAAGAAGAACGGTTTTCGGAGAAAATATCGTAGTATTTTTAAACATTTGAGTGAATAGGCTAGTTGACAATATTTTTTAACAGCTGACTATAAATAGAGCCGATTAACGATAACAAAAATAAAATTACCTTAAAAATAATAAGTTCCAAGCATATTTACATTCTTGCTAGACAAAGAGCGCACTTGCAGACTATGACGTCACTGCCTGTAAGTGTCATACGTTTGTCAAACAACTTTATGGTTTGTGGGAAAGGGGCAAGACATCCCCTGTTTATCCCTACCAAAATCTTTCCAAGCTTATATCTCTCACACTCGATACACCAATTTCAATTATTTTTTCAGTAAACAAACCATATTTAATTGCATTTCTAATTAACTAATCCTAATACCTACTTTTAAATAATAACCTTCCAGTCAACTACCCTATTGTCATCTCAGCACGTGCTGAGATAATAACTGTACGTACCTGTTACAGTATCGAAAAAGTTTTACCAATGTTGACTTCCAGACTTTTCAGTATGAAGACGATACTGAATAGCGATGAGTAATAAGCCCTATATAAATAAATAAGCATTCATTCCATAATAAGCCAAAGACGCATAGAGCTATCGATCGCGTAGATCTCGTAAATCGCATCGTATCGCTACGTGACCGCACCAGTCGAAAGCTAAGGGAATTAAATTATATCCTGTATTCTATCAACTCAGCTAATCTTCTGAGATAATGCGCGAAGATTTCTTGGTATATCCACTAAGGAAACGAGGGAAATAAACGGCTTCGCGGGTAATAAGGTTAGGGTATTTTAAGCGCGAAGCACATTAATGAAGGAGCTTTGACATGAGCAACGTCCATCTATGTTAATCTTATTATTCATTCATTCAGGATTTAAGAGCGCGGCTCTTGTCGGTGGAGCAACTTCCACGTCTCTCGGTCTTCCGCCAGTGTCATCACCTCCCTGTACGACATGACATCTACTTTCTCTTCGATCTGATCTAAAAACGCCCTTGTCCGTGTCCGTGGTCTTGCCCTTCTACTTTTACTTCTATTATGATTTTCATTAGATTGTAATGTCATACAAGGTGGCCAAACATCTTTCTCCTTCTATTTTCTACTGTTGTCAGAATTTTTCTTTTCTCTTTCACCATGTCGAACACCTCTTGGTTAATTTCTTTTCGGTCCAGCTGATTTTTTCCATTCTTCTCCAACATCACATCTCAAACGCCTTTAAGCCGTTCCCTATCTTTCTGTGTTAATATCCAACTTATTATAATATGATATACATACACCCTAAGTAAACATAATCTAACGTAGCGCTCATAGCGTATAGTTTGACTAGGTGTTCGTTAATTAACGATCATCGAAGTTAAGCAACGTTCAGCACGGGCTGTCTTCGGAGTCGGGCGAGCGCGGGAAGCATTTACAACCTACTGAATACCGATACGCGCTACCGTGTCACGAATGCCTCGTTAAATTGTAGGCCCCGGTTGTTTTAACCGTTTAGCCATGTCAGAGGCCTTAGGCGGCTTAAAAACTGACGCCAGGGCTAGCCACCCGGCCAATATGAACATAATTGCTTTGTAATCTGAAATAAGCATTTCTTATCAAGTACAGTAGGTAATTATAGATAAATCATGGTAGTTTAGTGGTTGTAAAACTTGTCTTACAATCGTGGGTTCAAATCCTCCTATTGAGTTCTTTGGAACTTATGCACGTATATGCACACCACTGACTGTTCAGCGAAGGAAAACACATTAAGGCAACCTGCATACTACGTCCGCAGACGAAATTCAATGCGTAAGTGAATCCACCATCCCGCACTGGGTTAGCGTGGTAGATTTGACCCAACACCTTTCCACGGTAATACTGGGTATACCTTTGTTCAGCAGTGGACTACCTGGTACAGTACAATGCTGTAATTAGGTGAATTGAATATATAGGTAAAGTGTAATGCATATTGGCATCTCCGCAATATGGCGCGGCTTTTTTTTAATGTCGAATGACTAAGCTGACCTGCTAATCTACAAATTTAAAGTATGTGTGCAATGCATCGCACTACTAAAAAGCTAGCAATGATAACTACATAACTAGTAGTTCTCCGAAGAGTAGATTTTGCTACACAGCTCTTTTAATTCTGGATCTTCATAAGCCTTTATCTCGACTCGCTCTTGACCGATTTGGTTCACACTCTTAATCTCGGAGATCTCTCACTAAATTCGCTCGATAAATTAAGTATCACATTTCCTGTAATAATTTTGCCGACTTAGTAAGTATCTAATAAAAATAATATCATTGAGCAATGAGCATGTAAATCGGTTAATCGAACATCCTTTATAATATCCGACACGTCGCTATTGAGTTGGGTTACTTGGCTTCCGGCTTAGCTGGATTAGCCCAATTACGTACTCGTAAAACAAATCCCGCCTAAGATATATCTTCTCTAGGTCACAGTGTTAATAAAATATATTTATTGAATTATTCTGCCATTGCTTTGAGATTTATTTATTGGAAAATAAAGTCTCTTCATCGGTTGCGCCATAATTGCAGATCGAATTTCATTTTGGGTAAGTTCTTTTGATTGTCGAATTTAACGAGTTTTTTCTTTTTTAGTTTTTTTCCATCATTGATCTATGGATCAATGCTGGAAAAAACTCGTTAAATTTAATGCTCGTAAGCATTGACTTGGCATTTTTTCTTTAATTACATATTGATGTCTGTGAGCAGTGAATGAATTCGCTGCTGTTGCGTAATTTTAAAGTATATTTTGTTTCGTCCCTGCTATGAAGTAGCTAGGTATGATATGCAGTACTTACCTACAATGTAAATGATACTAAAAAGCAAAATGAACATATAATAATGCAATGAATAGCCCTCCAAATTCTCCATGAAATAATAAAGTTAGCAAATTCCGATACACCATACAATTAAATTGTGCAATCATCATCATGGCAACCTTGTCCGCTGCTAGAGACAGTAGGTAAGTCTACCCAATTGATTTCCAATAAGTATAACTAAGATGCTGGTTGGCGAAGTTTGCTTCCACCGTGTCTCTCAGGTCTATACATACAGGTATATTATTATGAGGTCGTCTATTTTGTAAGTAGATAGGCGTCCTACGCTGCCGATACGTGGTCTCCATTAGAAGAATATAAGTAGACATCATCATATTTACGATACATTTTGTAACAGTATTAGTGAAGTTGGAAAGAGCACTAAAATGTTCCATTTTACAAATGGCATTCTTGCCTGAATTAGTCACAGTGGGGCCTAAACGGGTTTCTGAAGTTTGGCCATTTGGACTAGGTTCATGGCAATAAAATTAACAGAATAGTATACTTTATTACTTTCGTCAAAGGATTTTTTTTCGCACTCCTTTGAGAGTAGAAACTCTGTGCTAAAGTTTGGCGTGTCAAGAGTTTTTAATTTGCCTTGTGTGTAGGTAAAATAATTATTTTTTGCAAAAAATAGCTTGACAGACTTCACCCGTGTACAGAATTCGCGAATATTTCGCACGGATCGATGTAGCATTTTTCACACTATTGTTGATTTATCAAAAATGGCTCAGCCGATTTTAGTAAAATTTCAGTGGGACTAATTTCGAAGTATACTCTTTCCAATAAAAAAAATAATTATTGAAATCAGACTACAGTAAAAAAAAATGTGTCGTTATACATAAAAAAATATATACGCGTCGAATTGAGTACCTCCTCCGGTTCGGTATGTCGGTCAAAAATATTATGAATCGCATTGGAAGCAGACATATTATTTACCTTTTTAGAGGTATATAATTACTTTTATAGAGTTTTGACTTTATTTCCAACACAGTTTCGAATCCGAAATGAGGAGAAACGTAGAAGAACCCAAGTAACCGAATAAGCCCAGCGGATGGCAAGTTGAGATGGCAGTGGGAAAGGCACATAGCTCGGAGGACTGATGACCGATGGGGTTGAAAAGTCCTCGAGAGGAGACCACGTACCGGCAAGCGCAGCGCAGGACGTCAACCCACAAGGTGAACGGATGACCTCATTAAGACCGCATGATCGCGCTCTACGAACCGGTCTTATTGGAGATCTTTAGGGGAGGCCTATGTCCAGCAGTGGACGTCCTATGGCTGAAACGAACGAGAGGAGCTCGTACCGGCAAGCGCAATATAGCATACCTACTAACGATGCAAGCCGCTTCCAAGCGATCTTACTGGAGATAGGGGCAGGGGAAGTCCATGTCTATGTCTAGCAGTGGGCGTCCTATCTGACTGAATCTAATAAACGCACGAACCGTTGCGGCATGGTGTGACATGTGGCATGTAGAGGTCAATCCATAAATTAAGTGACCGGTCAACAAAGGGTGACAACGAGGACTGGGGCAAAAAGAGTTGAGTGTCGGGGGAACAAAAAATCATGAAAGTGTAACGTCATTTCTGAATGGTCCCAAAAGGAAGGAAGGTTGTGAGTCTGTCTTCCCGCTAAAGTATAATGTCTTCAGTACAGTCTACAGTACAGTGTCTTCAAATCCTGAGTAAATAGGTATCTTCTAGGTATGCGTGTTACATCCTAGACCGCATATCTGCTTAACATCAGGCAGTGTGTAGTTAAACGCAAACCTATATGAAAAAAAAAGGTTTTAGCATTTGCCAGACAAGTACTTATCCATACCTGCAACCGATCCAGCACTACACGAGTGACATCAGTTAATTTTTTTAAAAGTTGCAGAATTTCTAATGTAGGTAAGTTCTAATTATAATAGCATGCTATTCCGTTTGAACGAACATAGATTTTCAATGCTCTCTCCTGCTTTTACTCGCTCTCGTTACTATACTCATACGTCCTATCATGGGTCGAAAATAGAGCCGCTGTTGTCTTTTCTAATTAAAATTAGATAGGTTATGGGCATGCCTAAGCTTAATCGCCCAAACTACGGCCTTGGCACGGTAATGATATCATTACCGTGGCCTTGGCGATGTAGCGTCATCGGTAGAGAGATCATCTTACTTGCTGAGTAGACCTACATCAAATAAAACTGCAACTGTTGCTCCCGCACCGACTTACTTAGCCTTGAATGCAGCTGTAACAGGACAGCTGGTTATTTTTTTTACAGAAGCTCTATAGTATATCCTACTATAATATTATAAACGCGAAAGTTTGTATGTATGGATGTTTGTTCCTCTTTCACGCAAAAACTCCGAAACGGATTGAGATGAAACTTTGCAATGTATTATACATCAGAATAACACATCACTACATAGTTTAAAACAAAGTCGCTTCCCTCTGTCTGTCCCCATGTATGCTTATATCTTTAAAACTATGCAACGGACAGTGATGCGGTTTTTTTTAGTAGATAGAATGATTCAAGAGGAATATTTATATACACTTGTGCAAAGCCGGGGCGGGTCGCTAGTATGCTATAATTTATAAAGATATTGTGTGAAACGAAGTTCGCCGGGTCCCACCCATAAGCCCCGCCACTACAAAGCGGGAACCCATGGGCGGGTTGTACACTCTAACCTTAACTTAACCAGCAGAAGCATTTATCTAAAGTATTTCGATGTCGGTGAGTTAGGTTACGTTTAGTACGTATCTATTTTCCTAGTATTGCTCAGAGGCAATAATAACGTTGAGTGAGTTTAATATCTGATAAGCAATAAATTATAAAAAACTTTTTTGATGAGACAAAACAAACCATTTCAATCTCAATATACTATTAAGCATAACAACATCGCCCTCCGAATACAAGACACATACAAATTCATGCCTCGGCGTGAACAAGTACGAATAAAATTTTAAGAGCGCCAACAGACGTCGTCAAAACGCGTTGAGAATCCCGCGCCGAAAATGGAGGTGCCATAATGCCCTCTTTAGAGCCTCCTAACCTGTTGTTCCCCGACCCCTACGTGGGGAGAATCCTATTAATATTTTTTATATTTTTATAATACAACCTCATTTTATCGCTGGCTTAGGGATAAAATAATAACTTGTTATTATAAGCCTGTTATAAGCCCTTATATGGTACCTTAGGTATTATTCTGAAACCTGGTAATACTGAATGTTAACACAATTTTATAGGCACTGGAATGAGGGCCCAGATTAGACTCTATTTAATATACCGTTTGAGAAAGGTTTTCATTTTGGGTATAGGCATTCGTTTTGGATTTGATGGTTCTGTGAGCAGATATGTTTTATGATGTTTTTATGTCTCCTTGTTTTATGTATAAAGATATCTTTCTTCAATGATGAATAAGTATAAAAGTAGGTTTGTATCAGCCTGATTTCAGATACTTCTTGTATTTTTAACACGCTCTTTATGCTACGTCTTGTAAAAAAACATCATTACGATTATTTTCTACAACATTAAAATATGTTAGGTACAAAACATAAGGTCATAATGATTCACCTCAATGGCTGTGTAATTATTTTCTACTCATATGACGCCGGGTACTTATTGTTATACTACTACTACTACTACTACTACTACTACTACTTGTATACTACTTAGCCACGAGTTCACCGACGCTTGTTTAAGTTAAACGTTTGATTACTGTATTCAACCAACGGTTTCTGCTTGCTAAACAGAAAATAGTATTAAAAAGCTGTTTAAGATTTAAGCAATGGTCAATAAATTAAACATCTGTTGGTGAACTAGGGTCTAAAATCCGAGTTTAATCGTTGTTTAAATACAGTAATCACACGTTTAACTTAATCAAGCGTTGGTGAACTTGGGTCTTAATATTACGTAAAGTGTGGTTATTTTTAGACAAGTCAATTTCATACAAATCGCCTGCAATAAAAATTTCGATAGGTTTGTAAGTAATAAATAAAACACGTTTGTCTATATTACCCACTCGTAAAAGGTGGAAAGGTTAATGTGGGCAGTTTGTTGATTGAATAAAGTAAGTTCGAAGCCCTAGTGTCAGAATTTTTAACTGCCTGTAGGTCTCTGACAGTCGAAAAGTTCTCGAGTGGAGACCACGTACCGGCAAGCGCAGCGTAGGACTACGTAGTATTATTATATATTCTTTGGTAGGACGTCCACCCACAAGGTGCACGGATGACCTCATTAAGACCGCAGGATCGCGCTGGATGCAAGCCGCTTTCAACCGGTCTTATTGGAGATCCATAGGGGAGGCCTATGTCCAGCAGTGGACGTCCTTTGGCTGATGGATGGATGGATGGATGATAGGCCTCTGACAAAGCTAAATGGTTAAAATAACTGAAACCTACAATTTAACGTGTCATAGAAGCCACGGTAGCGTTCAGTTGAAAATGCCGCCGGCGGTAACCCATCCGAAGACTGACCGTGCCGAAAGTTGTTTAAGGTTGATAGCATGTTATTATTATGTTTGTCACTATCACTATTTATCTCCTATACAGGGTTATTCCCAATCAGTTAGCATCCTTTTAGAGGCTTTTTCTGTACATCAAAACTAACAACTTTTGTTCTCCGACTTTAGTCAAAACTAAAAAAAAAGTTGTTCCATAGAAAAATATCCTTCAACGACGATAAAACGTATGGTACAGCTGTTTTTTTTGAGTTTTGATAAAAGTCGCAGAGCCAAAGTTGTTAGTTTTGATGTACCGAATAAGCCCCTAAAAGGATGCTAATTGATTAGGAACAACCCTTTATATATAAAATGAATGTTTCTCTGCATGTCCTTTATAGAATAATAAACTTCTTAGGCATTTGATCATGTGATGATCTTTAGCAAAGTTGATGTGAATGAGCTAAAGAAGGTTTCTGAGTGTCATTGACATTTGACAGATGGTGAGACGAAGTTAACCGGGTCAGCTAGTACTATTACAAAAACATAGTCGCTATGTTCTGTGTGTCTGTTTTTGTTTTCCTTCATATTATCTTTTAAACTGTACAACAGATTCCAATGCTGTCTTCACTGTCTTTTAGAATATTTCTTCCGAAAGGTTTATGGGCTATGATTTATTCGCAGCTGGGCGAAGTCGGGGCGGGTAGCTCGTGAGTTTGTAAAAAACACGTTGGTAATTATTACCCACTCGTAAAAGGTGAAAAGGTTAATGGTAGGCAGTTTGTTGATTGAATTATTTTTATTTATTGATACCAAGCATCGTGTTGTAAGTCGTCCTAATGATTTCCGGCATGATAAGTGCCTATTATGACCTGCGCGTGATTGGCACGACACGTGTTAAATTAGTTAGATCGAGGATTTAGCTACCTACAGATTCAATATCGATGCGATATCGATTATCGATATTCAGAACGATAGAATATTTCATCAAAATTTGTTTTTGTACATCAATAAAATAAAGAAATTTAGCATATTAATATTGGAGACAGATTGGAGACGATGATAATCATAGTGCAGTGATTGACAGTGTTTAACTTTGAGGTATTATGACGCTTGACCATAAGTGCAGCTAGAAGAAGAGGGCCGGAACCCTTCCCTAGAAACTTTAACCCTAGAAAAATTAAAACTTTTTTCTTTTTTCTGGGATGAGCCAACGTGGCCAGCTGCTCTCCCCTTTGGAGAAAGTTTTCTAGTTATTCTAATGTCGATAGTAAACAAATAAACGACTGAATTGTTCAACTTTTCACAAATTAAAACAATCGGCCAAGTACGAGTCGGACTCGCGCACGGAGGGTTCCGTACTGTATGGGAGCCCCCCTTAAATATTTATTTTATTTAAATTTTATTATTTATTAATGAAGTGAATATAAAACTACATATTCTGTGAAAATTTCAAGCATCTACCTGTTACCATTAATAATATAGAGCGAAAAACGTCTGAAAAATCAGGTTTGTTGTACTTATGGGAAAAATTTTAAATATTTAAAAATTAATATTTATTTTATTTTCTTTTTAGTATTTGTTGTTATAGCGGCAACAGAAATACATCACCTGTGAAAATTTCAGCTTCCTAGCTATCATGGTTCATGAGATACAGCCCGGTGATAGACGGACAGACAGACAGCCTGACAGACGGACATCGAAGTCTTAGTAATAGGGTCCCGTTTTTCCCTTTGGGTACGGAACCCTAAAAAGAAATGAAAAATACCTACTTTTGCGACACGACAAATTTATATCCAATTTTAACCACCACTTTTCAATATTTTAGTGATCTATAATAAGTAATAAGAGATATCTCAAAAATAAATGATTAATAAAATAAATGCTAAAGCGATTCCTTTTTCCATATAAAATAAAATGATAAAGCGATTCCTTTTGTTTCTGATACTAAGAAACGAGAATATAAGCCCAAACTTAAATAACTTTTGGTTATTTAAAGTTTTAACAGCATAAGTTTGAAATATTGTTGAGGACGAAACAAGCAAAATATAATTGAAAAAAGTTTGTTAAAAATACTGATATAAAACTATAAATTGTACACGTTTCGGTACAATAAAATTACGATCGTGATGCTAGAACTTCACGTTGCTATTCGTATTTGTAGTCGCGTATTTGTCTATTTTGTCTTATTTTCCCAAATACAGCGATGCGAAGTAGTCCGTATTCACTTATATCTGGAACTCTTTGCCTGTTTCTATAAGACGAGCTCCGTCGCAAGACGTTTTTAGGGAACAGGTAAAGAGTTTATACTTGTCACAGTTGCTAAACCGCAGTTGATAGTGTTTGTTTTGTTGCTTCGTTATTATTTCTATTTATGTAGTATATTGTATAACTATATATTAGTGTATTTCTATTTATTTATTTCATTTTTATTTATAGTATTTCAAGTATTCGTGTGTACTATTTTTGTATGTATGTTTATTTGCCTATTATAACTTCGTCATTGTCCTTTCATTCTTTTTAAAGCACACCCCGTCGATTTTTATCTTCAAATACTTTTCTCCATCCTAAGGTTGCCTGGAAGAAATCGCTTTTAGTGATAAGGCCGCCTGTTGTTGCCACTAGTTTTTTTAAGTTGTTCTTTCTTTGTTTTATATTGTATGGTGTGAACAATAAAGAATTTATCTATCTATCTATCTTATATTTGACGATCAAAACGAATACTTACGCAAACTTCCGTTTCCGCCGCCTTGTACAGACATTGTGATCACGTTAATCGTTTAAAATACCACGAATATATGGAAACAATTTACTTTATACATATAAACGAGAAATCACTCACGTAAGTATATTGTTTTAGTTTTCTGTACGAAGATAGTTTACAGTTTAAGCAATAAGCAGCATTTGTCAAGTTTTGAGTAGAGTAGGAGACAGGTAGGAATTTATTTTTGTTTATATTGAAAGCAAAATGTGCGAAAGCCACGTTAATGTACCTATACATCCGAGTATTTTTTCGACATTGTTTGCATAAAATATGCAGATCATCTCTAAAAATATGCGAACATCTTAAAAGTTATATGAAGACCCAACATGACCGGTAGCGAGTAGCGAATAATATGACGAATAAAACAAGCTAACCATTACAGACGGTGGGCGGGAGGGCTATAGATTTAAATGAATTCTAGGCACTTTGTTAAAATAACATCGATATTCGACTTTTGCTATGGAAAATATACATTATATATACATTACAAGTATTCAGTAGAGTATTCAAATCGAAACTATATGGAGTTACAGTTTAGTTCCATTCGATATATTTTGTTACGTATAATATGTTAGTAGTTATTACATATTTACTAGAGTTATTTATTTCACTTACTTAGTTTTGACAGTGGCACGATGGCTTAAAGAAGTGGAGGCGGCATGAGCGGTCCACTCCGGGCGGCACTTTTAAACGGCGGCAAAATTTAGCTAGTCTAGAGAAACCCTCAGTAGCAGTTGTACACTTGTCTAAGAGAAACTGGGGCTAACTACCCGGCCTATACGAACTTAGTTTTATACTTTTTCCCAAACATATCTCGGCAGGTGGGGAACTAATGTCCATAAACATAATAAATTAAACGAACAAACAAACTTGCGGCCACACGTATGTGTTGTGATTACAGATGCGTTTGATAAAGTAAAACAAACGTGTCGGTCTGTACGTGCGTAAATATGGACTTCAAATAATAAAATCAAGATGTTTCGGCACGAATGGTTTATAATGTGTCATGGCTAGGGTTGCTTCTGTCTTTGAATAAGGATCATTCTTTTGAGTTTTACCCAATTATCCCAAGAAACTGGGTAATGGACTCATGTAGGTATGTCCGATTGTACCTATAATGTACGTACGCATTATATTATATTTCTCACTTGTGAAATCTCTGGGGGATAGATATGAATGTGTTAAATAAAATACAAACATTTTATTTTAACATTATAGCTCTTCGAAGTTCCCGTGACGTCACTTTCTTCGTACGTAGAGGTGACTTCACGTGCCATTGACGATTTCAGAGTCATCATGATATTATTATCATTAAAATTTTAGATAGATTGAAGAAAGAAAAAAATCTATGAGTCCAATATTTTATATTTGATTAATATAAGATAATTTATTTATTTGCATGCACAATATAACAAAGGAATCCTAAATAGTAATTAAGCGTAGACGAATCGTAATAATAATAAACAATTATGTAGTTAGTGGAATACCGTAAAACGGCAGTCTTGTAGTCGGAATTTCGTAAAGTAAAGTGATGGAATAAATATAACAATATGTTTTTATCATAGGCTTTTTTAGGGTACCGTACAAAATATCAATAGAAAAAAGAAAACAGAACCCCATAGGAACTCTTCGTTGTTCGTTTGTCAGTCTGTACTTCGTCTGTCAAGACTTTTATCAAGAACGATCGCTATTGTCTTCTTCTAATCGTATTTTCACCTCCATTCGTACATCAGCCGTAGGACGTTGTAACAAACCTCAGATGGTTCGATCGTCCACATCTGAGTAATAAGGCATAGGAAGAGGACATTCTTGTAGGTCAGGAGTCTCTCACATGAGGATATAATTCTTTCTAATATTATCTAAAGAAACTTTCCATTCAAATTAAATATTTTAAAAAAAGCCACAGATCTTCAATCTAGGTATGAAAACTCTTTGCAGAATTTGAGAATTTAAAATGAGAAAAAAAAAGAAGGTTTGGACGGGACTGACAGCAGGGACTTCACTTTAAAAAAAATATAGAAAAAATGTTGGAATATTTCATCTTTAATAGGTATATTTAGTTTTGTTCCGCAAGATTCAGAGAAAAGAAAAACAGAGAAGAGTTTACTAACTGGGAGAATTTTGTTCCTGGTCTAAAAAGTGGAAGTTGGAAGAAAGTTGTTTTCGATCAAAGGACGACGATGTTCCTAGAGGATTTGGTTTCGTATAAACGTATCTCTTTTTAAATAGATAAGTCTCAATGTAGATATAGAATATGTTCTGCGGTTAGTATTCGTCCTGATCAGCACTGCATTAGACTTCTGGATGATTTACTGTTGAATTAATGTACAAATGGACATCAGAGGAAAAGAGGAGATCTATCATAGAAATATAGGCCTATATCCGCCTTACTGAAACGATGCGGTATGGAAGATTCTCACACGTATCTATTCTTTTATGAGTATGAACGAGTTGCTTACGACGCTACGCTACACCACAGAAACAAGGCAATATTATCTACTCTGACCTGTAGCGGGATAATAAATACGCATACATCTTCAGGTTCCTATGGCGGTCTTGCATAAGTTGACTTACGATGTTTCCTACTCTATAGAAGTACTCGTATGTTACTGACGAAACTATCCTTCATTGAGTATTTACTCACGAGTAGAAGATAGAAGCTTCTAACTCTCGCCCTTTATGATTCTATGTATGAATTACAAATGTTTTAATTATTTGTCTTTTTCAGCTTCGACTATTTGTGAACATAAAATCTTAAGATATTATATTCTATGCGGATTGAGAATCTCCAGAAATTGAGGAATTTCCAGACATGACGTGCTTTACCTACTCGTACAATTTGCGAAGGACAGAGTGTTCATAGATAAAATGTCATTTATTTATATTATGGGGATTGAAGAGTCGACTGTTGCTATACCACATTATTGCAACATCTCATTATTTAAATACTAGCCGTAAGTGCTACTCGATCAATGCTGTATTTTCATTAGTGTGCAGAACTCTTGAAGCCAGATAGAGCTTGGGCCAGTGATTCTCATTTCCGAAATGGAGGGATATCCCGTGTCCGTATTAAGAGTGTAAATTCTGATCACTTTGAAATAAAGCTATTGATAGCTTATTGATTTGAATATTATTTTACAAGGCGAAGTCGATTCTCGAACCTTTATTTATAGTAATCTTGGAGCTTTTCTTGAGAACACTCTGGAATTCATGCAAGATTTATGATTTTCCTGACTTTATGAAGTGATGTAGATAAGTTGACTGATCTTAGACAGACACACTCGCGACTCCTGGTTTTCTTTCCTGCTTTCTTTTTCCAGGATGGCGTTAGATTTACGAAAGCAGAGTAGAGTCATTTTCATGGTTTTCAGCTCTCTTGAGCGCCATGACTAAATAAACAGAGATAAACATAAAATAAAATAAATCTCTGATACCTAAATAAAATTGAATAAATTTAAAATATTAAAACTAACTAACTGTCTGAAATAAATTAATACTATTCTATCTTGCATTCCTATCTTTTATTATATTCGTAGTTCGATAATAATATTAGTTCAATAATAGAGTTTCTTTGTTTTAAAGTACTAATTTAATGGAATTTCCTTCTCATCTCATGTCTAATATTTTCTTAAGCAACTAAATTGACATTTTATACCTAGCTATATTGAAGCTTATTTACGTTATACACAAATATTCTAAATTAACATCATATATAACAGAGAAGCTCTAGAATCACTATTTCTAAATAGCTCTTGAGACATTAGTTAGGTACTGCATTTCACTCTGAGATTAGTAATATACTTTCAAGTTCAAAATAGATAAAACATAGGGTTTTTGTTCTGGACTTAGGTAATCTATTAGGAAGATATTTCGAATCACCTTTACCTAGGGTTTATGCGGTCTATAACGCAGGGTCTATCACAAGACGAACACTGGCCAAACTAACGTATAAATAGGTAAATAACTAGATGATTAAGATAGGAATCTCACAGCAGAAAACTAATAAAGCAGATGGCGCTAGGTGAGAATTATTACGTTGTGAACTTCAAAAGTTCAAAAATGATAGTATTCATATCTTATTATTTATCTATACAAATAGTAAGCTGAGATCTTATTGAATATCTGTATCGATATTTAATACCTTCTAAATATCTTAGGATATTTCTTTCATGAGGTTAAATTTATAATTTCATCATAGACAGGTGGAACCAGGACGCGTAGCTAGTATGTCAAACACCTAGGAACCATTGGAAGCAAATGAAGTTTCTTAAATCATTTAATCTGACATTTTATTTTAGACAGGTTTCTTAAAATAGGTTCTACACTTCTTAGGTTTATAAATTAGATTTATTTAGGCAGGCTTGGCTAGGGATTGTTACATTTCGGCGTCAGGATAGGCTAGGTTTGTTACAATTTGGTTGGTTTCGCGACCAGGATCGTTACAACGTCCACTGCTGGACATGGATCCCCTATGGATCTCCAATTATTTACTTTGAACTATAGTATATTTTATTGAACTAATTTCACCATTTCCGGAACTATTGGAATCATTTCCAAATAGTATTATTGCTATGACTATGTAAGTATAACTGTACACATTAATAATTAAGTTTGTTAATAAAGGAAGGACAAAGACCCATAGAGGCGACCCTATTGTTATTTATTTTGCTTCATTACAGTTAGTTTAGTTTAGAGAATAGTTTCCCTACTACAAATTGACTGTGAGTAGGTATTGTACTTGAATTCTAAGGAATTGTTACTCGTATTAAGTACATACTAAATTATGTTATTATTCCAGGGATGCAAACTCCTAATTTTCCCCTTAGCGTTTCAATCTGATAATAAATCTGAATTTTCGTCGTTGTAATTTTGGTGGACCATCCAGGGTAGCCTACGAATGGAGAACTGATTTATTTTTCGCCAAAAATCATAACTGACTTCAGCCGTTTACAGAATTTGAATAGTTCAGACAGATCGATGTATCATCGACGTAATTTTCACGTTATTGTTGACTAGCGACCCGCCCCGGCATCGCACAGGTGTATTATACATATAAACGTTCCTCTTGAATCACTCTATCTATTAAAAAAAACCGTATTAAAATCCGTTGCGTAGTTTTAAAGATATAAGCATACATAAGGACAGAGAGACAGCGGGAAGCGACTTTGTTTTATACTATGTAGTGATAGTGATTTTTCAAAAACTGCTAAGCCGAACCTCTGTAGTATGATCTACGAAACAAAAAAAAAATAATCAAGATGGTTCAAATAATTTGCGGAGTAATCGCGCAGCATACAAACAAAAAAAAACAAATGCAGACGAATTGAGAACCTTCTTTTTGAAGTCGGTTAACAAATATACTTACCATACTACACTTTTTTGATTCTCCTCCTCAAGGGACCTTAGGACTAAATGTTGTAACTCCGAAACTAACTCTAATTAAAGAAAACCTATAATGCATCGTATGGGTTATTTGGTTTACCTACTTATGTTATACCTATGTACAAGTAATATACACTTAGGTATAGGTCATAATTATGTAATATTTCCACTTGTTGGTCCAATGTCAGTTTAATATTATTATTTTTGTTATAATTGACGTATACAAGTTTGTACCTACTAATAAATGAGTAGGTAGGTAGGTACCTCAACTTTGACATCTTACAGTAAAATCAAATCAAGTCTCAAACAAAGTTCCTTCCATAAAGTTGAAAGCGTCAGCCTTATGTTTTTTCCACGTTGGCGTCAAAGCTTCTTATCGGTTTACTCGTAGTCTCAACACATTCGATCAATCCGTATGCGAAATCAATTCCCGTAATTCTACAAATCCAAAGATACTGAGCTGGCAGCACTGCTTACCAGAAAAAAATCTAATCAACAAAATGATAAGCTTTGATGGACAGAGCTGGCAATAAACAAAGGTCATAAAATAACATAAAACAACAATAAAATTCAGAGAAATCAACTCTACTCTTCACCCTCTCTTATTGGGGGAATCATAAAACAGTTTTGATGTAGCAGTTAGTGTCAAAAATTCATGCGTTTGCACGAACAGCACGGGCTCGTAAAGTTCCGACTTGAGAACTCTTGAGGGCTTGAGGGGTTGAGGAATGGGTTGCTGCAACAACGGACTCAGGACAGGGGAAGAAATTAAATTTCTCAAGAATGGGGGATTACATTTTAGAGTTTACTTTTGGTTGGCTGGGCTTCGTCATAGGCTAAATTAGCAGGTTTTACGTATACCTACTACTATATAGAGCGACCAAGTGAGAGGTATACAAGAAATAAAATGAACGAAACTAGCAAAAATAAAACAATGTCAAAACAAAAATAAGATAGTGTTAAAAATTTCACGAATTTGCACAATCAGCACGATATACGAGCTTGTAAAGATTCGACTTACGAACTCTTGCGGGGTTGAGAAATGGCTGCTGCAATGACGGACTTAGGACGGGAAGAGATATAACTCAGAAGTAATTGAGAAATTTGGAAGGGAAAGATTACGTTTTACTGATCACTAGCGAACGGGCTTTGACAGAAGGTAAATAACCGTGTTTCGTACGTATAAATTGCCTGTCAAAAAAACGCAAAGGATAAAGGAAACTTCATAGCCAACTGTGAAAAGGACAACTGGTTCCTTGAGGATGTACAACCGTGCACACGGTTCGGAAGTATACGGAACTTCTATAGAGATATAGGTTGTATACGGAACTTCAAGAATTCTTCTAACAATCTGTCAAAGTTCCGTATACGTCAAAGCCGTTCCAAGTTCAAAAATAATGCCCCAGAGTGGAGTCAGGACGTATAGCGTTCCCTCCAGATCCGATAAGTCCCGTTTCGCTTTATGGAATTTGACAGAACTTGTGACCCAGAACTAAAGCCTTAAGTACGTCTCTATTAGCTCCCCGTTACAATCCTCGGCTCGGATTTCGCACGCAGGCAACCCTGACGAGGAATTTATTATGCCACCGTAGTTTTATTTGGTGGTACCTATTTGTTTCAGATATATATAAAAATATGCACTGTAAATACAGGTATTTGCAATGCTCGACAAAGACAACTAAGTCTTAAGAGCTTTAAATTAATTATGCGACCTCTATGTTAAACTATACCAGCCTGTTTTAATAGTCCACTGCAGGACGTAGGCCAGGCCTACCCAAGAAGGGTGATTGGACCATATCCACCACGGATGGTGAATTCACATACGCCATCGATGTTTTCGTCTACGGACCTATGCAGGTTTGGTCATGAAGTTTTCCTTCACCGAAAAGCCAGTGGTGTGTAATTTTGTACATAAATTTCAAAAAACTCAACATTGGTATGGGACCAAGATTTGAAAGTACGACTTCACCATTGTAAGGCGGGTGTCACTACCACTAGACCACTACGGTTTTTTTAACACTTTGTACGTAAGTAAGGAATTTTAATACGAACATGAATACGAACTTTCAGTAGATTGTGTCACCTGAGTTTGTTGTTGTTAAGATTTTTTGATAGATTTAATGAAGATACCAACTTTTCGGTCATAAGGTTTCGTGCAAAAAGGATTCTCTTTAGCAAGTTCTAGTAATGTTTCATATGATTTCCTTATAGAATTGTAAGTATTGTTTATAGATACTGTGTTTATTTAGACGACAGGCTTATGCTAGGGTATCACTGTAGTCATAATTGTAACCAAATGTTTTACTCCTATATATATAATACCTATATAGAAACAATATAGGTACCTATACAAATTACGGAATATACCTATATCTCTATAGATGACGTACGTACACATACATATTAATGTATTTTCTGTTATTTACGGCCGAAAATGTGTGTGCTTCCAAGCAAAATGAAGTGAACATAATTATAACCCATCGACATAAAAAACCGGAGGGACTCTCTAGCTCCATTTGAATAAAATGAACTGTGTTTAAAATTGACATAGAAAGCTTAGAAAGACAGAGAGAAGCTGATCGAGCGCGGTATAAACTAGTGTTAGCTGATGGGCATAGTGCTCCAACAGCATCACTCAGATTCTAGTAGGACACTCAGATGATACGGACCTCCAATTTCTCTGCAGTCATAATAAAACTCAAAGTACTTACAAGGCTTGCTCCAACTGCTGGTTTATCAAAGTTGTTTTACACTCACCCATATACCACTGATCACTCTCACAGACTGCACTCCAGCCCATCGCCCAAACCATCTCTCTGTCTACCCTCATTCCATATACTCCTCACCGTCGCAATACCGAAGTGTGTTGCGAATATGTGTATTGTGTAGGTACCCTCTTTAATAAGCGCAGCTAACACCAGGTACTTATCTTGTTTAAGAGTCGTTTTTTAGGGTTCCGTACCCAAAAAGTAAAAACGGAACCCTGTTACTAAGACTCCACTGTCCGTCCGTCTGTCTGTCATCAGGCTGTATCTCAACAACAGTGATAGCTAGTCAGTTGAAATTTTCACAGATGATGTATTTCTGTAACAAAAAATACTAAAAACATAATAAAATAAATATTGATTTATTTATTTCAGTTCACCAACATTGTGTACATTAATACATTGTTATAAGATTAAAAGGGGGTAAATAGGAGTTTTTTGCTCGATATTAAATAACGGCAACAGGTAGACGCTTGAAATGGGGCTAAGGGGACTCCCATACGGTACGGAACCCTTCGTGCGCGAGTCCGACTCGCACGTTTTACCCTCATAAGCTCAAGGGCGGTATCTCAAAAAAATAATTTGTTTCTTTTTTTAGGGTTTCGTACCCAAAGCGCAAAAACGGGACCCTATTACTAAGACTCCGCTGTCCGTCTGTCTGTCTCCAGCCTGTATATCATAAATCGTTATAGCTAGAAAGCTGAAATTTTCACAGATGATGTATTTCTTTTGCCACTATAACAAAAAATACTAAAAACAGAATAAAATTAATATTTAAGGGGGCTTCCATACAACAAGCATAACCTGATTTTTAGCCGTTTTTCACTCTATATTAATAATGGTAACAGGTAGATGCTTGAAATTTTCACAAAATAATTAGTTGTATATTCATATCAATTATAAATAATAAAAATAAAATAAATATTTAAGGTATACAGTTTAAGGTAACTCCCATACAGTATGGAGCTCCCATACAGTATGGAACTCCCATACAGTACGGAACCCTCCGTGCGCGAGTCCGACTCTTGGCCGATTGTATTGAAGCAATTTTTGAGGTTTCACAGTTTGCGCGCAAAAGTCCTTCTGTTGTTTTCCGAACTCGAAGATGTACCCCTAAACTTGTTATGATTAAAAGGGAAAGACGAGAACATTTCTTTGTCCGGAGATCACAGCTGCGGCTAACGAGTCCGACCGTCTAATTGTGCAAATTATGAAGACAACACTTCGCCGGCGCTGGATTTTGGGAAAATCTTTACCTTTATTATTAGGCTTTCGTTCACAATTTCACGGGTTCTCTCATCATTATCATCCGCAGCCCTCTCTATCCCACGGCTGGGTATAGGCCTCTCTCTTACGGTGCCATTTGTGTCGGTCCTGTACTAATCGTGTCCTAGTTCGACCCGCGATTTTCACAATGTCGTCGACCCATTTTGCAGCCGACCAACGTTCCACTTGCCTTGCCTCGGCCACCACTCCATCATTGTTGATAATATTTTTTGAGTAAAAGGAAATCCTTACCAATATCCATACTTATTTATTAAAATATTACTAGTAGTTCTCCAAACAGGACATTGCATCTGTTTATCTGAATATAATTACTCGCTCTTGGCTGATTTGATCATAGTCGCAAATTATGTTACGATTTTGATAACGATTTTACCAAAAACTATCGAAACATATTTATCACCCGACACTCTAATGGGTGACAGCAAATTTCCCCCTTTTTTGAGAGAAATACCCGCCCCCTCAATCAAAAATCGCCGACGACAAAAAATCTATCAATATACCTATGTTCTTTTTGTGATAAACATTTCTATAAACCTAGAGTGTGAAGCACATGTTTAGTGTGAAACACTTCACTAATTTGGCGGGTTCGTAGTACAGCGTTCCAAATCCCAGAGAGATGCAGGTTCAATTCCAGCGAGCGCGGCAATTTTTGAAATGTATTTCTAATTAACCTAGTGTGTGAAGCACGATAAAATCATTTCATTGTAATAGTTCTGTCGTCTAGAGATATATCACGTAGCTCTCGAAAAATACAACGAAATAAATAATACAAAAGTTAACAGCAACGAAATGAATACCGAAATTCCACAGCCATTTGAACTCTACAAGTTCAAATTGTAGCCAAGGTGAACTTTGGTACTCGTAGATAAATGCTTAGCTAGTAATTAAATAAATGCCTAAACAAACTTTCATCCAACCCTCTTGTTCATGTTTTTCTTAGGGCTTAAACTGTGAAATAATAATTATTCTCATTTATACAGTTCTGCCTATTTTAATGCGAATTTGGCAGTTTACCTTCCTGACCTTCGCGGCTTTGAATAATAACTTATTCTCGAATAATTCCAGGCTCCACTAAAGTTATAGCCCATAATTTTTGGGATCTATGGAATTTGACATTATGTCACACTTACGAGTACCTTCTTCCTAGTTTATTTCACTCACAAAGGTAATACAACCAGATATTTAGCGCTGTTGTAGGTCAACCACAAAAATGTATAGAAAATCTTGCCCAGGGCTGCTAAATTTGTTAATTTTGAATTGGAATTTCATAAGAATTTGACACTATCGGGAGAAAAACACGGCAACAGCCACTGAATCGAGATATTTTTCATGTCTCTTTCTAACTCCAGCCATATTAAATCAATGCATCTTCTTCAGATTTTCTCGATCGACCACATCATCTCTCTGGTTGTAGCTCTGTGATTGCAGTTGTTCTTGGCCAAAGGCAACGGTTGCTGTCAAATTCTATAGACATATAAGTAGACTTTTCTTATCCTACTCTAGTAACGGCATCCACATTGAGCTCCTCAGCATGTAGGTCATAGCCAGTAGGTAGCTTCATGTCCATATTACAAATGACAATGAGCTGGGCAGAGCGTTGTAGTCAGCAGGATCATAGCTTATCTGCAATATTTGCTTAACGAGGAACAAAAATTGTAAGTGGAGGTTAGTTGCGTTTAGTTGTTTGCTAAGCAATTAAGGCATTTTGGGTTGCTTTTGGGCTATAAATGAAGCTTCACTCATCTCTGATCCACTCCGTTTTGGTGAAAACTGGGCCTTACAAGTTATAGCAAACATAGGTTATTTTCCGTGCTTACTAAGTATGAACAGTCAGTACGAAACAATATACCTATTTTGATGACTTATGTATGTTGGTGTTTTTCAGCAATGTCTTTTGTTAACGATACTGATACTTAACATGATGATAATACCACTTTACCCACTGAATAACAAATCACACTATAAATGAATTAGCCATGTCAGAGGCTTTCAAACGGCCTAAAAACTCTGACACAATGGCCACCCGACCTATACGAACTTACTTACTTAATGAAAAGCGGATAGAAATAGGTATAGAACTACCGAAGGCCACAATCGATTCGTTTCGTTGCATGTGGAAGTTAAAGATGTTACACTTAAAAATTGACTTATCATAACAGTGACGATAGAGTGGTCCAATATTTCGAATAAGTAGGTATCTATAAATTATTATGATGGAATTAGAACTTGCATTGTCAAGCCACAGAAGAAACTAAAATTACTAACGAGTTGGCTGACGATTAAGCAACATCATCACCATCGTCATCTACAATAAGGTTGAAAGTTGAGAAAATCGTGATGAAGAAGAGATCCAATATTTTAATTAGGTAAACAATTATTTTTATATTGAAATTAGAACTGACCCATGATGTTCCTGATACGACTTTTGCCGTATTATACGGTTTTCGGGCCCTCTAGAAACCCAAAATACGGCTTCCGGCTGCCCTCTCAAACCCGTTATTTAATACGAATATTTTGTATGAAAATAACGTTTTCTAAAGATACGACTTTTTACCAAATTTTCTCATATAATTACACTAAAATACAGCTTTTTTTAGGTTGACATACGGCAAATCTAAAATTGACTTGTAGAACACTGGAACGGACGTTGCAAAGCCATTGATGAAACAAAAATCGCTAACGGATTGCATGACGCTTCTGCATTATCATCATCATCCAAATCGTTTTATTCAACACCATCCAAGCCACTGGTGCTGTTGGGCCAGCAGCCTAGAACCACACATCGTTATTTTAAACAGTTGGGCTGGATCGGGTAGATTTTGGAATGGGCAACGGAATGAATGAAATGCACAACACTCCATACTGGATGTCCGTGCAGGACCTATCGTCTCCGCAACGAATAAAAAAAAAAAATGAGTTTTTGAAATTTTAATAAAAACATATTGTTATTTTAATCTTTTACATTGTTAAGTGTTCAACTGTGTTATTCCTATCGCAAAACTAAATCAAATTGAAATTGAAAAATAACTCCATATTATTTCTAGCATCACATATATTTGAAAAGTAAATCAGAGTGACCCTATAATAAAAGTTGGCATGATCTCAAATTCTCTATTTTAATAAAGACTTTTCAAAACCTGAAAGCCTGCCAGATTATTCTGGCTAAAATGTCTTTTAAATTATGCTAAGTAATCGTATTTAAATATCACTATTTTCTTTTTTCTTCGCTAATTCATTCTAGTGTGCCAAATTGTACCCATACACGTTTTTCAGAAGTAAAGTAATATCCGTACCATAATAAAAATGAAATACCTAAAATTGCTCTTCTGTTTAATTAAATAGTTCCTAGTTTGTCAGATACCGCACAACCTACGTTCTCGATAAAGCAATCGTAAACGACAGTTTTCCATGAGATTTGTTCCATCTGTTGGCTTTGAGTTGATTTTGGTTTTATTTTCACACAAAATTGTAGTTTACGCAACTTGAACTGTATCGAGACCATAAAAAACTTGACAAACTAGCCTACTAAGTGCATTAATTTATCTCTGCGTAAGCTTGAACGACTCTATGACTCATAAGACTAGGCTACGTAGGTAATAGGATATCTAGATCTTGCCCCACATGGTTGAGATAACCGCCTGTCCAAGCCACACGCGTGAAATTACCGCGGTCAACTACAAGTGACAGATGTTAAAGAGATCGTGCAGAGACTTAGCGAAGTGACAGCTGTCAGATCGTGCGGAACGCTGGAACGTTTTCTATGGAAATGTTTGTCGCAATTTGAATATTTTCGCTGTCCATGGAGAGACAATAAGCCTTTCGTATACTGGACGACGTAAATCGGAAGTGTCGCAATCTATCATTTTTCTGTGTCACAGTGCATTAAACTTTGTCTAAAGTACAGTTACACGAAAATCGATATGATTGTTATAAATATCCACGTTGAGTGAAAATGGGTTTCCAATAATAAATGTGTTTTGCTTTGTAGGTATTACTAGAAAAACTAACATTATAATAAAACAGTGAATCTAACTTCACAATTTCTTCCACCGTATTATTTTATTATGTTATTTGACACTGCGATAGAGCTGGTTGTTTAGGACCACTTCAGATGTACGCATTTACACATTACAAACTAAGAAATGAAGGATTAACTAAAAATTAATAATAGATTTAACAAAAAATGTCGATGAACGAGCATAAAAAATATGTACTTACTTCACAAATCAGCCCGGCGAACTTCGTTTCACTGCCGGGCTGATTTATGAATCTAAGTCATCCAGGGCGCCACCCAAACGCATACAAAAAAAACATTCAAATCTGTCCAGCCGTTTAGGAGGAGTTCTGTGACACACACACGTACAGTATACCTAAAGAAGATGGGAACAACACAATAAAATCACTACATATTATAGATCAATTTCGCCTTTTTGTGTGTCTGTATGTGTACTCATTTGATCTTCTAAGCTACTGAACAGATTGCCAGAATCGTAATCTGTTGAGTAACTAGTATTTTCACTACCTTTCAGAATATTTATTCCAGAAGTACTAAGGCTAAGCCGGGACGGGCAGCTAATGTTTACATTAATAATTTATATGATTATTATTTAACAGTGAAATCTTGGACGCTACATTGATGTCGTACCTACATCAATATGAAACAGAAATTATTTTTTGCAAAAAATAGCATGACCGACTTCAACCGTGTGAATATTTCGCACGGATCGATGTAGCGTTTTTCACATTATTGTTGATTTATCGAAAATGGCTCAGCCGATTTCAATAACAATTTAATGGTACTCTTTCCAATAAAAAAAGAATTATTGAAATCGGACTACTATGAAAAAAGTTATGCGTGGTTACACATAAAAAAAAATATACGCGTCGAATTGAGTACCTCCTCCGGTTTGGTTCGTCGGTCAAAAAGACGATGATCTAGTAGACTTGACGTGTGCCAAGTAACTATGCCGTATGCGTAGATAAACGTGTCCACAATCGTGTATAATTATAATAATATTATATTAATTTACTACCTTATTGTACAAACGGCGCACAGTCTGAAGCAAAACACATGACACGGCGATGCTATCGTCGTATCACGACGCGACGTCGCGCGACAGGAAAGTGTGTTGTCGTAAACTGTGCTATGTTTTGAAGAATCTGTGCAAGCATCTTTATTGGTACGTGGCATTGAATTGTAATGCGTGAGGACAGGGTGGATGAAACCTAAATTCTACTTTTGTTAAGTGTTCAAGTCTGTTTTACGCAGAAGAGAGGAAATTCTTAGAAATGTTCGCTGTCGCCAGCTATCATTTCGAAGAATTTGAAAATGGGAAATCAATATGGGAAAAAATCATGCCGGTACTGATAGCGATGAAGCTGTCAGTGTCTGATAAACTAATTGTTTTTTAAAGGCAAAAATATTATTCTAATATAATATTAATTGTATGTAATCTAAAAATGATAGAGAATTAACAAAAATATCGATGAAGGAGCATACATTTAGTGTATGTAGTGTTATATCATTATTTTGTGTTTTAACTAACTGCTTGTAGTAAAGAGTCTCCTATCCATCTATACTTGATTACGTTTAATATTTTTCTGTTAGCAAATTAAAAAGGTGTCTTTTTAATTTGTATCTCATGACTCCTACATTCTACTTTAAGTACGTGAAATATTTACAGTTTTAGGTAGAGCGCTTTACAATATTTGCTGTTTGCTTAAGAATCGGAACCAAAAGCATTTGAACGAGAAATTTTCCAATCTAAATCTAGTATAGACTCGCTACCACTTTCTTACACTTTTACTATGGCATTCAAATATTGACTCAATCACTTAATAACTGATTCTAAATCAGTCTGTTCTATTCTAGATCTCACAAACATGTTAAATAACAGCTGGCATAAATTGAATTACCACCTCTACGCGTCTAATTTCATGACACATATTAAATTTTCGTGTAAGGCACTGAAATCTATGGACTAGATAGTCTACCTACATAGACTAAACAAACATAAACGTAATTTTACTGTAAAACTTAAGTACAATATGGCTCTGCTTATGCGTTGGTTAAATAACTTTGTTGCAAAATACAGTAGCGTCGATTATTATGTTATTACCACAGACTCATCAAAAGTAAACCTATTTGGTAGCATCAAATTATTATGCCTATGATAATTTTCTTTTGTTCCAAAATGGGCTTAAGGTTCCGAGTTTTTTATCCAACTTTAAGTCAGTTACTAAAAAATGGTAAATATCTACTAAACTTAATTTATCTTCGACTCATTTTATTCTTTTTCTCTTATTATGCCTTTGGTAGGACTATAAATATCGCTTTATACCTTATTTATCCTATTACTTATGATTGTTTTACCTACATGTTATTATTTCATTTCGACTTGACCTAGAAAAGCTTTATCTGTAAAAAAATATAATTTCTAAGTCGTCACATTGCCGTATATTAGAAATGTAATGATTTAGAAATTATATTTTATTTTGTTTGAAAAAGGCGATTGAAATTTTGTACGGAGGACGTTTTCACCAAAAAACGGTTATCCTTAATAATTTACTGAGTATGATCTGTTGAAATACCATTTCATAAAATATAAAAAATACGGGGAACTAGTAATTTATGCACGGTGGGTATGGAAAGCTGTAAGTTAATTTAATTTATGGTTATCGAAAATGGACACGAAAATATTGGACTTTAGTTTAAGACACAAAAATTAATAATTTATTTACACACTTTTGTACGTGTTCTATACAAATGGGTACATTAGAAAAGAAAATATTTTATTAAGAGACTAAGAGTGTTTCACCGGACTAAATATTTTTATTAGTACATCAAAATGGGGTTCGAACCGACCCAAAATGTTGTTAATTTTATAGTTATCTTTTGAAGTGCATTGTGAATTACGAGTAAGTACTCGAATAATTGTTTTGATAGTGCAATAATGAAGTGCAGAACATAGGTTTATTCATGAAGGACGATCGAACCATTTACAAAACGCTGGCTCAATACAGTTTCACATAATATGCCATCAGATTTCTTCTACGAACGTATGTAGATTTCCACGTGATATTTTTCATTAGTGAAAAGCTAGTGATTTGTGCATAAGCTAATTCATTGGTACATGACCCAGATATAAATTTTGGACCCATGGTTTCACGATTGTAAAGCAAGAATTTCTATTACTAATAGCATCCATTTTTACCTAATATTCTCAAAATACACCAACCTCTCACGATATCGGAAAGCTAGAGCGCGAGGTATGGAAATATTTTCTTTTATTAAATTCCTTTTATTTGTCATTCAATCAATTGTACGAATACAGAAGGGCTGTGATATTTTTTCAGCGGCGCGCCTCTTGCTTGAATCAACTCCAGTGTTGAGTAATGAAAGCAGTACATATTCACACTTTGTTCCATTTTTATCTTCTGTTCTGAAACGTTGAGAGTATTTTGGTCGCTTTCGCTCTTGGGAGTAAAGTTACTTAGATCAATTCTAGGTTTTCTTTGCTTTTTTTGCCTTTTTTGCTTGCTTTGTCAGAAGTTGAGCGAAAAGGCTAAGTACTAAGAAGCAAACCGTTAGATCTTAAGATTTAAGTGTTTAAATACCTATATTATTAGACCTAATACGTTTTATGGCACTGATTTTTAACATCGTTTTTTTATTTATTGAAAATTACTCCACGTCCAGGGTCAAAAAATTTCAGTCACTTGATTGTACTATACAAATAGATATGATAGTACACAGTTGAAGTCTTAGCCTCAGCTAGTTAGTCGGTGCATTGCGTGAATACCATCGGTTCTATGCGCTATGTTTCCAATACTGTAATTCCAATAATCACAATCATTTTTAATGGTAATATGTCGCATTGAAGACATTCGAAGACTCAAGGTTCGAGTCTCGAATCCGCGACGAATTTTAAAAATGTTTATCATAAAAAAAAATCTTTGAGATAAACCTAGTATGGGATTTTAATTTTATAGTGCATATGCACTATAAAATTAAAATCATTTCATGTCGCATTGAATTACATGTTACTATAAATTAAATATTTTATTATTTATCCGATCCGATCTTTGATATTATAAATCCGAAAGTTTTGTTACTCTATCACGCAGCAACAGTGAGACGGATGGACTTGATTTTTTGCATGGATATAATTCAAAGATCGGAGTGTTACTTTTTATTTCGAAAAGAAATATGCCAGTGGGATGGGCCAAAAACCAAAAAATCATGCGGTTGAAGCTGCGAGTAAAAGAAGCTCTATAAAATAATGTTTTATGGAATGTTAGTAAGGATGACAAAGCATACCACAAACACATTTTGGGCCCAAAGCTTCAAGGAAGGACCATCAAAAATTGACTCCACTCCCGCATATTCGGGTTTCTAATCCCGTCGTAACGGTTATTACTGGGAACTTGACCTCGTTATATAAGTTACACTACTAGTACGCTACTTTGGTTTTAGGTCGCGGTTTTTCTTGAGTTTTTTTTTTAGTTTTCCTTTGTGAAAAGGAGAGCGAAAGGGTGAAACAAAGAGGTACCTAATACGTTTGATAACATTAACTCTTTGGCGCTATGCACACATAGCAAAATATTTCGCCAATAGGCAATTAGCTCAACCAGGATTGTTGGCCGAGGCTGACATTTACAACTGAGTGCTACCGTGGCTTTAAGTGCATAAAAAATTAAATACTCAAATTAGTCAATGAAAAAGAAATTTGAACTATGTCGTATGAATGACACCTTGTTTCTGTGTGAAAGAGTAGATACTTAATTAAAAACCAACATACTTCCGCATATATTATATTAGTAAGTAGGTAAGTAGGTACTTATGTCTGATTCTAAGTGTCAGCTTTTATATCCCTGAGCTAGACTGATTTCAAGGTACCAGGTTGCGCTGGCCTAAAAAATAATTTAGGTATTTCTGAAGCGACAGAGGCTTACTCGTAAGTAGGCTTAATTTCATTTAAAAAAAGGAAATGTTTTATTCAGGTTACTGCTATTGTTTATATATAATAATGTTCCCTTTTGTAATATTTTTTTATAGCCTTTTATAAGTCTAAAGCAAATTCTTAAATAAAACAAATTAAATAATATTTACTTGTAAGCATAATCTGATAAATGCGCAAAATAATTTTAGGAGAGCGTACCCAAAGGGCAAAACGGACCCCATTTAATAAGCCCGATAAACACAAACGAACAAACGTCTAAATTTTCGAATTTATTAAAGGGTATTTACATATATTCAGGTATAACTCCGAAAAGGTCCTTCCGTTTGAAATAAAATAGGTTTATGGCATTTTCCTCGCAACCCTCGGTCAGTTTTAGTGCATAATTAAATTGAAGGCGACTGGGAAATTATCAAAACGTTCGTGGGGCCCGCATTCGCTGCGAGTTTGTTTTTATTGTGGAAACTTGTAGCGGGCCACGGTTTTGTTTACGTGGTACGAGTGGCTTTTGTTATGGGTGGAAAGTAGTTGTTATCACTTTTTGGTAACGTATCCAAAATGCTGGTGTTACGTATGAGCATTACTATTTAGCGTAGTGATAGGTACTGCACACATGCTCTGTGTGCACTGTGCTCGCCAATCGCTGGCAATTGGCAATGGCTTGGGTATGTGGATTATCTTTAGACCTACAAGAGTCTTTGGTCTTCCCATTACTTTTATGCAGTGGTAGTTTATTATGTACCTAGTTTTGCTGAATTTTCTCGTCACTACAAGTATAAAACAAAGTCGCTTCCCGCTGTCTGTCTGTCCCTAAATATGCTTAGATCTTTAAAACTACGCAATGGATTTTGATACGGTTTTTTTAAAGTGATTCAAGGGGAAGCTTCAAATGCATAATACACCTGTGTGAATCCGGGACGAGTCGCTAGTAATTAATAAAGGCATTTAAGTACAAAAATAAATTAAAAAAGTAGATCCAAACTATATTTACAAGTTGCACTATCACAAAATCACATTTTCGCACCGTTGCGTTGTATAGTACTGTTAAGTATCGGAATCACGAACTTTTTAACTCGGGTGACTTTGTAACGAACTTTTGAACTTACGAAACGTACTTTCGTTGGATTCGTAAGTTTCAGGGATTAAATTTCTTGAGTCGCCAGTTTCAGTTTTTTAGTATTGAAAGTTAAATGATGTTCTACAAGTCGACCAAAGACACCGAACTGTCGGTATTTTCATCAAACAAGACGAGAACATGGTAATAGAATACCGGCCCGATATTTAGATATATCGTTGCAAAAAAATTTAGTAAAAGGTTGCGAAGGGTTAACAGGAACCTCTGTGGAGCTGGTTACCCAAAATCATACGGCAATGAAATGCCTGCATATTAAAAAAACTTATTGCCGTAGGTACTCGTATGTATCAATCATAACACTGCTGCTATGTAATGTTCCCGCTAAACGTAACTAAAGACCGGCAAGACCCCACTCCTACGATTACACGCATCAAATCGCATAACACGATTTTCGTCGCGTTTTATATCACTGCGATACGCGCGCCACCTAACGGCAATTTATGGCTATCTACTCCAGTGATTGATAGACCTGTTTCACAGCAGCACACCCCGGACAATAACAAATAAATGAGAACGATACTCGATAAAACAGGAAAAATGCCAAGTGGATTTCTCGATGTGAATGAAACGCGAGCTCCTCAGTTCTTTGCCGTAACAATAAGTATTACCGTATTTTTTGCTAGTATTACCGCAAACGGGCCATGTATAGGTACATACAGCCACGTGCCTCAAATATTTGGGTCTTTAAAATAAATAAAGAGGGAAAATACCTTAACCCTTGACAACCGGATCAATATAGAGGAGAAATCGAAAAAAAAATGACGTGAAAACCATATTGATTTTGTGAACGAAACCGGTCTCATGCGATCGTGCGGCTATCGGCTTATCCCGCACGATCGTATGAGACCGGTTGCGGTTGCGGTTGTTTCGCCAATACTGTTGTTAATCTTCACTATTGTATTGAGTCGGTTGTAAAGGGTTAATGCATGTTTTTCTTATTTATAATTTTACAACAAATACTTACTCTTTAAAAGATATCTGTTTTTGAAAAATCCACAACATTTGGGAAGGATTTTTTTTTAGCCTTGCTTATTACTTGTAATATTATAAATCCTAGACTCTAGGTTACCGCGTAACGTACCAAGAAAAGCTCTAGGTCTTAGAGTGTTTCTTGGTACGTTACGCGTCGCGCATAAACAGCAATGGAAAGTCTTGACATTTGACATGCACCTACCTATAAAAGTTCAATATAATTATGATACTTTCTATCCCGGAAAAAGAAGAGGAGTTTTGAAGTAATCACAAAAACCAAAATATCACGCGGGCGAAGCCGAGGGCAAAAGCTAGTTTTTAGGGTTCCGTACCCAAAGGGTAAAAACGGGACCCTATTACTAAGACTCTGCTGTCCGTCTGTCTGTTACCAGGGTTTATCTCATGAACCGTTATAGCTAGAAAGCTGAAATTTTCACAGATGATGTATTTTTGTTGCCGCTACTGATTACAACAAATACTAAAAACAGAATAAAATTAATATTTGAGGGGGGCTCCCATACAATAAACCTGAATATTTTTTGCCGTTTTTCGCTCGATATTAATAACAAATGGTAACAGGTATACGCTTCGAATATTCACAGAATATTAAGTTGTAAGTATATTTTGTGAATAATTCAAATAAAATAAATCTCCCTTACAGTACGGAACCCTTCGTGCGCGAGTTCGACTTGTACTCGGCCGATTATTTTATACAGATTAGGACCTATTATAACGAGCTTTAAACGCAATGTGATGTTACGATGAGCCGTAGTAACTACATAGTACCTATCCAATCTATCAGTTATGAGTGTCATGACCATGTGGACCACGTCTGATGCATGCTGACGCCACTAACTGCGACATTACGAGCTGATTAACAGCCTTGTGTAATAAATCAAATAACAAGCAAAAAGTAAGTAAAACCGTTTAAAAACCTTCAGTACGTACTCTTTATTAACTACAACAAAATACATATTTAATTAAGTAAGCTACGTAAAAAGTCATGAAGATTGCATTAAAATGGCTCCATTCTAAATGATATGCATATTCACTGTCGTATTAAAGCTGTCGGTGGTGGCGTTTTATTTGTAGCTGTGGTCGAGCGCTCTTATGTGGTCAGTTCTGTTTGGTTAGCATTCGACCGACTAGTGACTTCTGATTTTTTTTTCTGAAATAAATCAGCTAAGGTCGCTAAGCTTTTCTATTTTTCTATAACTTCTGAATCCCGTTCGCCCCTTTCCGGTATAAGACGTACAAACAAAAGCCCATTCACGGTATTACTTTAAATGAATAAATTGAAGGCGATTGTTATCAGAATATTCGTGCGGCCCGCTTATATGGCGAGTTGGTTTTTGTAGCAAAAATATTCGACGCTTCTAATATTTACTTGTTTCTATTTATATGTGCATGTTTTTGGTTCTTACAAACATGTGATATTATATGTTGTTGGATAATAATTGCATGTAAGTGTGTAGTGTACATAGCAACCTTTATTACAGTAGACAATGCAAGTTAACCTTAACTTGAACAGCTTAAAAAAATGAAACCTGTACCTACCAAAGAATTAT
Organism: Hypomecis atomaria; assembly: GCA_964007245.1. Taxonomy (NCBI): domain Eukaryota; kingdom Metazoa; phylum Arthropoda; class Insecta; order Lepidoptera; family Geometridae; genus Hypomecis; species Hypomecis atomaria. The sequence goes on from OZ023300.1 coordinate 13,005,934, forward strand.
ATAGGTATAATAATACTACGCACTGTACCTTAATATCTCAATAGTGTAGTTTCACTTCGTTAGAATTAATTCAAAATTAATACCATTTTTCACTTTATAATAGGTCCAAACGAATAAAAAATGCCAACATGTCATATTATGCAGTAAACATACATACACATGCATACAATTACCTAAATATATTATTTATCCTATGTCTCATGAACATTCAACTTTTCTTGGACAATCAGGTAATTAATAAATAAATATTAGGGGACATCTTACACACGGCCTCTGACCCCAAACTAAGCAAAGCTTGTGATATGGCTGCCAGAGACTGTTATAGGTACTACATTTTCATTTTTTTAATACTTATACAGATAGTACCTACCTAATTACGAGGTTAGTTATGTCACTTTTACCAAATAAGTACAGCTCTCATGATCATGTAAATAAATAGTATTACCAAGAAAATCTACTTTCGTAATATAGTACTTTCCAAATAAAAAGATTTATTTAACTCACGTAGACAAAATGATGAATAGTGATGTCTATTTTAATAAATAATCGACGGATGTATACCAAACGTAAATAAGTCTGTATTAATATTTTTTGTTTGCTTGAATCGAAAATATCGTTATTATAATAGCAGAGCCGGAAATTTGTTGTTTTCCCTTCAAAAATATTTTACAAGACCGTAATAAAATATTTAATAAAGGGCTTCATTGAACCATTGTAATTACCTAGATGAAAAGAATTGGCTCTACTCAGAAACAACTCAACTATACCGAGATGAAACCTAAATGAAATTGAAATTAAATTTATTCGACATAAGTACATAGAACACAAATAAAATAAAAAATTGGTTGTCTGTAAGGTAGGTTCACGGGCGAAATTTTATCTGATAACGTCATATACGTCACAAGCTGAACTCTTAGGCCGATCATGCCTCTCTATTGCTTGTTTCGAGCTCTTACTTGCACGCTCAACTTAGGCGGAACGTTACAATGAGTCATACTTATTCGTGCGTGCAGCCAGCGTTTATCGATTTATAAAACCTCAATAAAAATATACAGATTTGCTGAAATGATATTCATTTCAGGTAGGTGATTAACGCTGGTTTGCAGATGACGGCTAAGTAAACAAAAGACCGATAAAGACTGAGCTTCTAACCGATATTATTTAAAAACATTGTCTATATTTAGCAGTAGTTGCGATGATGATGATGAAAGATCTAGATACTGTAGTGAGGCCTTAGTATGAATTTGCATAGTTACAGCAAACATTATAGTTTACGTGTCGCGCTGCGCTGTACAAAAACGTATGGAGCTTGGAGCCACACGGAAACTACTGTATTTTCAGTTTACTTGTAATCACTTGCTAACTCCTCTATACTGTATCGGAAATCTCTCTCTCAAGCAAGGCAAGTCCTCTGTTACACAAAGACTTACCCACCCTATTTAAGCTTTGACGTGCCTAACCGTAACTATAGTGCTAGTTCATAATTTTACGCAGCTCTACCGAGTTGGTTGAGTTCTATTTATTTATGACACTAAAATACTACTATTTCATCTGTAACTAAGACAGAAACGAGCTTAGTGCCCTTAGAGACGTAGAGACGAAAATATCGAGCTAGATAGTGCTTGTAGAGCTTTTGTGCCTGACTGTCAGAACATGGATGAAATATTAAAATAACTTCTTACATAAGATAGGTAGAGTTCAATAGAAATTAGAAATATTATAAGACCTGTAGAGTTCTGCTATATATATTTTGCAGCTTTACAAAAAAAAAAATTACGACTTAGAATTGAGTCGCCTATACACCATATACTATAGTCCGTTAAAATAATTTATATCATGGCGTTTTAAAAGCGAACCTTTAACATGAAGTTTATTGGAACCAATTAAAACTTTGGAATTTTACGAAATAAGAGCATTAAGATTGACAAACTAAAAGTAAAATACCTGCAATAAGCGTCCAAAGAGCGTTAGATTGAGCTATTTATTTTATAAACCGCTTGAAAAATTCTCGAAATAAAGCGGTGACCACAATAGGGATATTCTGTATTCATGAGCGTCGCATCACGAGACACCGGAAAGTACTTAGTGACTATTCTGAGAAGATGAAATATTGGACTCTGTTGCATTAGTAGGGGCTGAACCATTTTTATGTTGTAACTTGTAACGTTGAAGATGTAAAGTAACACAAGGAACCATACGTTTTTTTACGATGGTATACCTCTACAAGGTAACTCCAGTGTAACTGCACTTTAGTATCTATAGGTATTAGCGCATTTAGTTTGACCAGGTGTTTGACAGATAACACTGAAGTTACGCAACGTTCGGCATGGTGAGTCTTCCGATGGGTGACTGCGGGTGGCATTTAAAACTAAGCGCTACCGTGGCTGGAATGTCACGTTAAATTGTAGGTTCCGGTTGTTTCAGCCGTGTCAAAGGCCTCCAGGTGGCTTAAAAACTCAGACACCAGAGCTAGCCATCAGGGCTGTACGAAACTTACATAGGTACTTACCCCCTCAGTATCTATTTCCGTATTTACCTGTACACTTGTGCAGCTGCATCAGTAATAGATGTTCATAGGTGTGGTATTTTCTTACCTGTGGACAATGATACATAATATTATTTTTTATTACATAGAGTTATTCTTTGTTGTAAACATTTCAAAAATTTATCGCGAACGCAGGATTTGAACCTGCGTGTCTCGGATCACTAGCCCGACGCTCTTCCAACTGAGCTAGTTTTCACCCTAACGTTGCGGCTTTTTGAACTGTTTATCATTAGTACCAACTTATAGCGTTCGCGCCGCTGACTTCTTTGAGATAAACCTAGTGTAAGAAGCACTATAAATCAAAAATCATTTCAAATACGAGTATGATATTATTGGTTTGCTTTTATATACGTACTAGCTGTGCCCCGCGGTGTTACCCGCATTAGTTAAAGATAAAAGGTAGCCTATATGTTAATCCAAAGTCTAAGCTAGCTTCATAACGAATTTCATCTAAATCGGTTCAGCCGTTTGTGCGTGAAAGAGTAACAAAAATCCATCCATCCACACTAACAAACTTTCGCGTTTACCTATAATATTAGGTAAGTAGGATGTTATAATATAACCTAGGAAACACCAAAATATTATTTTGTTATTTTCTTCTTAAAAACATACCTATCTAATTGTTGTTTTAATAAAATTGGGCATTAGAATATAATTTGCGATGGTTTAGACTCAGATTCATTGAAAACGATCGACGGCTTAGGTCTGTTCATTAATATAATTTTAGTCGAATATTACTAGGTAAGTGTGTTTTATGTAGTCAACGTATTGAAATAATGTAGAAGTTTCAAACCACTTGAAAGTTTCGATATTGATTTTACTTTAAGTGCTGTAGAATCATCATTACACAGGGCTATTTAATAATAGCGTGCTATAAGTAAGTATAAGGTCAAGGCTAAGGATGCTAATTGACTAGAAATAACCCTGCATACACTTCTGTTAATGTTATATGTTTCTTTTTAAACTATTTGTTTTCTCCCCTCGAAGCAAAGCGGCCGTGACTTTTTGTCTTTAAGAAACACTGATCTAGCGTGTTTCTGCAGTCCTTATCAAGACGTGGAAAAATTGTAGCGCATTTTTACGAATAACTCATGCAAAACAAATTCAAGAGGAAAAATAGGGAATCTAAAATGTAAATTTAATGTAAATACGTATACATTTCCTGCCGCACCGTATTCTGAACGCGAGGAGAATATGTTTCGAGTGTAAGACAGTAGATCAAAAAATTGTGACTGCCACTGAGTATATAGCAGTAGTGTTGGGTTTATGTGGTCAACGTATAGAAATAATGTAGAAGTTTCAGGCCACTTGAAAGTTTCGATATTAATTTTACTTAAAGTGCTGTAGAATCATCATTACACAGGGCTATTTAAAATAGCGTGCTATAAGTAAGTATAAGGTATAAGGCTAAGTTTATAGAATGGGTCAGTCAGTAGGAAAATAAGTAACAAACATAAATCATCGGCGAAGTACGAGTCGGACTCGCTCACGAAGGGTTCCGTACTGTCTGGATCGAGCGAAAAACCGCTAAAAATTCAAATTTTTTGTATAGGAGCCCCTCTTAAACATGTATTTGTTTCAGTTTTTAGTATTTGTTGCTATAGCAACAGAAATACGTCATCTGTGAAAATGTCACCTTTTAGCTATCACGGTTCATGAGATACAGCCTGGTGACAGACAGTCAGACATACAGACGGACGGACAGCGATGTCTTAGTAATAGGGTCCTGTTTTTACCCTTTGGGTACGGAGCCTTTTAGGGCTTTGATTGCACTCCGGGAGTGCCGGCAGAAGTGAAAACTTGCTCCCTCCGTCTTACGAATTTTCGATCAAGTCACGTGTTCTGGCGCTAGTTTAACATTATTTACCCATCCCAAAAAAGTGCATAACGCCACTAAAGAAAATTTAATTCAATAAAAGAAAACGAACCAAGTAGTGCTACTCGTATATATGGTGAAAGAGAAAATAAGAATTTTGACCTCAATTGAAAATAGTAGGGAAAGATGTTTGGCCGCCTCATGTTGCTGTTTGGCATTTTTAGATCAGATCAAAGATAAGGTAGATGTCATGTCACACAGGGAGGTGAAGACACAAGCGAAATACAGCTGACTTTTTTCGCGATTGTTTAACAATTGGTCCCATAATAAAAGTGATTTATAATAAAATCGGCCAAGTGCGAGTCGGACTCGCACACGAAGGGTTCCGTACCGTATTGGAGCCCCATACCTCTTGCCGTTATTAATAGCGAGCAAAAAACCTCCTAAAAATCATGTTTGTTGTATGGGAGCCCCCTTTAAATAATTATTTTATTCTGTTTTTAGTATTTGTTGTTATAGCGGCAACAGAAATACATAATCTGTGAAAGTTTCAGCTGCCTAGCTATCATGGTTTATGAGATACAGCCAGGTGACAGACAGACAGACAAGACGGACAGACGGACATCGAAGTCTTAGTAATAGGGTCCCGTTTTTACCCTTTGGGTACGGAACCCTAAAAATGAGCTTATATACTTCTGTCAATGTCGTATGTTTCTTTGTAAAATACTTCTTTTATTTCTTGGAAGCAAAACGGCAGTGGTTTTTGTCTCCTACTTTGAAAAACACTGATCTAGCGTGTTTCTGCTGTCCTTATCAAGACGTGGAATAAATGTAGCGCATTTTTACGACTAACTCATGCAAAACAAATTCAAGAGGAAAAATAGAGAATCTAAAATGTAAATTTAATGTAAATACGTATACATTTCCTGCCTCACTGTATTCTGAACGCTAGAGTAATTTCAGCTACGTGACTCGACGCCCGCGAGGAGAATATGTTTCTAGTGTAAGACGGTAGATCGACAAATTGCGGCTGCCGCTGAGTATATAGCAGTAGTGTTGGGTTTTGGGCAAATATTGCATGTTTTAAATAATGTGTGGTTTTTGAACGGACACTACAGTTGGAAGGCGTTAGTCAACCAAAGACTTTTCAAAAAGTAAATGCAGCAGGTAACGAGCTGTGGTTGGCTATTACAGAGGAAGTCGTCAGGCATAAAATGTAAATTTAAAAAAGAAGTCATGATCAATAATTATTATTTGCAAAAAATAGCATGGCCGACTTCACCAGTGTACAGAATTCGGCTTATTCCACAAATCTCCTTAGATGATCCCCTGCGCAGCGCGTATATTTCGCACGAATCGATTTAGCATTTTTCACATTATTGTTGATTTATCAAAAATGGTTCGCCGATTTTGATAAAATTTTAATGAGACCAATTTCGAAGTATACTCTTTCTAATAAAAAAAGGATTATTGAAATCGGACTACTACGTAAAAAGTTATGCGTGGTTATACATACAAAAAAAAATATAGGTACGCGTCGAATTGAGTACCTCCTCCGGTGGTTCGTCGGTCAAAAAACCCACGGATTATTAAGGCCGTCTGAGCGAAGAACAAATCTAGACTAAGACTAGGAATTATTTTGAAAATTAGAGAACACTGTGAGCTCATAAATAAATTCAAAAGTTATAATATTGGTGTTTCTTCTGCATCGAGGCCACGGTTTTCTTCACAGTAGTTAGTTATAAAACTAAATATTTAGTTAGAGTATATTATAGCAGTACTAGTTATTAAATAATATGTTCTCTCACAAACCTCTGCCTTGAGTTGATATTAAGTAGTATTAAGTTTGTAAGATGTCCCCTAATATTAAGTACAAGGTTTACTCAGGATTTAATTTAGACATTTTCTCATTGTAGTGGAGAAACCTTTACAGTGTAATGAGAAAATGTCTAAATTGAACAAGGAGAAAGTTGATATTACAAGTTTTAGTCAGAAATGAATTTAGAGTTTATTTATAATGATATATAGTCTTCTTCTTCAGCCACAGGACTGCTGCCCAAACAAAAGTCTGTCCTTTATATATCCAAAAAGACGAGACTTGAATTCAGCGTGCGTGATACTGCTGCTAATGAAGTCATCTTATGTGTTTAAATCGCGAAAGTTTAAAAACAACATGAAGTCATCTGTCCGCTTTGTGAAATGTTCTACGCTACGCTTGCCGGTACATGGTCTCCACTTGAGATCCTTTTGACCTGATCGGTCATCTATCATGCATGCTATGTTCACCTCCATGTCTACTGCCATTTCAGCTTGACAATCCGCTGCGCAGTTTGTAGAAATGGGAATCTATATTATCAGGCATAGGACGTCCACTGCTGGACATAGGCCTCCCCCATGGATTTCCAATAAAGCCGGTTGAAAGCGGCCTGCATCCAGCGCGTTCCTGCGATCTTTATTATATCGTCAGTCCACCTAGTCGGTGGACAAAATAGTAATGGAAATGGTTATAATACGAGTACATATTAATTGATTCATACAACTAAAATAGATTCACACGTAATTGTTGTGCAATATTATATTTGTTTTATTGCTTCAATTAAATTGATATGTATTGTTTTGTATGGGCCCCGAAGGCTGAAATAAATAAATTTTATTTATTTATTTAAGTGGGTGTACCGGTTGTGGCCACTGTACCGGTTGTGGCCATATGGTGTCCATGATTTATGATAAATATAAATAATGTAACACCATAAATATTGTTTGTGTGAATCTAAATGTTTGTAAAATTTCTTTAAAAATATTATTTTAACATAAAATTGTCTTATTAATCCTTTAAATTCAAAGTGGCCACAAGCCACAACCAGTGCGTCTACCCTTGCTATTTGATTTGGTCAACTAATATTTTTCACGTTTCAGGATTGGTCCTTTAAAAAATGTTGACCATAATGATGATCTGAATCTTGCCCTTTCAGCTTATTATACCCTTTCTGAATTATCTGTATACCTATGCAATTACCTGCGACCAAAATATTGAATATTTTGTTTCGTAGTTATTCTTAACGATCAATGGCTCGTAAATACAGTGCGAGCTGCTGCCTAGTCTGTATACATACTCGTACATACAGCTACTCAGCTGATGCCTTACTGTGTAAGTTCTCTGACGTTCGGCTTCGGGTTTTCTCCTGCTTGCACCAGTTACTCGTGCCACTAGAGCGAGCAGGAGGAAAAGCGAAACCGAACGTCGGAGCGCTTACACAATAAGGCCCCAGGTTCCGCTCAAAAGTGTCCGACTGATTTTGGCGAGCTACCATCGAACGCGCTTAAACGATGCGAGTAATAACCGAGATGCTGCCATGTGCCAGTAGCTGCCGGACGAAAACAAAAAGTGTTAAAGTAGGTAATTCGGATGCGCCCTACTGTCCAACTCGCATGTATGAGTTACTCGTAAGTTAAGTACCAGTGCGAGTTACTGCAGTGCACGAACCCTATTTTTTTTTCTAACTTTCGTATGCTATCCTCTTCTATTGGCACAAGCATAGTTTTCAATGCCCGTTCCTGCTCTTACCCGGTCACGTGATCATTTATGTGTTTAGCCGGTCTAATGATTCAATTATAGAGCCTCAGTCAGCTACTCGGCAGAGTAACTCGCACGGTGTAAACGAGCCATAAGTAGGTTCGTGTATGCAATGTTTGTAACTTCATTTGTTCCTAATAGTAGATTTATTTGTTCTGTGCATTTTATAGCTCTAAGGATATATTAACCAACCTCTCAATTTCCTCAGGCATTTTTGTATAAAAACATCCGTACCTACATCTTTTGTCGAGCCTAATAATAATTGTTTCTAGGCAAAGTTTGTTTTTGTTTGGTAAAGCTCAAAAAAAGTAATAAAGCTTTTCTATACGCAGCATCTCTCAGGACCATGGGGCTAAATTCGGACTCGTTCGACATTACATCCGTCCTTTTCTAATTCGTTGGGAACATAGAAAGAACAATTGCGAAAAAGCTGATCTCGAGTAGGCGAGAATATACAAAGAAGACAGAGCCTTTCAATTATGCTGATGGAAAGTCACGAAATGTATTGTGAATAAATCGATCGTGTTGCTTAGTAAGTAGATATTTTTACTTAAGGAGTTTTGAGTTTCAATAGCGCGAGGGGATTTAGAAAATTTGCGGCAACTCCTTGATATGACCAACACAATACATGGATACATCATAATTATCATCCCCTTTTGACAACAGGACAAGTAGAAAGACGCCTCACTATCACCCTTACACTGTCGATTTTCCTTCGATACGTACGAAGCGGTTTGACTCAACATTTCTGATTCGTACCGCCAGGGAATGGAACAGTCTTCTTGCTGTTCTCTTACCTAAGAGATATAAGATATAAAAAAAGAAAAATCACATTGAGATATTTAATTTTACGTACCTACGATTTTAAAAAACATCTGTTGACAGACATGATTTACAAAGATAAATGTTCCAAGCAGTTCCGTTTCCTCAATGAAAAATGCATTTATTTTAAAATTTCCTTTTCCTATTTTTAGCACCATGATTTATGAATAAGTTGATCCGTTCGCCCAATTTTGTTCTTTTCCATATTTTCCATGATATAAACCTTCAGAAATTTTCCTCAAACATAATTTCCTAAAGTTTATACCGGTGGAGAGAAAATATTAGATGGGTGCATAGCCAGGAAAGCTCTTGATATTACCCAGGGAATGCTATATTTTGCTCTACGTAATGTTATATTTGAGCTAGGGAATGTATTTCGCTCTAGTTGTGGGTAATGTTGCGTTTTGTTTGTGAAATACATTTTGCCGAGCGCTAGTTTTGTTACAGGTTGCATCTTCTGTGATAATTTATTATCTTCTTCACTACATAGTATAAAACAAAGTCGCTTCCCTTTCTGTCTGTCCTTATGTATGCTTATTTTTATGATTTTGATGCGGTTTTTAGGGTTCCGTACCCAATGGTTCTAGTGTAAACTTAAATAAACACTATAGTTCCATTATTTTGAGATCTATTTTTAAATGGAACTAGTGTTATAAATTTTTAACAGTAGTTCCATCATGGAACTTTTAATGGTACTAGTGGCGAGGAACCAAAAATGTGACCCTATTACTAAGACTCCGCTGTCCGTCTGTCTGTCTCCAGGCTGTATCTCATGAACCGTTACAGCTAGAAAGCTGAAAATGATGTATTTCTGTCGCCGCTATAACAACACATACTAAAAACCGAATAAAATAAATATTTAAGGGGGGCCCATACAACAAAACTGAGTTTAAGCCGTTTTTCGCTCGATTTTAATTGAAATTAGATTCTTGAAATATTCACAGAATATTAAGTTGTATCTATATTTTTTGTATGCGTTTGGGTGGCGCCCTGGATGGTTTAGATTCACAAATCAGCCCGGCAAATGGCGCTGCAGCGGGTCCGCTAGTTTGTTATTTATTTGAAGAAGTTAATTAATGACTGGATGGAAAATTACTATCCCGCAACCGTTTATAGTGGATATGAGTCAAACTTAATAAATCTGTTTTTGTTGTAGTATACCTAAAGTAAAATAAAATATAAATATACATGTACCTATTTTCTAAACAAAATATTGCAACGCGGTTATTTTCTAAAAATGCGGTTTGTTTATGATTTTAATTTGCAGGGAAACGTATAATGTACGATGGGTAGATTCATTTTGAAATGGCAATGTACCTATACACACAGTAAATCATCTTAACATTTTTTAATGCAGAAAAAACTCTATATAGAATAACTATAAAGTAGCTATTTGATCGAGATAAATGAATGCATTTGTCATCTTCTTTCATCTATACCGGGAAGTATTTATAAGTAAGTACTTATACATATACAAATGTGTTTATCGTCAAATAAGTTTTGGGAAAATATAACAAATAATTAAATTTTTATTCTATTTTAGACAAGCATGTAGAATGACTATTACACAATTTCACGAAAGCTAACGGAAGTGTCGTGTAAAAAATTGATATTGATGTTGGAACTTATTTCTAACTTGGAGTGTCAGGCGCAATAACATCGTAGAATGTCCAAAGTTAGAGCTTACTTACAAGTTACAAGCCTCGTACAACTTTGTTGACGCTTTTGTTTCTTTTCATGTATTACAATATGTGTATATTTTTGACGCCATGGAAAACGTTTCCTAATACTTGTTACTTACCTATTAATCTCCTTGTAATCATGGCGTATTTTTGGTATTAGGTACACTACGTAATTACGTACACTATTTTGTTATTCTATGATTAGAACAAATTCTTAAAATGTACAGATACATAATAAATGTTTGTCGTTTGCGATTTTATAACTCCGGCCTGAAAAGCAAAATTGCTAAGATTTTTTTATTAGAAGACGATCAAACAGAGTATGTGAAGATATTATTGTACTCATTTTCATAAATTGAAATCGTGTATAATTAATTCACTTAATTAGTCTTGGAATCACAAAACAAATATTCGCTAAGTTTATCTAACATACTAGCTTTTGCTCGTGGCTTCGCCAGGGTATTTATTAAAGCGACACTCTCCTACTTTTTAACCCCCGACGCAAAAGAGGGGTGTTATAAGTTTGACGTGTCTGTTTGTGTGTCTGTCTGTCTGTCTGTCTGTGGCATCATAGCGCCCGAACCACTGAACCGATTTCTGTTTAGTTTTTTTTGGATGAAAGGAGACTTAATCGAGAGTGTTCTTAGCTATGTTTTATAAAAATCGATTGAGCCGTTTAAGAGTTATGGTGGGTTAAAGTGGGGATGGAAGAACCAAAATTCTACAAATGTGCCCAAAATGGTTGTCAATTGAAAGTTTGTTGTCAAATATTTTTGTGTCGGGGGTTTTTTAATTAGGTATATTATTTGTATTGGGTACACTACGTAATTACGTATACTATTTTGTTATTCTATGATTAGAACAAATTCTTAAAATGTACAGATACATAATAAATGTTTGTCGTTTGCGATTTTATAACTCTGGCCTGAAAAGCAAAATTGCTAAGTTTTTTTTTTATTAGAAGACGATCAAACATACAGTATTTGAAGATATTATTGCACTCATTTTCATAAATTGAAATTGTGTATAATTAATTCACTTAATTAGTCTTGGAATCACAAAACAAATATTCGATAAGTTTATCTAACATACTAGCTTTTGCTCGTGGCTTCGCCAGGGTATTTATTAAAGCGACACTCTCCTACTTTTATGCAATAAATCAAGGAGATCCGTCGTTGCTCCATTGCTGCGTGAAATACTAATAAACAAACCTACAAACATACTTTCGGATTTGTAAAATCTATTAAGTAAGGATGCACCAGAACTAATATGCTATCAAACCATTTTTTCAGAAAAATAAACCGTACCTAAATACCTTAATTCCTTCCATTCAATGATTGTATTATGTAGTTACCAGAAGAAATGATACTATTTATAACTGCTGTTGTAACTTTGCCAGCACAAGACAGATTTTGTTAAAACGTCCATTACAATTGATAAAAACTTGTTTGCTGTAAAAGAATGGTATATAAAGTCACCGTTTTGAACTTTAACGGTTTGATAATAATCGGCCAAGTACGAGTCGGACTCGCGCACGGAGGGTTCCGTACTGTATGGGAGCCCCCCTTAAATATTTCTTTTATTTTAATTTTATTATTTATTATTGAAGGGAATATAAAACTAAATATTCTGTGAAAATTTCAAGCATCTACCTGGTACCATTATTAATATAGAGCGAAAAACGTCTAAAATTTCAGGTTTGTTGTATGAGAGCCCCCCTTAAATAAATATTTTATTTTGTTTTTAGTATTTGTTGTTATAGCGGCAACCAAAATACATAATATAAATAATCTATGCCTAGCTATCATGGTTCATGAGATACAGCCCGGTGACAGACAGACAGATAGACAGATGGACATCGAAGTCTTAGTAATAGGGTCCCGTTTTACCATTTGGGTACGGAACCCTAAAAACTACCTGTTGAAAGAATAACCTGGCGTGATTTTTTATTAGCAACGACAATTGTGGCAAGTTACAAGAACAAGTTACAAAATAAATAAATTGTGTCGTACGGGCAAAGTTGCAGTCAAACTTACCTAGCTTGTGTGATTTAGGCAAAGTTGCAGTACTTTGGCAATTAACTATCGACTATCGTGACATTATTGTGACAAAGACCACTCCAGCTCCCCGGAGACTACTAATTAGAGCTGTCTGTCAGGCAGGTTAGCGTTCAGGGCATCTGGCCTAGTTGGCGGTTCGTTGCCCCGTGTCAGGCCCTCCGGGAGCAGGTCATTATTTATCAGTAAGCGCCAAGCAACTTGCGTGTTGCCCCAAACGGCAAAGCTGTTATGTAATTTTGCTCACTTACTAGGTTAACATTGAAGCTATGATAATATTTAGAGCTTGATTCCTACGTTCCGGTTCTGTACAAAAAGTATATTAAATATCGATATAAATTTAGGAACTGCCGACTTGGTTGACTTCATAGTAAACGGTGATCATTGATGATATTGTACCAAACCTTATTAAATGCACGCACATTAAATGCACGATGGGTATGTTATACGGGTCGTTAATTTGCAATGATCTATAAACAGTTACTCATTGTTAAAGCTTTTAATATGGGACCAACCCCAAAAACTCAAAATGAAATAAGTTAAGTATTGAATTGTGCTGTACTGTATCAGCCTTTTAATAGTCCACTGCAGGACGTAGGCCTACCCACAAAAAGGTTGATTGGGACATATCCACCACGCTGGCCAAGAGCGGGTTGGTGGTTTCCCATACGCCGAAAACGTATGGTTTTCCTTCACCGAAAAGCCAGTGGTATTAAATTCCGTACACAAATTCCGAAGAACTCATTGGTACGGGACCGGGATTTGAACCCACGACCTCACGATTGTAATGCGGGCGTCACTACCACTAGACTAGGCTATTAAGTTAAGTACCTATTTTCTAAAACTTCGTTCACTTTGGATAAACGTGCAACTGTATGGAAAAGCAGATTATGATTTGCGATGGATGCTTCCATAGCTGTTTATAAAGATGGTTAACTTTTGCACCTTACAAAGCAATACTTTGTATCTACCTAGCCAGGAATCGAATTCTGGACCCCTTACATCAAAATCAGAGGTGCTATTATCGTACTCCAACATTTATAATCCTGATAAATTCCATTCTCAGTCCCAAAGCCCAAACTCAAAGAGCCGCTACGTAAACACGGTATATTTCAGCGGGCAAGTAAAGTGATATGCTAATTTGCTATCATAATGGTCTGCAGTCGTGCAGGTATTACTCCTGCTAGGTATCCCGTGACATGGACTTAGCGAAGTTTACTTTGGTCTTGGATCGTGTCTGGAAATTCCTTTAGTTGGTAATCGGATAGCTGAAGTGTAAGAACCATGATGACCATAAGAACCCACCACGGACCTAAAGGCCCCTGGTGGGTTATTTATGAACTGTATATTTTTCACATGGATAACTGTCTTGGTGGCCCAATGGGAACGGTACTGTACTTTATCGGCCTTTTAAAAGTCCACTGCAGGACGTAGGCCTACCCACGAAGGGTGATTGGCCATACCAACCACGCTGGCCCGGTGCTGGTTGGTGGATACACATACGCCATCGAATTTCTTCTACGGACGTATGCACATGCTTTTCTTCATCGCATAGCCAGTGGTGTGAAATTCCGTACAAAAATTCCGAAGAACTTATTGGTACAGGACCGGGATTTGAACCCACGGCCTCACGATTGTAAGGCGGGATCACAACCAATAGACCACCACGGCTATCTTATCGGCAATGGGAACGCTTGCCTTAAAATCGTGGGTTCCAATCCTAGTTCCATCGTACCAATAAAGTTTTATGAATTTATGTTTAGATTTTCACATCACTAGTTCAATGTTCTATGTTATCCATTGATGGGGAACGTCCTGAAGAAACCTGTAAATAGCCGTAGAAAATTGCGATGGCTTATATTGCGTGAATCAATCAACCGATACTGGGCCCAGCGTGGTGGATATAGCGCAAATACTTTTTTAGGGTAGTGTGGTCCAATAGTGGACTTTAAAAGGCTTCAATTAAAAAAAAATATAGGACTCAATGTTTTTGTTTCAGAAGTAAAATAGCGAAGAGGTCATTCTAAAGACCTTTATATAATGCAGCCCGCATGTGTAAGTACCTCGCAAACAAAAGTTATTGTCGCATTTTGCTATGAACAGAACCTTTATCATAAGTTCATTCATCATTTCGTGCTTATTTCATGGTTAAAAGCTCATTGTCTGCCTGTTAGTCAGAAATAAATACACCTGACACAATGTTTTATTTCAGAATCAGATGTGAAAAGCTGTTGTTTTTAATTTTTTGTTTGCAATTTTTTTGAAGCTGAATGATAAATATGTTATCGAGCGATGTTACTACAAGTAAAGTAGACTCACCTTCACCGTATGTACATATATAAAACTCTTGCAATTTCTGTTAAGCGCTGAGCTAAATTCTGGGACCTTTCTTTATCTTATTATTATTATGTACTAAAATGTTATGGACTAATCGCGCACGCAAATTACGAGATAAATAAATACCTCATCATCCCGACGTTTCGACCGAGTTGCATCGGTCGTGGTCACGGGTAGACTGGAATGTGAATCAGCTGGTACCGCCAATTCAACTTGAACTTGCGAAATTGTCACTCTGACACACAACACTGACGGTGTCTAATGTCTTGCTACCTACACGATTTACGACACGCGATTTACATTTGTTAACAACAGGATTCCACGACGCCGATAACTTAAATCCATCTTCCCGGTTGAAATTGTTATGTTTAGATTTCCACCGCTTCACGAACTATTCTTGAAAAATAGTGTCGATCCGTGGAAGAACTTTTGGGTCGTGGAGCACGATCTAATGACCAGTTCCTCCGTCAAGCAAATGCTCAGCTATAGCAGACTTCTGTATCTGGCGGTTTTTGATTACCGCAATATGTTCTTTGATCCGTTCAGCAATAGTACGCTTCGTTTGACCTATGTAGGAACTACCGCAGCTGCAATGGAGTCTGAAACGGAATGACATCCTTCGGCATTCTGACTTGGCCCAGTAGCCTGGATAAGGGAGTATACACTGTCTTGATGGAGTAATTCTTTAGCAAAGTCCCCACCTTATCCGTTTTTAACATAAGGCATGAAAGCCGGTTGCCTCTCAACGTCAAAACCGTTTTTCCGACACCTGCGTCTACCTAGATCTCGCTTTTTCACACCATAACCATTTCTCTTCAAAACGTCCTGCACACGCGCTTTCTCAGCCGCTACATGTTCCGCGTCACAGAGGGCTTCCGCTCTGTCCAACAGTGTGTTTGAGTGCGCGATTAGTCCCGTAGTACATAATAATAATGAGTTTAAATCGCGAAAGTTTAAAAACAACATTTGTTGACCTTTATCTTGATTAAGAGTGCAAAGCTGACTAAGAGTGCAAGGAGTTAGATAGTAAAACATTTAGCAAAACAACCACAATATAAAACCTTGATAACTGAGTAAGTACCTAGTGTAGTGTCCGTCATCATTTTCATTATTTTAACAGTAAGACATCCACTGCACTTCGATTACATTTCCAGTATTAAATAATTCTGTACTTATGAATGAAGCCGTGGTGGTCTAGTGGTAATGACACCCGCCTTAAAATCGTGAGGTCGTGGGTTCAAACCCGGTCCCGTACCAATGAATTCCTTGGAATTTATGTACCTACGGAATTTCACACCACTGGCTTTTCAACCGCATATGTCCAAGGAAGAAATTCCATGGCGTATGTGAATCCACCAACACGCACTGGGCCAGCGTGGTGGATATGGCCCAATCACCCTTCGTGGGTACGTCCTGCAGTGGATTATTAAAAAAAGGCTAGTACAGTACAGAATAAATAATACTAGTTCGCGGAAATATTGGCATTTCGTTTTCCGAACTATTTTGCCTGCCCACTGCCACTGCGACTTAGCAAAATTTTCAACGTACTAGTAAGTAGCTATAATATATGTACCTTATACGAATGTATACCCTTATCTATTTAAATAAACCCCAACCAACAACATAATAACATAAAACATCTTTAAACTGAAACTTCAAAATGAGCCCGACAGCGGGACGCAGTACCTAATTAGTCAATTATTTCCCTTTTTCCGAATTGAATGAGGCTTGTCTAAGTTAATAAGACTTCCCTGAGGCAGAATTGAATTTAACAAAGTTTTGGAGTCTTATAAATCTTAGCAGACAGAACACGGTTAAGTTACGATAACTACAGACTTTGACAGAAGTACAACTTGGTAGAAACAAATGAGATAAAGTAATTAAGTAAATGGTATGAAATAATTAAGGCGTGGAGAATTTGGTAAGACAAAGTTGAGTAAAAAGTAAAAGTGTTTACGTCTAATGGATATAAATGTTATTTAATGTATGTAGAATTTTCTACAGTAGGTATACTAAAAGAGCCGGTTGGAAATGGTTTACATTAAAAAAAATACCCGGATAGTAAGCCCGATTACAGAGACGCCAGCGTAAATTTAATAGCAACGTAAAAAGCGTTCTCTCTATCGAATGCCTAAAGTGAAAAAGAAACAGAAATATGCTATTTAGCTAATATAATTACGCTGGCGCCTCTGTAATCGGGCTTAATATACACGAAAATATTTTAACGGTCCAGCCACTATTAGGGTGATATACAGGGTTATTTCTAATTAATTAGCATCCTTTTAGGGGCCATCCTTTATTTTGTACATCAAAGCTATAGGCGGACCGTTTATCTGAGACGTCGCCTGCGCGGGTACAGGGGCGCGCGGGTAGACGACAAAGGGGGACTGAGACCGGTGCGGGCGGCAGGGACCCGCCGCCCGCACCGGTCTCAGTCCCCTGTGTCGTCTCCCCCGGCGCCCCTGTACCGCGCAGGCGACGTCTCAGATAAACGGTCCGCCTATAACAACTTTTGTTCTGCGACTTTTGCCAAAACTGAAAAAAAAAAATGTTGCATAGAAAAATATTGTTCACCCGCCACAAAATGTATGGAACAGCAGATTTTTTTTTATTTCTGATAAAAGTTTTTAGAACAAAAGTTGTTAGTTTTGATGTACAGAATAAGCCCCTAAAAGGATGCTAACTGATTGGGAAATAACCCTGTATATTAGACTTGGACGGGCCGTGACGAGCCGTGCCGGATTGGACAAGTTCAATTAATTTTGACCGTCCCGTCCCTTCCGTAGCATCCGTCGTGGCCCGTTCAGTCCCGGACGGTACACTACACTTAATGCACCGCCCGTCCCGGTCTAATATAAAATTATAATTCTACCAAGTTTAGGCCAAGAATTAGCCCAATTATGAAGGCGTCATCGTAAATTTAAAAGCAACGAAAAAAGTGTTCTCTCTATCAAATGCCTAATGTGAAAAAGAAACAGAAATATTCTAGTTAGCTATTATAATTACGATGGCGATACGATATTATAATTGGGCCTAATACTAGGTTAGGTAGAATAGTTTCAGTAGTTTGTCTCTCATCAATCTTATCAGACAGTAAGAAAGTTGAGTTCCGATAACTACAGACTGACAGAAGTTAACAATTTAGTTAGTAAGAAGTTTGCGATTCTGGTCTCTCGTGGCGTGAGGGACTGGCGCGAGCAGGAGAACAAGCGAAGCCGAACGTCAGAGCGCTTACACAGTAAGGCCCCTGGTCTCAATATAGACTTAGATAAATAGATACTTACCGTTTTACCACAAATGATGAGCGCTTACACAGTAAGGCCCCTGGTCTCAATATAGACTTAGATAAATAGATACTTACCGATTTACCACAAATGATGAGCGCTTACACAGTAAGACCCCTGGTCTCAATATAGACTTAGATAAATAGATACTTACCGTTTTACCACAAATGATGAGCGCTTACACAGTAAGGCCCCTGGTCTCAATATAGACTTAGATAAATAGATACTTACCGATTTACCACAAATGATGAGCGCTTACACAGTAAGACCCCTGGTCTCAATATAGACTTAGATAAATATATACTTACCGTTTTACCACAAATGATGAGCGCTTACACAGTAAGACCCCTGGTCTCAATATAGACTTAGATAAATAGATACTTACCGTTTTACCACAAATGATGAGCGCTTACACAGTAAGACCCCTGGTCTCAATATAGAATTAGATAAATAGATACTTACCGTTTTACCACAAATGATGAGCGCTTACACAGTAAGGCCCCTGGTCTCAATATGGACTTATATAAATTGATACTTACCGTCTTACCACAAATGATTAACGCACGCTTTAGTGCACGGTTAGACAGCGTTTAAAGCGTATTTCAATATTTTGTGGTAAGGCGGTGAATGTCAAAGTTTTTAAAAATAAATTCTTGCGAGTCAACTCTTAAAGTAATAAGTAGGTAAAGTGATTAGTTTCATCCATCAGCCATAAGAAGTCTACTGCTGGACATAGGCCTCCCCTATGGATCTCCAATAAGACCGGTTGGAAGCGGCTTGCATCCAGCGCGATCCTGAGGTCATCCGTCCACCTTGTTGGTGGACGTCCCACGCTGCGCTTGCCGGTACATGGTCTCCACTCGAGAACTTTTCGACCCCATCGGTCATAAGTCCTCCGCGCTATGTGTCCTGCCCATTGCCATTTCAACTTGCCAATCCGTTGGGCTATGTCGGTAACTTGATAAGTAATTAGTCAGGACCTAAGAAAATTGAGTGGTTTTCAGACGATCCAATTGCTTTTTATGTAGCACATTATAGTAACTTAATTAGCTTTTTAAGGTTCCGTACCCAAAATGTAAAAACGGGACCCAATTACTAAGACTCCGCTGTCCGTCCGTCTGTCTGTCTGTCTGTCTGTCAGCAGGCTGTATCTTATGAACCATGATAGTCAGACAGTTAAAATTTTCACAGATACTGTATTTCTGCTGCCGCTATAACATCAAATACTAAAATCAAAATAAAATAAATATTTAAGGGGGCTCCCATACAACAAACCTGATTTCTAGCCGTTTTGCGCTCGATATTTATAAAGGTAACAGGTAGACGCTTGATATATTTACAGAATTTATAATTGTATGTTTACTTCAATAATTAATTATTAAATTAAAATAAAATAAACATTTAAGGGGGGCTCCATTCGGCCCCAATAAAGCACGGAACCCTTCGTGCGCGAGTTCAACTCGCACTTAGCCAATTATTATGTTATAGGAAGAATGGAAATTCAAATTCAACGTATTGGTCCAGAGTTGCGTGTACAGTAAATATATATTTAGTAATATTTCAGTAACTGATGGTCCATAAATAGAACGGTAGCTTGTTGTTTATTGTGGTATCTGTACTGTAAAGGTAAGTAAGGTGAACTATGTACCTTGTGATGATAAAGACACGGCTCATTGGCCTAACATTGTTGTGCTTAAGTATCTACTGCCACCTCTTTAGTCATGCACTAAGCTCTTAAGGCCACTGCATACGTAACGAGATAATACCTCGGACGGGACGTGAACGGGAACGGGACGTGACTGCCTCGTTCGAGACGGGAACGTGTTTTTAATGCATACGTACCGTAACAGTGATTCGGATCTAACTGTTGTAAAGAAGGCAAGATGGATTTTTAATTTCGAAAATTGGCTTTAATTGCTATTGTTCTAGATGTCGAAGTATTTACAAACGTCCAACACTACTTTTCTCTCCGGAACGAGCGGAGTGACTGTGCATACGTAGCGGAAATACGGACGGGACGGGGCACGTGCCGGGCGGGACGTGCTAAACATCGTTGGCGACGATATTTTTCCCGCCCCGTCAGTGCCACGTTCCCGTCCCGTCCGTGACTCCGTGACATGTGCGCCTCCATATACATTTTGTATGAAACGATATTTCTAAAATTTCCCGTCCCGTCCCGTCCGTGAAAAATCCCGTCACGTATGCAGCGGCCTTTACTCTCAAAATAGGCCAACAATTGCTGCAAAATATTTAATTTATTTGAATAAATTTTGCTATAAAACATTTTTTACGATTACATCCTGTTATGAAGCTTTCAGTTTTAATTTTAGTTGTTTTAAAGTGACGACAAGGATTAAGTACTCGTAGGTACATTGCTGTCGGGTTGTAGCTGAATATGTTGAATCACAAAATACGTTGTTAGCTTACTATGACATTGTACGATTGACGGTAACGATTTAACTGCAAACTGTGACTGAAAATGATACCAAGCGATTATTTGAGAAGTAAATCTACTGTAGTCTCCATGAGGTTCGAAACATTTTTAACCCCCGACGCAAAAGAGGGGTGTTATAAGTTTGACGTGTCTGTTTGTCTGTCTGTCTGTCTGTGGCATCACAGCGCCCGAACCACTGAACCGATTTCAGTTTAGTTTTTTTTGGATGAAAGGAGATTTAATCGAGAGTGTTCTTAGCCCCGACACATTGACAACCATTTTGGGCACATTTGTAGAATTTTAGTTCTTCCATCCCCACTTTAACCCACCATAACTCTTAAACGGCCCAATCGATTTTTATAAAACATAGCTAAGAACACTCTCGATTAAGTCTCCTTTCATCCAAAAAAAACTAAACTGAAATCGGTTCAGTGGTTCGGGCGCTATGATGCCACAGACAGACAGACAGACAAACAGACACGCCAAACTTATAACACCCCTCTTTTGCGTCGGGGGTTAAAAAGAAGAAAATCCTACAGAATCAAAAAAGCCGCATCCGTATCTCATACGCGGAAATAATCTACTAAACAATTTGACCCGTTGCGTCCCGGACCCCGGCACAGTGTGTTCGGTCCTTTATAATACAATTAAGTTGCCGACAGTCGCACTATCATCCTACTAATATTATAAAGGGAAAAGTTTGTGAGTATGTATGGATGTTTGTTACTCTTTCACGCAAAAACTACTAGACGGATTATGATGAAACTTTGCTATAATAATGCTTATACATTAAAATAACACATCCTACTAATATCATAAACACGAGAAAGTTTGTGAGTATATATGGATGTTTGTTATTCAGTCACGCACAAACGGCTGAACCGATTTGGATGAAATTCGGTATGAAGGTAGCTTAGACTTTGGATTAACACATAGGCTACTTTTATCTCGGGTTAACGCTGGTAAAACCGCGAGGCGCAACTAGTTACCTATAAACTCGAAAGTTTGGATGTATGGATGGATGTTTGTTCTTCTTTCACGCAAAAACTACAGAACGGATTGAGATGAATATTTGCAATAGTAATGCTTATCCATCAGAATAACTTGCGTGAAACGAAGTTCGCCAGTAGTTCAGCTAGTAATTTCATACTGTTAATTTGACCAATTTTTGTGGCCAAAAACTAACCCACCTCATCAGATTTTGGTCTTATAATTGGGACCCTTTGTCCGTTTCTAATTCCATGTACCAAGTTTTTTATTTAACCGTAAGGCTTCATTTGTTGACAACGTGACTGAGTCTTTTGAAAAAGGCTAGTCGTTTTAACTTTTGACTCAGGGTGTCTCACTTTTTAGGGACTGTTTTTTGGAGTTGAGTCCATGTTTCCAAGTGCTTTTTAGGTTGTGATCCAAATATGTTAACTCTGACATCTTAAAGAAGATTCAGCACTAATACATCAATAAGATGAAAAAAGAGTAATTTCAAAAAGCTTGCGAATACTTAAGGTCAATTTTTAATTAAGTAAAACACGGACTACTAAAATCAAACGTGAGTAACACCTGAATTTTACTTAATTAAAATGTACGAAAACCACGTTAGTTTCCATAGTGAAACTTAAGGTCAAGTTGAGAATACCTACATAAAATATGTTTATATTGCGAACTACAAATTGAAGGTCTATAAGAGAGGCCCATGTGCAGCAGTGGACGTCCTAACTACAACGACACGTGTATTAGATTATAAAATTTATCGTACGCCTGGCCTACTACGCCATCTACAGTTCCACCCATAACCGACATTCAATATACAGGGTTATTTCTAATCAATTAGCATCCTCTTAGGGGCTTATTCTGTACATAAAAACTAACAACATTTGTTCTACGAGTTTTGTTAAAATAAAAAAAAAAAAACAGCTGTTCCATACATTTTGTCGCGGGTGAACGACATTTTTCTATGGAACAACAACTTTTTTTTAGAATTAATAAAAGTCGTAGAATAAAAGTTGTTAGTTTTGATGTACAGAATAAGCTTCTAAAAGGATGCTAATTGATTAGAAATAACCCTGTATAAAAATTCAATAGGTAAAGTATAAGTTGTACATCTGCGTAATCTCCTCACACAACAAAGCAAAGTATTGCATTGAAAAAGCGCGGGCGTGATTTATGCCAAGTTTATCTTATTTAGCAACTCAAGTTACCCGTACGTAGCGTAGGACAGACCTGAATTATGCAGATCAAACCGTATCTACCTTTGGTACGGTCACAAAACACTGATAGAACAGAAGTCTAAGTTAATGCAACGCCGACTCTAGCAACACACTTTTAAACGTCTCGGACCAATCTCATTCGAAGTCATCCAATCTCCACCATTTATAATAATCGGCCAAGTACAAGACGGACTCGCGCATAAAGGGTTCCGTACTATATGGGAGCCCCCTTTAAATGTTTACTTTATTTTGATTTAATTATTTACTACTGAAGTTAATGTATCTGTGAATATTTCTAGCATCTACCTGTTACCATTATTAACATCGAGCGAGAAACGGCTAAAAATTCAGGTTTTTGTACGGGAGCCTCCCTTAAGCATTAATTTTACTCTGTTTTTAGTTATGGCGGCAACTAAAATACATCATCTGTGAATATTTCAGCTTTCTAGCTATAACGGTTCATGAGATACAGCCTGGTGACAGACAGACGGACAGACAGACGGACAGCGGAGTCTCAGGAATAGGGTCCCGTTTTCACCCTTTGGGTACGGAACCCTAAAAAGGACCAGTAATAAAAATCGTCACATACCTACATCAAAAATATACCTACAGTGTTTCTTTAGACATCCTTAGACAGGATCTTTGCAGGTTTAACGATTGTTCTAGTTAGCGATTTTTATGTGTGCGTCATTTACGCGTATTGTACGAATCTTGACTTCTGTACTATTCCGGTGTATTGTTTCGGTTTTGACGTATTGGCGAAAACTGATTTGTCCCTTCCCTAAATAATGTAGGCCCGAAAGATAAAACCAGAATTGGTACGTCAATCCGAGATATCTATGACGGTCGGAGGTAAATATAGGTTGCCGGGTGGGCCACAGAATTAGTAATAAGTTAGCAGAAGTCGCAGATAAGGTATACCTATTGTAGAGAAATCTTTGACCACGTATATTATAACAGAGTTCTTTCTAACGTCCTCGATGATGCCCTAAATTTACATAGGTTATGTTAACTTATCGTATCAGTACTCTTTAAAGAACCATTCTTAGTATCTCACATACAGTTCTAACGATTTTGATGCTAGCTTTGTTTTCGGCATTTTCGAGAATACGCGATTTTTTTTCTTAAATTTTGCTGCGATTGATGGTTCATGATGCCGCTCTCTAGTTTATGTCATGCTACATTATACCTATAGTTTAGTATACGAGGGGTGATCCAAAAGTAATGATAATCAGTTATTTCTACTGCACACAAAAATACAAAAAAAATATCAGTCACTTGCTCAATTACCAACTAGTTCAGGAAAAAAAAATCAAATAAATAGGCCACGATTCCCGGGAGCTACATTCATTTGAATACGGGCTGTCAAGGAGTGAACATCAAAATGGAAAAACACGAAATCAGAGCTGTCATTAAATACCTCTGCTTGAAAAAAATGTCTACCAAAGACATACATAGCGACTTGGTGGAAACATTAGGGGACTCTTCTCCTCCATATTCCACAGTTGCACGCTGGGCTAAGGAGTTTAAGCTGGGAAGAACATCGACGGAAGACGAACACCGCGAAGGACGCCCATCGACGTCCCTCACTGAAGAAAATGTGAAAAAAGTTGAAGAAGTTGTATTGGAAGATCGAAGAGTAACTATCAGGCATGTAGCTGAGGTCACAGGGATCTCATATGGCAGCATTCAAAGAATCCTTGCGAACGAATTGCATATGAGAAAGGTCTCCGCGCGTTGGGTACCGAAAATGTTAAACGACGAGCAAAAGAAGAAACGAGTCGACATGTCAAGAGCAAATCTCGAAAATTTCCAGGCAGACAAGGATAATTTTTTGTCACGTTTTGTGACCATGGACGAGACCTGGATCCACCATTTTGATCCTGAAACAAAACAACAATCGATGACATGGAAACGATCCGATGAAACGACGCCGAAGAAATTCAAAGTGTCAAGCTCAGCAGGGAAGGTTATGGCGTCTGTTTTTTGGGACGCTGAAGGAATAATCATGGTGGACTA
This sequence comes from Hypomecis atomaria, assembly GCA_964007245.1. Classification (NCBI taxonomy): domain Eukaryota; kingdom Metazoa; phylum Arthropoda; class Insecta; order Lepidoptera; family Geometridae; genus Hypomecis; species Hypomecis atomaria. The sequence continues at coordinate 13,030,708 of OZ023300.1, forward strand.
CTTGGAAAAGGGGGCCACTATTACAGGCTCCTACTATGCAGAACAAATAAGAAGATTGCGGGAGGCTATTAAGGAGAAAAGGCGAGGCAAACTGCGGGCTGGAGTGCTGTTCCATCAAGACAACGCACCGGTTCACAAAGCTGCAATTGCCATGGCTGCCATTCAGGAAGCGGGCTTTGAGCTGGTGGATCACCCCCCCTATTCACCAGATCTAGCCCCCAGTGACTTTTATCTCTTTCCACGACTCAAGGAACATCTCCGAGGCAAGAAATTTGACGATGATAGCGACGTGATGGCCGCGGTTGAGGACTTTTTTGAGAGTCAACATAAAGATTTTTTTTCTAAGGGAATTTTAGGTTTAGAAAAGAGATGGACTAAATGGACTTGCTAGGAGACTATGTTGAGAAATAAATTCATTTTTTTATTTTATTCATTGTGTTTGTTATTGATTATCATTACTTTTGGATCACCCCTCGTATCTCTATAGTACTATCTATGCATTGAAAAATAAAAGGTGCATAATTGATATTCATAGAGGCATAAAGATTAAAATCTGAAGGTATGGAAAGGAATATTTTTATTACACTAGCATAAGTTTTTCTTGTATCTTCTTCTTGTGTTGTTCTTTTTTTTGTGTACAATAAAGTGTTTTCTATCTATCAATTTTTTTCTACTTTCGGCCACAGACAAACCGTTGTGCTACGCTTGTACTCGTAGCTATGTACTACGCTTTCGTATATTCGTAGCCGAGTATTTTTAAACAAGCCAAACATTGTATTCACTCTATGAAAAATATCTCATTGTTATAGGTAACAATGTTACGCGGGTTGGTTACTGTTATTCAGTTCAAAGTTTGAAAAGCAAAAAAAAATATTACGTATATGCATGAATAAAAATTTTCGATCGACTGTTGTTTGCATAAAACGATATTTGAACTTGGCACACTCTAAAGTAGTGAAAATACATTGCATAATAAAAATATGATATTTTTCAGTCAGCAGTTATTTTTTCGACTACACGTTTGGCCGAAATAACAAACACATAAATCGTCCCGCTCAAAACTAGTCCACGTATCAAAAACCTTACTGAGTCAATAGAAAATTCTCTTTTATATTGTCTGGGACAACGCCTCTGTGACGGGAATATCAAATGAATGAAATTGAATATCGGCCAAGTGTGAGCTCCTTACAGTGAATACATAGGCGTAGCGCTAGGCTTCAGATTAAGCCTTCTTTTTTATTTGACTTTTAGATGAAGCGTTTTAGAGATGTGAGCTTGAACAATATACCTAAGCTAAAATATGCAAGGAATAGACAGGGCCTCGACATAACGTAACGTATAATCCACGCCACACAAGTCGGCGGATGGGAAGTTATGCGCAGAATGCTGCGCAAATGGCAAAATATAGGTATGCGCGGGAGCCAGTGAGACGAGACGCCGGGGCACACCCGCTAATCTCATGCCTCCCGCGCGCTCCTACGCCCGTGCTCACTACTTCGTCACATTGCGTAGGCATTGTGCACACATGCGCAAAAATTAGCGAATCACGGCGAAGTGTCATCATCGGCTAACTTCTCATCCGCCGACTTGAGTGGCGTTACCTATAACTTGCTTAAGTATTATTTTTAGCAACTTTCAAATAGGAGGCGGTCATTTGTTCGTCAATATGTATTTTTTTGTGTACCTATACTTTCATCGATATTTTCCCCAATTGTGAATCGAAATAAAAAAAATAGTTCAAAAGGATATTCTCCTGAGTGAGGTAGTCCAATTTAAATTTCACTGAAATCAACTAAATAAGCTGTTTTCTGAAAAATCAACAATAATTTAAATATTTTAGGTATATGACATACAATAATAAGGTATATTCGAGCGAAATATTGGAATTTTGTACACGATTGAAGTCGGTTGTGCATTTTTTTGCGATTTTTTTTTTTTTTAAATTAATAATTTAAAAAAAGCCGAATTTCATGACGCGCGTATTTTCATAGAAAATCGCGTTGAAGGTGGGTTTTAATGGTAATAAAATGATGGCTCAAGAGAACGAAAAGACCAGCATATCTAATATCAAAAAGGTGGCTCTAACTCTAATTTTACCAAATAGCATAAGGGTGTCTCTAAATTTACAATTAACGAACCAAAACTTATCATGTAGAATTCTACAATAATTTAAAACATGCCGCTGTACTCTGAAATGACCTGAGTGTCAAGTGGGAGTTTTGCAAATCAAATCGAATTAAGTACTTTTACGTCGCGTTGATCGAGCGTGCCGAGCACACACGCGAGCATATTGACACACGCTTGAGTTAGCCAATCACTGACGTTGCCGCACTTATTGGATCGGTTTGGCGCTCGTTACATTACCGTAAAAAATACTCACACTTAGCTATTCAGTTTTCTGTACGTGACACAAGATGGCGCTGTGCAATTCCCATAGAAATCACATCAAACGATAACGCGATCGAGTTCGAGCGAGAAACTCCCACTTAGCCCTCTCCTCTGAATGAATAGACTTTAAGAGTCTGACTCAGACAGACTCTGCTTGGTTGACTCTTTTGACGTGACAACGTCTTATAAATTGGTTTGCCGGGTGACACTTCAAGAAACTGCGTTACGCTCCGCTCACACTTCATGCGCTCTCATTCGTCTCATTCGTCTCAAAGTCGTTGTCACGTAAAACTTTCGCCCGTATACCGACTTTACAGGCAACCAATTTTTTTTCACTACAGTAATTTCATTAGAAATATTACTTTTCACTGATTGTGTACAGAGCACTTGTAACCGCTCAAAGGTCCGTTCTTTATATTCATTTTTATTTCCATTTTCCCAGAGCTAACAGAAAATTTACACAGTATTCGCTTTTTACAATATGAAAAACAGTACCTACACGTGACAAAGACAAGGGTTATTCGCAAACAGATGGTTTAAATAGATTAAAATAGTGACTTTGTACAGTAGGTATAGGTCAAATCTAACTTGATAGCGTCTGTGAACGAGACGAATCGTTGCGCAATAGCAAATTCATAGTTAGTTGGTGTGATAATTGGGGGTATGAACGGCTTGTAGCTAATTTCTTCACATCACATAGTTATTATTAATTTTGAATGTTTGTTTTTTTACATATACAAATTTTGGGTGATTTTTCTGATTAAATAAGTTGATATGTTCGACGTAGGTCTGTTATGAGTAATGATAAATAGATTAGGGAACAAGCCTTACTCGCAGAGATGTTATGCCGCCTGAAAGTTTCTTTTATGGTTAAGAGCCTAGTATATTAGGTGAGCTTTACAATTTAAAGTATCAGCTGAGACTAAATTGTAGCTAAATCTGCTCGGATGGCAAAACTAGTGACTGTAAGATACGATGATGGACATTTATTTATTTGTTAGCCTAAACGACTCATATTCTTATTGCTCTTATCATTATTAAAAACTTTTACTATAGGATCTAAATTGCAAAAAATAATAAATAGCTGTTCTATAATAAAAGTTCACTGACTTGAGAAAATGTTTTGGAAAGTTGATTTTCCGTAATAAACGTAATCGTGGTTTCATCTTCCCTCATTCTGAGGGGAGGTACTGGCCTCGAGGTCTAACCTCATTATCTGGGCGGGACGCTACAGCACACTGAATGTGGGGCAAACCGAAGAGGACCCCCGTTCTCCCACCGCGAGGACGGCAGGCTTCTCTCAGCGCCCTCAACCCCGCCATTCTAACTTCCGTTGGCCGTCGTGACCTATTTGGTTGTCTTCGATTTTATTTTATTTTATTTAAATAGGTTCGGTTACTGACAATAGGTTAACATCAAATAACTATAATAGACTTCGTACAACATTTTGAACCTAAGGTCCAATTATAACCGCACACAACTTAGCCAACTTAAGAAAGGTTACACAGTACACAGTTAGTTATAGTAAGATCAAATATTGAAATTTAATTTAAGATTTAAAATAAAGATTCAATATAAATTCAAAATAAATTATTTAAATGATGCATAGCGGCAAGAAAACATGTCTGGGGGGTTAGATATGACGTCATATGCACAACATATCCTAATCAAAGGACTGTTCCGTGAGACGTTATTGAAAGCGAGTGTCGAGTTGAAAAGCTGAAACTTACGAACCGAGCGAGATGGTACTATGAAGTTGATATTACCTAACAGTTCACTACCAAAAGCACCGTTGACTATTTTGTATAGGACACAAATCTGTTACAGTTCTGCGACTATCCAGGGTTTTCATAAGGGGAGTCTTCACGACCTGCACTAGCCATGTGCAGGCGGCATCTTTTCTCTTCGACGTGACGAACATCGGGTCCGGTGGTGTACTCGTAGGCGTCGCTCGTGGTCGGGGTTCAAAGAAGTACTGTAGATAGCTTGTTCGCTGGGAGACCAGCGCTCGCGACCAGCACAAGCGCGTCCCGCGTTGATCTCGCAATTCAGGTATAGGTCCGTATGAAGTTTGCCATAATGATGATTGATGAGATGATGAGCAGGTATAGGCCGCGCCAAACAAATTGGCGGATGTGAAGTTAGCTACAAGCTGCGCAGTAGTCAATCAACTTGCGGCTTTATGTGAGCTTCAGTCAGGGTTGGATATTGCGCATGCAGCTTGTGGTTAGCTAACTTCACATCCGCCAACTTGTGTGGCGCGGCCTATACAATGATATCCTGGTAATACACCTATTGTCTTAAAAACACTCAGTGTACGCGTAGTAGCGGTGACAGTATAGCTATACTTCTTGACTTTTATTGATCATAATTCTACTTGTCTCATATAGATAGGGTACGAGTATGTATTAAAATACCACCAGCGAAAAAAACTGACATACGAGTAAGTAGGTAGGTACGAGGAAATAAGTGCGCGTTGTAACAAAAATCTCCTTTCAGATGAGTAAATTGAGTATTTCCAATATCCATTCTACATGACTATATTTTAGTATTTCACCAACAAAATGTTCTAGGTAATTAAGCATGAAAAGGTAGCCTTGAACCGCAGATGAGATAATAGTTACTACGTGCCTTGTACCGTGATCCTTAAAATGAAACTTTTAACAAATTGAAATTCAGTGTACCTAGTAAAAAGTTTTAACAAAACATGCCCTAAATTGAGACCTTTGTCTGCTAAATTGAGCCTGAAAATAGTTATTATGTTACTGTTGATTAATTTTAAACTCGTTTTAACCGGAGATTGGACATTTATTTGGATTTAAACCCACTAGGACGCACTAAATTGCGATTTTCAGAACTTTTCCATTAATTTAAACGATAAGTAACGATTGAAATCGCCCGTAATCTAGTTTTAGTTTTACTTCATTCACATCTCTCTTTTGCACAGACATGCAGTGTATATAACAAAACATTTATAAATACCCAAACAAAAATTTTATTTGTAACTAGCTTTTACCCGCAGCTTCGCCCGCGTTGTATTTTGATTTTGGCTTATGTTTATGTCGGCTGCGAAACCTAACCTAACTGACAAATATCAAAATACCTTAGAGGAATGCTTTTGTTGGTTAAGTTACGGTTGGAGTGTATATACAACCCCCCCGTGTATTACCGCCTTGTCGTGGGGGAGGTCTGAGGCAGCTGAAAAGGCGGCGCTCGAAGTCTCCCTCTTCTTTGGGTCTTTTCCCCCAAGGAAGCTTAGAGGCTGGCACTCGAGTTTCAGCCGCTTTTAACTAAAGCAGCTGAGAGGATGGCCGGTAGGTTGCATGCCTTATGAGGAGTGTCGCAACTTAGGCGGGCTGCAGTGCCGCTCTTGCGACGCTGCATCCGAGGATTTTTTTTATTATATCGCGAAATATCCCTGACATGATCAGCAGGGGTCTTAATTACAAATGAATAAAAACTAAGTATACCTATATTTCAATGTTTTTGGCTGTTTGCAGTTATAATAAACATTACAATGGTACAGCAAAGTTTATACCTACTTGTTCCTAATTAAGTATTGCTTTTTTACAAATATTTGTGCAAAAATTCGATAAAATTGTTTCTAAGGTTTTTTCGTGTTAGATTAATTCCAATTTTTTGTTCTAAATCAAATCTCTGCTTTCCATAACCTGGGCATTCCAAGATTATGTGCAGTGGAGTCTCCTCTTTTGTGGGTTCACAGATGCACGATGGGCTTTCCCTCAACTTAAATCGATGTAAGTATTGGGAAAACTCACCATGCCCCGTCAGCACTTGAGTTATGATTCCCACTGGTGCTATTTCTCTTACGATCTTGTATGCCGCCCTTGCATCCGGAAAATATGTTTTGGTTACCGCCGCTGTGTGTCCATCCTGATACCGCCGGTTTCACTCGTCAAGAGAGTCCTTTCGGATTTCTCGCTTGACGAATGAAACGGGGCAGTTATCCTAAATAGGTCTGCACTTCGAGTGCAGTGCTGCTTCCTTTGCTAGCTGGTCCGCTCTCTCATTTCGTTCCATCCCCGCGTGCTATTTAATCCAATAAAGTTTCACTATTTTATTTTGTGCGTGTAGTAACTTTATGTTAGCTTTGAATTTACTGCTAAGGGATGGAGGGAAGATACGCCAACTACCGTTTCCAGTGCAGACCTGGAGTCACAAAAGATTTTTGCGATTTCGGTAGCCTCAAGAAGTGCCAATAACTCGACCTGTTACACAGAGCACCAATCGGCCAATTTCAGCTTGCGGGTACTGATCTCAGCGGCATCATCCTAAATGGATAATGCCGCCCCAACTTTCCCTTTAATTTTACTGCCGTCTGTAAATATGTTAATTTCTAGGTTAAGATTTTGCTCTAGTGCTGCTCCGTCTGCCAGGCATATGAACTCCAGCTCCTCCTGCTGCGCTGGGTGTGGCTTCTTTTCTGTCTCTCTATCTCCAGTTACTTGCTGGGAATAACCTTTCTTAGTTTCATAAAGCAAGGCTGCTTCTTGGACTCTGATATGACAGCCGAGGATAAGGGGCCGCGGTGGGATATATGGAACTGGTGGTGTGGGTGCCGCCACCTACCCTACCTTCCGCTAGGCCGTCAACGTGTTGGCAGACGCAGTGGGGCTGCAGGGGAAGAGAGGTGTCGGTATCGCGATTGTCGTTCTCACTGCCCTCTGCAGTTGAAGAGGCAGGCGCTGGGCTACTATGACTGACCCACTGCACTGGGACCGAGGCGTTGGAATGCTGTCTGACGTTCAGTACTGGTTAGTCCCGAGTGGTGGATGACGATGTGTCTTGTGCTCCGAAACACTCCGTCACTATGGCGAGAGCGCAAGCTCCGTTATGGAGCCCGAGTCTGGGCTAGTGCTGTTGAGTGCCGCGAAGGAGTGCGAAATATGTGGGAACGTCCTAAACTTGCCATGACAGGTTATTTCTGGCGCTTAGACGGCTCCTACCGCAGCCCACTTAGTTTTTATCCTATCCTACGGGAACTGTTAAAGTTTTTGCGATAAAAAGTGGCCTATGTCACTTTTCGTCTTTCAAACTATATTCATGCAATATGGCAAGGCAAGTTGCTCCGTTGCTGAGAAAAATTTATCGTTAAGTCGAAAAAAATTGTGGTTCCCGTAGAACCACAATTTTTTCGGGATGGAAAGTATCCCATGTCACTTTCCGTCTTCCAAACTATGCACACCCCAAATATCAAGTCGATCCGTTGCTCCATTGCTGAGAAACAGTTATTGTCCTATCCCATGGGAATCACGAATTTTCTCGAGATATAAAAAGTATTAGGATAATAGGTTATCACTTTCTGTCTATTAAATCATAGGTATCCATACCAAAAATCAGGTCAATCTTTTGCTCCGTTGCTGCGTCAAAGAGGAACAAACCAACAAACTTTTCGGATTGATAGTATTAAAGTATGATGATTCTGTACCATAAAGGTAGAATAAAAAAACATGTTGAACCTCTAATGATAGAATATTTAAAAATATTTTTAATGTCAGACAAAATGACGGCCTGGTATTAAACGTCATAGTAACATGTAGCATGCAGAGGGAAAATAACATTTTATCCAATTTTAATGTCAGTTGTCATTTTCAATCCATACTTTATTTCCTCTTCAAGGGGATATAATGGTAGAAAACAATTTGTCGCCTTGCCACGCTACTTGTGATTTATAAAAGTCTGCAGACAATGTCACCTGTCGTCTAATTACGTTTGGCTGTGACGTTTCGTTAGTAAATATTAGCGTCATAGAGGAATTAATCACTTAGCGTCTTTGTGATAGTGGCGACAGTTTCGCTTTCGAGGGTTTTTGTCCTGTCCTACAGGAACTATGAAATTTTTCGGGATAAAAAGTATCCTAAAGCTCCTTCCGCCTTTTAAACTATGTCCATGCCAAAAATCAAGTCAATCCGTTGCTCCGTTGGCGCGTGATAGAGTAACAAACCAACAAACCAACAAACTTTTCGGATTTATAATATTAGTAAGGATTGTACAAAATATTTTGTAAGCTTAATCATTTTGTTTTGTCTATAATATGCGTAGACATTAGCCAGAAAGAACATCCGTGAAGTAAATAAAAATAATCGGCCAAGTACGAGTAGGACTCCCGCACGAAGGGTTCCGTACTGTATGGGAGCCCCCCTCAAATATTTATTTTGTTTTTAATTTTATTATTTATTATTGAAGTGAATATAAAACTAAATATTCTGTGAAAATTTCAAACGTCTACGTATTACCATTATTAATATAGAGCGAAAAACGTCTAAAAATTCAGGTTTGTTGAATGGGAGCCCCCCTTAAATATTTATTTTATTTTGTTTTTAGTATTTGTTGTTATAGCGGCAACAGAAATACATCATCTGTGAAAATTTCAGCTGCCTAGCTATCATGGTTCATGAGCTACAGCCCGGTGACAGACAGACGGACAGATGGACAGACGGACATCGAAGTCTTAGTAATAGGGTCCCGTTTTTCCCTTTGGGTACGGAACCCTAAAAATTAGAAAAAGCAAACAAATTATAGGGTATGATGATGTAGCCATGAAATTCCATCTCGCACTGATCACGTCATAAGGATGACTGGATGGATGGATGACATATTGTTTACTTTATAAGTACGTTGTTTTTCGTCTTGATTTCAAAGTGTGTGGTTTTTCGCACAATGGTAGTTTTAATCTATTTGGGTTTAAGTATTTATTCAATTACGTTTAATGTGATGGTGATGACCTATTCTGTTTTGGATTTTTTTAAGTAACCGTGTTTTTTGGGAGGCACATGTTTTGGATTGTACAGAGTCATTTGACATGATGTTACTGGAACAACTTTTTCATAGTTTAGTTAATAGTGTAGTTCATACGTACGTACGTACGTACACCAGATAGTATTTGAAATGTAAGCACCCCTGAGTCGGGCCCTGCGATACCGGTCATCCTAGTGCAGGGTCCACTGGTATTTTTGTATCTATGTAATCTTCTGATAAATAAAACATTTTGTATTTTTTATACATTTTTCAAGGATTTCATTAGATGGCAAATAAATGTGTGGAAGTGGTCTTTCTTGAAACTGCAGTGGGTAGGGCACATATCACGGAGAATTGGCGACTGATGAGTTTGCAAAGCCTTTGAGAGAAGAGCATTTGTGCTACTTATGTGGAGGCAAGCGCAGCGTAGGACGTCCACTAGACTAGACAGATCATTAAGATCTCATGATGAGCTGGATTCAAGTGCTGCCGACATATATGGGAGAGAGAAATGTGTGCATCTGTTGCCTTGTATTTTTTCTAACTATTTTCAAATTAAAAGCACAGAGAACCGACTATAATGAAATAGTTTAGTGTAGTGGTATTTTATCCTCAATTCGTACAGTTTCACGAGTTTCACAATGTACTATTATTAGTACAGTATTGTTTGGCCAGCCCGCTGGACGCCTATTTAAAATTGTATAGTCGGAGCAAGCTTTTGATAGAGTTTGGTTTTAGTGCGACCTCTATTAGGTATTCTATGAGTGGGTCGCCACTCGCCTGCCGTCGACATTCTGTTGGGTAATTCTAACTTCACAATAGGATTGTTGTCTGGAGTATCATTCGTTGAAAACAATTGCGCATTAAATATTGTAGTTGGATAAGGAACTTTTGCTGACAGTAGGGGGTGAAAATAATGCCAAAATTAATCTTCTTTTTAGGGTTCTGCACCCAAAGGGTAAAAACGGGACCTTATAACTAAGACTCCGCTGTACAGCCAAGTCACATTTATTGACTAAGCTGTAGAGTTTGTGGAGTAAGGACTTGTAGAATAAGGCGTGTAGATTTAGAAGCTTAGCTTTACGTGAGATCTGACAACTTTTTGATAGTGTGAACTGTGATTTAGTGTTGGCTACATAATACATTTCACATGAAAATGTTTTTGTTAGATATTAATTACAGCTAAACAATCACTCATTCTTTTGAACATAATTCCCATCAATCCATCAATTAAATCACAATAATGACATTGTATAAATATAAATTATACAAGTAAACACAACAATGTGCCAGTTGTATGAATGACGAAAACCTACCAGATCCATCTAATTTGGTAGATTTTCGTCAGTCAGTACTAAATTAAATACCTAGAATGTCAAATTGTAAAAATGAAATATTAAAAATTGAAAAATAATTATAATGTCAAAAAAAAGTTAATAAAAAAATGGTTTAGATTAACCTAACAAGAGTTGCGAGCATCAGTCAAGAGCAAGTCGAGATAAAGGCTTATGAAGATTCAGTTAAAAAGATGTGCCGCGAGGTCTACTGTTCGGAGAACTACTACTTTAGAACAATCAAGTATTTCAGTTAAATATGCTACCCTATACCGAATCTCGGCAGGTTGACCTATACAGTAAAATAAAAAGCTCAATTGGATTTATGTGGCATTCGGTTGTACATAGGGTAGGTACTCGTTTTTTATGGGTAGCTTTCTAGGATTTTGTGGAGATCAGACCCAACTTCAGAGCTCTTTTTTGCTGGACTAAAAAACACTACTTTTTCCAGTTACCTTTCATTGTGTCACCCTACCTATCTATCTAGATTTATTATAATGTAGATTTTTTTAATATTTTATAGTCGTACTTACCTAGTCGTTTCTTTTCATCGAATTTATCTAAAGTTCAGTTAATTTGGTTTAATACTACAGTTTTTCTCGTCCTCTACCTATCCTAGCGAAATATCTCAGGCAACATTTAAAATATTTTGCAATTCCGTACATTAATCAGTTCGTTCGTTATGTAAAGTTTGCGTGTTTAAAAAATCGTTTCGGACGATATAATGTTTCAGGGGGGCAATTCTACTAAGATCAGATGAATCTGAATTGACAACATTTCAATTTTTTAACATAATTTAATTTATTTATTTTCTGAAAGAATATTGCAAAATAACATATAAATATTTTTTATTTTTCCAGTAAGACTTATATTTTCCGTAAAATTACATTTTGAAAAGTAGCTTATTCTAAAAGGACGTATCTGCATAACTAAGGAATCATAAACAATTTTACTGAAGCCTCATTAGGAAAAAAATAGGAGCTAGCGTTGATGTCACTGTCAATGACAATCAATCCATCACAACATTCACAACTCACACAAATAGGCCGGGAGGTCAGCGCAAAAAATGCAAATACTTTCTGACAACTGCATTTTTGGTATTACGTTATCATGGTGGTGTACAACAATACCCCGGAGTCAGTGAGCTCCTGAGGTTTCTTAGCGTTTGGCGGGGGTGCCAATTTAAAAAAAAAAAACATGCAACTACCTCTAAAAGCTGAAAATTGGTGTACTATGGGAAGAAAAATATAAAAAATAGTTTAACGACTGCCAATCACCTGAAATATATAACAGGGCCTGCCATACATTCCTTTATAGTTCGGAAAAAATTACAAAAAAGTTTAATGGAAACAAAAGATGCGAAATTTTATTTTCCACAATAATGATCTTAATGTTTTTTGCCCTTAAGTACATAGTTTCCGAGATATCGGCCAAAAACATTTTTTTTCAAGTTGACGTGTCAGGAACGCATTCTCTGAACGGCCGAACTATAATTAGCACCACTTTAAAGAAGAAGAATAACTACTACTTATTAAGTAGTACCAAATAACTTTTAAAATTCAAACGGATTCCTCCACCAAATGCTAAGGAACCCAGCTGACTGACTCCGGGTATTGATGTACACCACTTTGCTAACTTAATACCAAAAATTCGTCGTTTGGAAAGTACTTGCATTTTTTGCGCTTACCTCCCGGGCTAAAGCAAAATATGTCATTTGAAAATGACACTGACATTTTATTTTTAAACTACAATTTATGTGTCAACAGTCAGTGTTAAGTGTCATTTTATATTGCTAGTGTTTTTTTTTTATCATAGGCAACTGAACTTTTAGTATAAATCCCGAAACGGCTTGGGTGATGGTTTTTATCTAATATCTTAGCAGTTACTGCACTAAAAAATTTGGAAAAAGAAGCATAATGATGAGCATCCCGATATCTCGAAATGGTTTTGGAATGTCATAGCCTTATAAAATATGAAAACTTGTCAATTGATGAACCTTACCTATTCATTTTTCAGCCTTGAAAAATGTCAAACATCACACGCTTTTACGTCACTAATCGTAACTGAAACGTTTCTTGATAGCTTTCACTAAGCAAAAGTTGTGTTCATATCCATAAGCCTATCTGATCTCTATCTGATTCTCTATCAATATAACGTAAGGTAGGTTTTTTTTTTTCGCGAACTTCGTTCCAATAATGTTTTTCTATCAAAAATGACGTTGAATTTAAATATAAACCGAGTTCAAGTTATATTATCGTTATTTTGTTCGAGCGAATTTTTTTTAAACAAAACTTAAAGCACATTTTATTATTTCTGATGTGATTTTGCATGAAAGAACGAGCACCTTTTCACCGTGCATAGTTTAGTTTCGTCTCCGGTAGCTGAATGAGGGCCCTGAATCTTTAAGTTGTCACAGTGTCAACACTGGCAGTGTGGTATGTTGAGCACCCTTTGGATGGTTGTTTTAAGTACGGTAAGCAGCTACTTAGTATAAGTGTTGGTGAGAAAATAACTTCGATGATATTACAACTATTATCGCAAGTGTGAAAGCAGCAGAAATAATAACATCTAGGCACCTACTAAGTAGGTAGGTAATAGCAGGTGACAGAAATTGAAAACATAAATCGGCGCTCATAAATCGTACGAGCCTTTAGATCCCTCTCTCATTATAAACTTACAATAAAGCGAGTGAAGCCACGGGCAGAAGCGTGAGCAAATGAGCATTAGAAAAAAATGTTCTCTACCCCTGCTGTCAGTGGTTGCTAGGCAACGCTTTGTTGGTAAACATTTCACATCGAATTTGGGACAACGTCTTACTTCATTCAAATTCTATACCTACTACTATAGAATTTGGACGCCACTAGAAAGAAAAATATCAATTTAATTTTTCAATTTAATATGGAAACGTGTTTTTTTATTAATTTTTGTTGAAACATAAACATATTTAAATATGTTACAGACATTTCACTTACTGTCCTTGGTTGACTAACCGAATCGTTTTTTAAGTAACCTCTATCTCAAGCATTACGGTATTTGCTCGTCTGACCGCAGGACGAGAATTTTGCGCATTTTTCAACAATTCGGCTGGCAGAATAATCCCAAGCATTGTACGCTGCGGGCTCGCGACTCATTAGGTACATTTTGCTCGTTGGCCTACCTATTAATGCTAGCATTTCATGATTCTAATATTTGTAAAGTATTTAAGACTTATTAATGTCCTTAGTTGACTAACTGGATTGTATTCTATGTGTGTGTACCCTATCAAAAAATTTGTACAGCCGGGTCTCATTAGGATCTTTGCTCGCCTGACCGCGGAATGACAATTTTGCGTGTTTGACAACCTCTCAGCACGGATAATAGAATTAACTCACCATTAATTATAACATCTCACGTATTGTCTTACGTATCTTCACGTATATCTTACGTATTGTGCTTTGTAGACTGACTGGATAGTGTTCTATGTGACCCCTATATCCCAAGTATTGTCAGTTAGTCCGGCTCATTGCAGTATTTGCTTGCCTGACAGCGGGACGAGCATTTTGCGCGCTTGACAGCTTATGTCAGATAACAGATTTCAAATAACTAAGCATGAATGCTAGCATATCATGATTAAAATTTATAACATTTGTAACGTATACTTATTGTCGTTGGTGGACTAACTGGGCCGTGTTCTATGTGACCCCTATCCTAAGCATTGTCTGCCGCGGGCTTGCGACTCATTACAATATTTGCTCGACTGACCGCCGGACGAGCTTTTTGCGTATTTGAAAACCCAGATAACAGAATTCAATTTACTAACCAACCATGAATGATAGCGTCTTATGATTATATTAATTGTAATGTAGACTAACTGGCCCGTGTTCTGTGTGACCCCTATCCCAAGCATTGTCCGCCGTGGACTTGCGACTTTCTCGCTTGACCGTGGGACGAGCATTTTGCGTGACAACTTATCTCAGAAAACAGATTTAAAATAACCAACCATGAATGATATCATCTCATGTTAATAAAGTTTATATTGTGTACTTATTGTCCTTGGTTGACCAACTGTACCGTGTTCTATGTGACCCGTATCCCAAGCATTGTCCGCCGCGGGCTCGCGCCTCATTACGATGTTTGCTCGCCTGACCGCGGGATGAGCATTTTGCGCGTTTGACAACCTCTCAGCGGATAATGGCGCTGATTAACGTAAATATGCCTCGGGTTAAATCTAAAATGGATATTTGCGTTGGTGTCAGTTTTATGACCGAAATAACCAAACTTGATTTTAATAGAGATTTTTCAAATGTTTGTTGTGATTCAAGATTAATGATCTTAAAAGCATACCTACACATCTTCATTAGAATATCTTCAGGACGCAATTGGCAAGTGGACATAGATGTCCACTGACATGACAAGAAAAAAATGAGGAGTACAAAATTTCTTCAAAGTAGGTAGGTACTTATCTCTTTACGAATTACGATTAACTCCGCAAGAGAGAAAAATAAAATTACTTCGATGTCACATAATTGTATAGATACAAAATTGTTTGTAAAAACTCAAATCAATACCTGCACAAAAACTTGAACAAGTTCTTTAATTTCTGAAAATGCGTCCAAAATCAGTCTCAATGGAAAGAGTCAATAGGTATCTCAAATACATTTAAACGGTCTCCAAAATGACTAAGCGGACGACTGTTTGCAATAACTTCTCGAAAGCACTTTAAGCCCGTAGACTGGTTTGTAACTGCCAAATGGGCTTCAATTGGTTTGACTAACCTTTCTTCGGGCTGTGAAGATGTTTCGGAAATGAGGTGTTTATAATATTAGAAAGGTTCCGAAAAAGCCAACATCTTCCTTACCTTATTCTGATTTTATTTTGCTGATTTGATCAGAGATTGTTTTGGTTTTAACCGACTTCCAAAAAGAAGGAGGTTATATGTTCGTGTGTGTGTTTTTATTTAAATATTTTTTTTTATGTTTGTTCATCGATAATTTCGCCAATTGTAGACCGAATCGACTTTTTTAGTTCGAAAGGGTGTACTCCCGAAGTAGTCCCATTTAAATTTTACAGAAATCGGATGAACCCTTTTTGAAAAACCCAACAATAATGTAAGCAATTCGAGCGAAATATCCGAATTTGGTACACGATGAACATCGATAATTTCGCCAATTGTGAACCGAATCGAAAAATTATTTTTTAGTTCGAAAGGGTATACTCCACTTTGTGGGTGGATGGATCCACTTTAATATTAGAAATCGGCTGATCCGTTTTTGATTAATCAACAATAAAGTAAACAATTCGAGCGAAATATTCGAATTTTGTACACGATGGAAGGCGGTTTTGCCATTGTTGCGAAAAATAATTATTTATTAGAATTTTTATTTAGCCGGAAGAAGAAGTGGAACGTTTTACCGTATACAAGTCTGTTTTTCCATCTAGGTACAACATAGGTGTCTTAAAATCCCGAATAAATAAGTATCTTCTATGTAAGCGTGTTATGCCCTAGACGGCATACTTACTTCTGTTAAGCGGTGAAGGAAAACACAGAGAGAAAATAGACACATCTGAGAATTTTACATTTTCTCGAAGATACTCGTATGTAAAATCTACCAACAAGAAATTGACCTACGTGATGGAATACAACCTAACCCATACTCTAGTACTGGGAAGTGGCCCGTACTCAGTTGGTTATACGTATCTTATTACTGGGCCGATAGAGATAGTACAAATTAATTTTATAAACATTTTGATACAATGAAAAATTGATGAGACATTCCTAATTTTCTGAATTACTTTTAGTTTTTTAATGAAATTAAATGAAATAATTTATTGCTTAAAACTGTGTACAGTAAGATCTTCACAATTTTTAATATCAAGCACTTTAATACGGTTTTGTCTTTACAGACATGCAATATAGTGTTATTAGTACTACAAACGTTACTAGTTATAAAATATATAATATTTAGGTAATAATTTTTTTTAACAACGTTGCTATTTCTGAAGTACATTAATTTCATTGATGGATAGGTAGAGACATAGTAGGTATAGTCAGAGAAAAATAAATTATGTTCAATGGTCCTCAAAAAGACACTCACTCTTGAGTGAGTCATTCTTTAGTACGATTGAAACAAGTCAGTCTCATGGAAATTTGTCACTCTTAAAGGTTATTGACCTCCGGTTTTAGACGTTGCTGTATACAAAAGAAATAAGAGTAACCATGTAAGAAGTTTTCCCGCATAAAAGTACGGAACGGAGTGCTTCACTTAGCTTACAAATGCAAATCTTCTGCTATTTATATTTTATTAAAAAATCTAGGGCAGTACCGTCTTAAAATCAGAAATACGTACCTATGAAAATCGGTGTTTTCGTTTGAAAGACATAAATCCGTATGTTGTCTATCACAATAGAAAACAAAAATAGTGTTTTCGATCGGATGTTTCAAAAATATTTTTTAATTGATCTCTAAAATTTGGCTCGTGCTCATCAGCTGCCGTGGGTCGGATGGCACGTTAAATTGTGGATCCTGGTTGTTTTAACCATTTAGGTTTCAAACTATGTCAGGCGGCTTAAAACTCTGACACCAGGACAGGCTATCCAGCACATACGAAATTACATTACTAATATAGTAGTATATTAGTTTTGTTCTAATCTTTGTTGTTGTATTTTCTGTGTTTTGTTTTCGTCAATAAAATATCTGTATCTTTGTCTATTAGCCAGTCCACCTCTTCCAACTACATTTTTATCTGCAACGTAATTTTTTGTAGTCAGATATTTACTTGAGAATCTAGACAATAATATAGGAAGATAAAATAGAACATAATTTTATTTATTGACTCACTCAACACTAACAAATAACTGTAAAATATCTGAACACACCTTGAACATTTATCAATTAAGTACCCAAACAACTACAAACCGGAACAGATCATCATGACTCAAAGAGCTTGAATAACATTAGATCCGTAATGCCTTCCAAAAATCATCTTTGAATACATATTTTTTGCTAGCATCAAGTTTAGACATTAGTCACCTCGTGTCAAAGTTAATAGCTTACATGGATGTGCTTATTCATTCGTGGTAATTCCGAACTTGCTGTGGGCAAAATACTCGTGTTACTTTGGACAAATGAGCATGTTTTTTACGAAGGAGTTGTATAGGTTTTTACCGCTAAGGCACCCTGTCGTTTCACTCTATAGTAGGCCATGAGCTTCAAAGAATTATATTTTGAAAGGAACTTCTAACGGAAAGGAAGATCTATGATTGTAAAGTCTACGTACGCGACCACAGATCCAAATGTTTGACGACTGGCTAAAATTAATGACCATTTGGTGAATTGAGTGTCTAAGTTAATAGCTTATAACCTAATTTGTGATAATTCCGAAGTTGCTGTGAGCAAAATACTAGGGTTACTTTGGACAAATGAGGTTTTTCAGGAATAGGTTATTTAGGTTTTTATTGCTAAGACACTCCGTCGTTTCACTCAAGTACGATGAGTTCGGAAGAATTATAAGTAGAACTCATAGGGTAGAACTCAGCTTCGCTAAGAAACCTAACACATTTTGGGAAATTTATGTTCTACGAAGCGACCAACGTAGGAAATATACGCAGAACACAAAGGAAACGCAACGAAATCTACGAAATACCTTGTGCTTTCGTGGCGTTTTCAAGGGGCTTTTGTACACCAAACTCTCTCTTACTCGCATAATTCCATATTAATAAAGATAGCTTGTAGCTAACTTCACATCCGCCAACTTGTGTGGCGTGGCCAATACCTGCATACCTTCAATCTTTGAATATTCACTTGCTGATATTTTTATCTTTATTAATATGGAATTATGCGAGTAAGAAAGAGTTTGGTGTACAAAAGCCCCTTGAAAACGCCACGAAAGCACAAGGTACACTCTACTAGGTATGCTATGCGTACTTATGTGTAGCTCAAAAATGATTCACGAAAAATGGTATTGATTTTTATTATATTTTGGACTTGGCTTCAAAAAATGAAGAAGATAATCGGGAATCCCCATGACCTTTAAGATGTCCGTTTAATATGACACATTACACAAAAAAAGTGAAATATTCTTACATTTAGGTATAATAAATATAATATGCAGACGATCCGGTCTGACCAGAGCATTGGAGAAGCTGTGATATCAAACATAGCATACCTACTAAAGTCGTAAAAATTCTATTGTACAATATAACTTAGGTAAACGTGAACTGAACGACGCCGCTGCTATCATACTCTCTATAAAATGTTGACGATTTTCACTGAAAATAGTTAGTTCCACAACTTCACCGTTTTACATTTATGTTGGCCAGTATTGGATTGGTTAAGCTACTATAAAATCATATTAAACTACAATGTAATTTTAAAGGCGAGCTCGAAAGCAGTTGCTGAAATACAATACGAGTACTGTACAGTGCGGTTAATATCGCTTATTTACGTTCATTGGTTTAAACGAAATTTTAAATAAAGCTATTTTAAACACAAACGAAACGTTTTCGTTCTTGTCAGTGGTAATTAATGGCTTTTCAATCGGCCACAGCTGTCTCATTGGCACATTTGGAAGTTTGGTTACATAGGCGATGAATTTATAAAAACCTTATAGCATCTATCAATTACTAGACTTACGGTCCCGGCTTCTCCCCTATTTATAAATGAATTAGAGAGACTAGCCTTCTGGAAAAAAAATTTTTAAAGGTAGTATAACCGCTTTGCAATCTATCGTCTGGTTTAGAAGTTTTAAGCATATATACTATATAAACATATACTTACAGAGATATACTCGTACGCACAAAAATAGCGACTTTAGATTAACATTTAAGTATAGTAAATGTAATAAAGAAAAGCTTGTTCTGATATTTTTTTAATACAAAGAA
Source organism: Hypomecis atomaria (assembly GCA_964007245.1). NCBI lineage: Eukaryota > Metazoa > Arthropoda > Insecta > Lepidoptera > Geometridae > Hypomecis > Hypomecis atomaria. Next base: position 13,050,048 of record OZ023300.1, read on the forward strand.
AACTACTATTACAGGTACTTTTGTAATCAACAAAATGAAATGCTTTATAGTTTTTTAGGAATTCTATAGGGACATGGAATATTTTACTATTTTAATGTACTTAGGCTTGCGCGAGAGAGACGGAAGCTTGGCGTGGAAAACCCTACGAGTAGAGACGTAGGTAAGTCTATCAGTATTATCATCAATCATGAGACACGATGAACACGAGATAACATAAATTAAGCACAACAGAAGAGGGCTACACATGAATATTTGATATGATTTTATAATTTTTTTTTTTTTTTCATTTATCCTGAAAATAGGGTTTCTTGCCTAAAATAGTTTGGGAATCCCTGACCTAGACTTTTGATACTATATAGGTTTAAATAATAACATCAAAACTACGCGGCCTACTCCGCGTATTAACTAAAATAATATTATATTTCTTGTATACTTGAGACGTCCTTATTTGGAGCGTACAGCGTATTGTTGTATTTTGGCTTAACTAGCCCCAATTTTCTTTTTAACAGGATTCTGTGAACTAACGTTAATACAAGAGAAATAACTAGGTATAAGGTGTAGCTTACAAGAATGAAACTAGGACCTACTAACAACTTCAACGGCAATTTATTTTGCAAGGATCAACATAATTTCATGAACAATTTTTCAACTTTTTTCAAATTATAGTGATCTCGTCACAGGAAGGGACTAATACCCTAAACACAGGGAAACTTAGCTAGGAGTTAGAGCTCAGGCACACATACGATATAAAATTTATTTTACAAGTTTGAAACAAGTGCAATAATAGAATTTAAGAAATTACTGTTGACTTTAATTTCCTTCTAAAATGCTTTTATTACATCCATTTAAAAATTAAATTTGTAAGAGGGTAACCTCTAACTACCTACTAATGTAATTTGATTGTGAATAAAATATTTACCAACATTTGTTAAATGCTGAGAATCGTGTAAATTGTAATTTTAAGAGATAATTTATTTCATGTTATAATATTAGTTATTGATATTCAATTATAGACTATTGCAAAGTGCACGGATAAGCTCATCATTAAAACCCAAAATCAAAAAAAAACTTAGGTACTATGGGACCAACTACGATAACGCGAATGATAAATCAGCTGCTAAAGTTCATAGATTCTTGACAAAATGTATGGAGAAGCTAATATTTTTGTCCGTGTACTTTGCAAAGAAACACCTTGTATGTTGCAATAAGTAAGTTCGTATAGGCCGGGTGGCTAGCCCTGTTGTCTGAGTTTTTAAGCCGCCTGAAGGCCTCTGACATGGATAAACGGTTAAAACAACCGGACATCAGCGACACGGTAGCGCTCAGTTTTAAATGCCACCCGCGGTCACCCATCCGAAGACAGACCGTGCTGAACGTTGCTTAACTTCGATGATCGCTAGCGAACACCTAATTAAACTACGCTATCAACGCTACGTTACGCTATGTATTTCAACCAATGATTGGATTGGGTATTGAGATTCTAAAGACATATTATATTTAAGGATCACCGCTCTTTCATATGAAACAGTAATCTTATTTAATTCTTTGGCGGCAGAATTATTAAAATCGCTGCTAAGCTCTAAGGTTTCTGCACAGTATAAAGTGGCTAATCCTCCTTGGCCAAAAATGGCAACCATGCTATATGATCTACAAGGTTATTAATCGGAATGATAAATTTATTATAGCCTTCCATACATACATCAATTTTACAATTTTGTAGTCTGCCAAAAATAGACATATTTACACACACACATGGTACACGGTATTTTCATAAAAATGGCAGATTTTAAGCTATTTAAAATGCAAACCAATAGATTAATTGTATGCCTTTAAACGTGTAAGTCATTATTGTATCCGCAATACGATAGGTATACAGGGTCATAGGTATTAAACACAAAACCTTTTAAGGGCAGGTCTAGTACATCTAGACAAACTACTTTGGTTCTAGGTCTTTTGGAAAATCACGAAGATAAATCTTTTTCAGCTTTTTCATACAAAAAGTTTGTCAACGCGTGGCAAAATGTATGGAAAAGCGAATTTTTTTTTGCGAATTTTTAAAAAGGTTGAGTACAATAGTTGTTTGTCTAGATGTACTAGACCCGCCCTTAAAAGGTTTTGCGTTTAATTCCTATAACCTTGTATAATAAGTTTGTTTTTGAAAATGTTTTCCAAGTTTAGATAAGTAATGTTTTGTACCTACAAGGTTTTTTTAGTTTATCTTTCAGAGAAAACCCGTTTCAAGTGATGCTTGGTCGCCCACTTGTGGATACCTATTACCTATCATGACATCAGAGGTGAATAACCGACCAAGATGTCTCTTCTCCTTCCAACAAATTTAACTACACTAAACTAAAATCTGTGTTGTTATCTGACATATTTGCTCATGTTATGATTTTAACTAAGCTTAGTATTAATATAAGTTTGTTGTTCCAGCCAACTCAACTCAAACAAACTATATTCAATGTATAAGCAACTATACTTGGCTATCGAGGGCGGCAGTCTGGTTGGTTAAGGTTTTAATGAAATTGTCAGCAGAAAAACCAAATTTTCATGCTCCTCATAGTGATCTAAGAAAGTTCTCTTTAATCGGAGGCTTTGTAAATAATAATTATATATAATTACTGGCGTAGTACGTGGTCTCCACTCGAGAACTTTTTGACCCCATCGGTCATCAGTTCTCCGTGCTATGTGCCCACGTACCGGCAAACGCAGCGTAGGACGTCCACCCACAAGGTGGACGGATGACCTCATTAAGACCCGCAGGATCGCACTGGATGCAAGCCGCTTCCAACCGATCTTTTTTGAGATCCATAGGGCGGGGGAGGCCTATGTCCTGCAGTGGACGTCTTATGGCTGACGGATGGATGGCAAACTATATAGTTATGATTTTAATCGAAATTACATTCCACCATTGAAAATACTAAAAGTTAAGTAGCTAAATCCCAGCAATTCTATTTATGTTGATATTTTGAACTGAAAATGATTTTTAGATTTTCCTCCTGGACGAAAAATTTGAGATTACCGATGACCTATTCATTTCATTATAATCTGTCACAAAGAGATTTTTTATTTTATTTTAAGCTTGTCACGATAAATTATGTTATAGACCTTTGATGAAATATTTTGCCCGCGGCTTCGCCCGCATGATATTTCGAGGCCCTACCTTAACACCCTTAATAAAGAAGGCGGAAAATAAAAAAATAACAACAAAAAAAAAAACGATTTGACATTTGTTTGATTCGACAGTTCTTTTTTGACATTTCTTGCGCACGCTAGAATAGCTCGCAGATGGCAGAATTTTTCCTACTTTCTTAACACTTATTGTTATAATATGGAAATTTACGCGATATCATTATAATTTATAGCCTATGTGTTATTCTGATATCTCAGCTATATAATTGCAAAGTTTCATCTCAATCCGTTCGGTAGTTTTGCGTGAAAGAGTAACAATCATCCATATATCCATCCATCCATCCATCCTTACAAAATTTCACGTTTATAGTAGGAAGTAGGATTTATTATTCTGTTTTCCGCCGATCAGATCTGATATCTCCTTCTGCCGCGCGGCGAAAATGTATGCCTGTTCCTGCTGTTTCGTTTAAGCGGCGCAGGGTGGTTGCGCGAGTGTGCTTGTGTGATATTGTATTTTACCACATAAATGATAGTACTTTTATACCGATAAATGAAACAATTCGAGCGATTTTATTCCCTAACCATTCTAAAATACTTAAAAATTTACACCGTTAATGTTCAAGTTTTCACTTCTGCCGGCACTCTTGTAGTGCAACTCTGTTTTTTTTCTGCCTTAGCACTATTTTCTGTATGAAAACTAAGAATGACATATTTAGCGAACCATCTAAATAGTAGCCAAACTCGTGTATCGAGACCAGCGGACAGCGTACTATGTGGTTATCAGCGCTGAATTTCAGAGAATTTCAGGGACTATCTCTGGCGTGTCATGTGTAATGTTGCTCGTTCGTGAAATAGTTTCGGGTAGAGTTAGCTGTCTGGAGCTTTTGCCTAATCTGACTACAGTTTTGAACACACTATTTAGTATAGGTTCAGGCGGATTAGTTGAATACTTACTGTATCGTGCTCTGCACACAAAAAGCAATGTACAACTATACAGGGTTATTTCTAATCAATTAGCATCTTCAGGGGCTTATTCTGTCCATCAAACTAACAACTTTTGTTCTGCAACTTTCGTCAAAACTCAAAAAAAAAACCAGCATTTTGTCGCGGGTGAACGACATTTTTGAATAAGCCCCTAAAAGGATGCTAATTGATTAGAAATAACCCTGTATACCTCGCTGGCCCAGTACGGGGTACGGTGATTATTCAAAACCGCAATCAATTTTGTTCTACGGACTTTGATCACTTCGTCCTAAAACCTGAAACTGCATTTGAATCACCTTATTAATAAAATGAGTTATATTGGAGCACGAACCTCTACTCGAAGTATACAGATTCATGCATCGGAGTAGTTAGTCCCTATTTTGTCTCTTTCAATCCTTGAACATATTACTTGTAAAAGTAGATTTACTTTTATAGCTAAAGTAGGTTTATTTATCTGGCTCTTTCGTAAAAGTGAATCTACTTTAGCTGAGGTTGTAAAGCACGTTCTTTAGCTTCAAAAAGTACTTAATTCAATGTTTAGTCTAGGTTACCTAGAACTAACCTTTAATTATTTGTCTAGAACTTGAGTCGGTCTAGAATCCGTCGACGCCTGTAACAAACACACAAAGCTGTTAGAAATGTAATTAAGGACCGAAATATCTAATTAAGTCTTCAAGTAATTAACTAAATAAAGTACTTAGGCAATTTACATTTTGAAAGATTTATTTACCTAATGCAAAAGTAGAATTAAATTCATTGAAACCGCAGACCATAAAACTGATGGACTGTTGGCAAGTAGAAATGTACAGATGGTTTTCTGATTGGTCAATTGAACTTTGCAGTGGTCGTACCATAAAACCATACCTGCTAAGGTCTTATTAAATTAGTCTAAATAAATAGTCTATGTCAACAGTCTTACTAGGACTATCTAATTATGTTCTCATATACAGGGTCGTTTCTAATCAATTGGCATTCTCTTAGGGGTTTATTCTGTACATCAAAACTAACAACTTTTGTTCTACGACTTTAGTCAAAACTCAAAAAAATCAGCTGTTCCATACATTTGGTCCCGGGTGAACGATATTTTTCTATGGAACACCAACATTTTCATTTGAGTTTTGGCGAATGTCGCAGAACAAAAGTTGTTAGTTTTGATGTACAGAATAAGCCCCTAAAAGGATGGGAATTGATTAAAAATAACCCTTTATATTTGAGGTAGTAGAGAGATTAGAAAAAAGTTAATCTTATAAATGCCTATTTAATCATAAGTATTTCCCTCATAATTCACATGAAAATAATTTCTACCCGAGCAGTCTCCTGATTTCTTGTTCTTTGGTCGAAACGTAAAAGTTTCAATAAGGATAAGGAGCTTTACAAAAACTTTTTGTATACTGTTTTCATTTCAATGACAACTTTTAAGGCTATTATTTTTAAGCGAATTCACTTGAGTTGCTATCAACAATCTGTCAACAAGTAATTTTATTTGAAAGTTAATTTACATTCCATAAGTTTGAATTAAGTTTGTTTACTGTATTCTTAATAACCACGCATAATGCATACAAGTTGAATTGCTTTATTAATATAATGAACATTTTGAATAATTGTTACTGAAGGAGCAACCCCAAAATCATAAAACTTACACTACACTTTTACACTACCTACACATCCAGTGTGTGTCTACACTGTTTTCACGATTTTACTTTTAGTCGAACCGCTTCGTACGTATGAAGCGGTTCGACTAAACATTTCTGATTCGTACCGCCAGGGAATGGAACAAGCTTCCAGCTTTCCTGTTTCCTAAGAGATATAATCTAAAGCTTTTCAAGATCAGAGTGAATAGTTATCTTCTAAGTCTGCGTGCTTCATCTTCGACCACAACGTCGCTTACCATCAGGCGAGTTGGTGGTCAACGCGTACTTATTCGCGATAAAAAAAAACTGATTCCAGGAAAAGTGCACTGATTCTCTATAAAATTTACGTCAAAGCGGATTTGTTTGCGATTTTGGAGTTGTTCCTGTAGTAAGTAATAGTTATTGATACCACTTAATTACATAATTTGATAAGTAGGTATGTCATTTTATTTTATTTGGAAAACATACCGTGATATATATGCTAAATTACTAAGATCTTAATAATAAACACAGCTGAAAGTTTCTGCTCTGTACAAAGAAACAGTCTGTATTTTAATTTGATACCACTTAATTACATATTAGTAGGTATGTCATTTTTTTTTATTTGGAAAACATACCGTGATATATATGCTAAATTACTAAGATCTCAATAATAAACATACCTGAAAGTTTCTGGTCTGTACAAAGAAACAGTCTGTATTTTAGCCATCAATATGGAATGTATGTATAAGAATTCCTTCACTTCACGACGTGCATTTAAGAATTTGACAAAAGAGTGGCTTGTTGAGCAAACATTCTATAAGATGGAGGAATTCCTACCTAAGATAGAGTAGGTGTTGTACATATATATGTGTATATGTATATATATTTATTTTTTATTTGTCGAGGAAATTTATTTGATATAAATGTAAATAGTACGGACTTACCTATTGTATTGTCTGACATTCTTCTACCATTTATGGTTTAACGAAATGCAGAATATTTAATTATTACTATTGACAATTAGTTGATTCATTTTTTTTAACGAATTTTTTGTTGGATTTTGTTAAATGCACTTATATTTTATTAATAACAAATCATAATATAGTGTTAGCTGAAATATGTTAGTATGTGTAATGACGTGTAACTAGTTGTTATCAATAAAGAGTATGAGTATGAATGAATGTAGGTATTTGGAATGAATTTATATGAATGATTATTTATTAAATCATGTTAAATTTTATTTTGCACATTTAGTTTTCCCATGGCAACATACAGATAAAATAATACTCTAACACTAATACTAACTAAAATAATAATATACCTAGCGTAATTTATAGGTACAACATAGGAGCTGCTCACGTAAAGTGTTCTGCAAGTACTGTTGACTTCACTTACTATAGTATACATAGTTTTAGTTTATAGTGTAGCTTTTAGTAATAGCACCTGTCCTACGTGCTAAATTCAACAAAATAAAACTAACATAAACTAGGCTAAGATTTCAAGTACCTACTAACTCTCTTTGTACAGTATTATCAAATAATTGTAAATTTTAGGTTAATAAACCCTTTATTGTCCTGGCCCTGGAGTCTGTGGTTAGTAAGTTTTCAATAAAAAAAACTAACATAAACTACAAATTTTCATAAGTACGTGATAAAATGCAAGCGAAATTGGTATAGGCTACTCAATATAAATAAATTACAAAACTTAATTACAAAAACCTAAATGACACTACATCAATGATAACTACTTAAGTATATCAAATTACTAGACGACCCGCCCCGGCTTCGCACAGGTGTATTATACATATAAACCTTCCTCTTGAATAACTCTATCCATTAAAAAAAACCGCATCAAAATCCGTTGCGTAGTTTTAAAGATTTAAGCATACAGACAAACAACAGACAAAAATAGCGACTTTATTTTATACTAGCAGCGCCGCGCGGTTTTACCCGCGTTGTGCCCGTTCCGGTGGGAATTTCGGGAATTTTTATACATATAAACCTTCCTCTTGAATCACTCTATCCATTAAAAAAAAACGCATCAAAATCCGTTGCGTAGTTTTAAAGATTTAAGCATACAGACAAACAAACAAACAAACAAACGAAAATAGCGACTTTATTTTATACTATGTAAGGATAGAGAATTAAGTATGTAAAAACTACGAGTACTTAAGTAGGTATGTTACTTTTCTTAACGATCCATACATACATCCCGATAGCACGATTATTCTTCACCGGCATGTCGGGTAATAAATCTACAGGACCTATCTATGGACAGCTGTAAACGATCCCAATTTTCCCACTAATCATTTTGAAACACCTATTAGCTTTCTTCTTTATCCATTAATCGAACTTGGAAGTTGTAAAACCCATTAAACTTATCTAATTATCCATTATCTCTTAGCAACTTCACCTTTAAGTCATCAATCTACTTTCAATCAGAGCCGTAAAACTTATTTAATGTTCAGCCAGAAATTATTAATTACGCATCAAAATATGTCCACTTTTTGAATTGACGAGCCTCCTGGCGTAGTCTGTAGTATATCTGCTTTTCGGACAAACAGTCCCGTTAGACTACAATTAATCGGACAGGTAGGTTTTTTTTTTTTTTTTTTTTTTTTTTTTTTTTTTTTTTTTTTTTTTTTATTAAGAATTAAGGTTTGCGTTTGACCACATACTGCATGTTGTTAAGCAGATATGCGGTCTAGGTTGTAGCACGCTTACCTAGAAGATACCTATTTACTCGGGATTTGAAGACGCCCACATTGTACTTTAGCGGGAAGACAGACCCAGGCAAAGCGTTCCACACTCTGGCTGTTCGTATGAGGAATGAGGATTCGAAACGCTTGGTTCTAATGCGCGGTATGTCCACCATAAAAGGGTGGCGCTTTGGTCGCGTCTGTCTAGCCGTACGATAGAAGAAAGGGGCAGGTGGGACCAGATTGTGCAACTCCTGGGCGCACTCTCCGAAGTGGATCCGGTAAAAGGCCGATAAACACGCTACCTTACGTCGATGCTCGAGACTTTGCAGCTGCGACATAGTCAGAGTGTCGTTGTCGATCAGCCTCTTGGCTCGCCTCTCAATCGACTCCAGAGCCTCCAGTTGATATTTGGCGGAGCCATCCCAAAGGTGAGAGCAGTATTCCATGCACGATCTGACTTGAGCTTTATACAGACTAAGCAGTTGCTCAGGTGTGAAATACCGTCTCACCCTAGAAAGAACACCAAGTTTTTTGGAAGCTAATTGGGCCTTTGACTCTATGTAAGAGCCAAAGTTAAGAGTCGATGAGAGTGAAACGCCTAATAGTTCCAAGCTGTCAGTTACCGGAACGGAGACACCACGGAAAGCGGGAGACAATTGGAAGGGTCTCTTTTTGGCCGAAAACAGACAGGCTTGAGTCTTCGTGGCATTAAACTTGACCAGGTTAGCATCACCCCAGTCAGAAACCGCCTCCAGATTCAAGTTGAGCCGCTCGACCATAGCCACTCTGTGAGACTCGATCTGTGGCCCGCTGGTTCTTGCATCGGATGTGTAGCTCTCCACAACTGTACTGTCGTCTGCGTACCCAAAGATTCCGGGCTTTAGCAGATCGTTGATATGCAGTAGGAAGAGGCTCGCAGAGAGCACTGACCCCTGAGGAACCCCGGCATTGATAGCCATATGATCTGACGAGCAGCCATCTACGACCACTCGTATCGACCGATTCCTCAAGAAATCTGATATCCATGCGCAGAAATCAGCAAGCAGGCCGTAAGATGGAAGCTTGCCAATTAGGCTCTCATGCCAGACCCTGTCAAAAGCTTTGGAGATGTCCAAGGAGACAGCCAGCGCCTCCCCGTGCTTTTCGATGACCTCACTCCAGATGTGTGTGGCGTACGCCAGTTCCATACTCTTGCAAAGTATGGACGTGATCGAAATCGGTCTGTAATTGGCAGGGTCGGCACGGCTACCTTTTTTGGGTACAGGCTGCACGTTAGCAAGCTTCCAAGATTTGGGCACTTGACCTGTCTTCAGAGATAGGCGAAAGAGGCGAGTCAGCACAGGCGACAACTCAGGCGCACAAGTCCTCAATACAATGGCCGGAATACCATCAGGGCCACTGGCCTTGTTCACATCAAGACTGCGGAGAACCTTGAGAACCTCCTTTTGCCGGATGTGTATATCACTCATTACAGAGCCACAATTTGGCAAAGTTGGAGGTCTCGCACTACCGGGGTCCAGACGCGAAGACTCAGCAAATTGAGATGCAAATAAATTTGCTTTCTCAACCGCGGTATGGGCCAGCGAACCATTGGGTTTCAGCAACGGAGGCAGTGAGGGGCGGCAGAAGTTCGCTTCAACCGATTTAGCTAGGGACCAGAATGCCTTACTACCCGCAGGGTAAGAAGCAAGCTTATTGCCTATTCGACTAATGTGATCAAAGCGAGCCCTCCGCATAACCTTTTTACAGGACTTAGCAGCCCTATTGTATGCCTTCTTCCTCAGACGAATGTCCCTCGACTTACGGTTTCGAGCATCGGCCCAAGCCAGGTATGCCTGATGCTTTTGCGCTTCGGCGCGTCCACATTCAGGTCCAAACCAGGGCCGAGCTTTGCTAGACAGAGGCACGTCCGAAAATGGGATGAAGTATTCCATGGCGGTACGAAGCACATCTGTCACGGCATCCGCGCACGTAGAAGGATCATCGGAAGAGAAGCAAACAGGGTAAGATGCAAAGAAACACCGCATCTCATCCCAATCCGCTAACTTGTACCGCCACACTCGCCGTGACCCTTTGGGGCTGGGGTCTGACGGGGGGTAGACGGACACAGATTTCACCAGACAGTGGTCAGATGAACCTAACGGTGAGGAAATCGCCACTGAATAACGGTCTGGATCGGTGGTTAGCAGAAGGTCCAAGCAGTAGGCTGTGTGCGAGTCAACGTCCGTGTGGCGCTTTGAACCAGCTGGGTAAGATCTAGTGTCAAGGCAAGCTTGCGCGTCTCAAGCCCAGCATGGTTAGTGTCTAGGTATGGGTATAGCCACTCCTTGTGGTGGCCATTAAAGTCCCCCAGGATCACTAATTGGGCCGAAGGGTAGCTGAGTTGAGCAGCATCCGCCGCCTCACTGAGGTATTCAGTGAGTCTGGTGGTCCCCGCTATGTGATCGGTATACACAAGCGTAGATAATTTTCTCTAGGCCAGTGTCCGCCAAAGCCCAGAGCACTGAGAAAGAGGGGTCTTCAAACCTACGAAAGCGCAGAAAGCAAATGTCATCCCGGGCGTACACGCATACACCCGCACGTGGTTTGAAACAAACCACGTGCACCACCACGTGGTATTTGTTTTGCGAAGAGTATCTCATCATATTGAGATATATATACTTCGTAAAAACTTTTGATGTGTTGATACAAGGTATGAATATATAAACTTAGGTGTCTTTGTGTAGGTTTTAGAAAGACAGTCAATAATTTTATTTTTACATAATTTTTTTCATTCCAACGGCTCAAAAATGACTAATTAATATATATCATACAATCTCAACGTGAAACAAAAACAAGTAATTGGTATCACACATAATACAATATCGAGGGCTATTGCAGGGCAATTATGTTGTATGTAACTCCCTAGGGATTAAAGTGACTCAAATTTGGAATGTCTTATACGTAAGAAAACTTCTTTACTTAGAGCAATTATGGGCAATGTAAAGAGGTTTTATTTGATAATCGAGTTGGCCACGATAATCGTATAGACCATGATAATTGAGTAGGCCATGATTGTCACGAAATATTTACATTCTCTATTAACATTTCGGATTTGATTTGCATTTTCACGAAAATTTGTATGTAGGTACGTATGTTCTAATTTTTATTTTATTGTGAACAATACCGAGTTGCTTAGTGAGTGAGTTTTCTCGCAGGAGGTATGAAAAGTAGAGTATTCAAACGCTGAAACAAAGTCTTCTTTGTCTTGGGTGGCTTGAACCCCTCGCTTCACTCAGGACTTTATATGACACCCGCGACATATGACAGTACTTTGTTCCCATGTTCAATAATCTACTATTCTCACTTACTGAAACTTTAAACCACTTTGAAACGGGTTACTTAATTCAACTAAATTGTCTATGATGTAAAAATGTTTAACATTGATTCGTCACATTAATCTGACTGAAAATTATTTATTTTAGATGCTCAAATAAACATATTCAATAAAAATTGTCCGAGTTCGAATTGCTTTCATATCTCCATTGACAACGATCATCAATCATTCAAACTGGGCCCAACTCAACTGGAGATGTAGATGGATTGAAAGTAATTACTTTATATCGACTTTAAATGTCAATACCGAGCGCAAAATGGCTTCCAGTATAGCCTAATCAAACTTTTTAGAGGCTGTGAAGTTTTTTTAAAATTCATATAGGTTTGCGTTTGAGTACACACTGCCTGATGTTAAGCAGATATGCTGTCTAGGATGTAACACGCTTACCTAGAAGATACCTATTTACTCGTGATTTGAAGACATCTACATTGTACTTTAGCGACAAAGACAGACTCAGGCAAAGCGTTCCACATTCTGGCGGTTCGTATGAAGAATGTGGACTCGAAACGCTTGATTCTAATGCACGGGATGTCCACCATAAAAGGGTGGCGCTTTGGTCGCGTCTGTCTAACCGTACGATAGAAGAAAGGGGCATGTGGGACCAGATTGTGCAACTCCTGGGCGCACTCACCGTAGTGTATCCGATAGAAGCCTGATAGACACGCCACGCTACGTCGATGCTCGAGACTCTGCAGCTTCGACTCAGTCAAAGTTTCGAATATGAACGCATATGGACCGTCGTATAGTATTATGCGGTGTTATAGGCCGAATCATATAATTCGGCAGATGTGAAGTTAGCTACAAGCTGAGCAATATCCAACCCTGAATGAAGCTCACAAAAAGCTGCGTGTTGATAGGATATTGCGCAGCTTGTAGCTAACTTCACATCGGCTGACTTGTATGATACGCCCTATAACTCAATTTTTGTCCAGGAATACATTTGTGATTGGATCGTTTATACATTTTGAATAGGTTAAAACGAGTTTATTGTTCTTGCGAGTGGAAAAATGAGTATTGTTTTAACGTCGCTTTAATAATTGAACATGTAGAGAGAGAATAAGAGCACGTCATGCGTGGAGCAATCTTTTTTTTAATTTTAGTCTCTCGGCGCTGCCAAGTAGGTAAGTATATTTCCATGGATAAGTAAAATAAAAAATGTAAATACACTGTAAAAAGTAAAACTAGAGTACTGGTGGTATTAGTAATATTATTTTAATGAAAGGTTTATTGATCCTCGATGTAAAAATAGTGGTGCCATTCTTGTGTATGTCGGAAGCATGCAAATTACAAACAAATAAATACAGTACATTTCTTCATACAAATTACATGCTTACGCGCTCGCCGTAGAGCGCGTCATGTTTACAACAAAACTCACACTCAGCATACAGTAGAGTAGCAACATCGCTCGTACCAATATGCTGCACTAGCCAATGTTGCTGTACTAGCCAACAGTGAGTAGGCCGTTTTTGGCAAATTTCATGCAGTTTGGTGGATTGGAAATCGTGATACGAGTAAGTAGTTATTTGTGTTTTTTTATATTAAGTTGCATGTCTTTGTTCGTTAAAATGTACCAATATATAATTATATAGCAGTCGAGGCACAGCAAAAGGCAGGTAAATGGTTCCTGAGTAGCTGTAGACAGTTAGTGGCTATAGCAACATCGCCCGTGCTAATATGATCAACTAGAACTTAACTGATCTGACCCAATTATTTAATTATTGGCAGTGAGTACTTAGGCCGTTTTAGGCTATTTTCATGCAGTTTGGTGGATTGAAAACCGTGATAAGTCGCCACTAGTGTTTTTTTTTAATTATAAAGCCGTCGAGGCGACAGCGGTTAGCGCGTACCTACCTAAATTGTTACTAGCCATCAATATGAAATTTAAACTATGTAGCTAGTAGCAACATTGCTCGGGCCTAAACGATGTACTAGCTGATCTGACCCAATTACTTAAGTATTGGCATTGACTTGGCAGTTTTTGGCGATTTTCATGCAATTAAGTAGATTAGAAACCGTGATATGTAGCAACTTGTGTTTTTTTAAATTATAAAGCAGTTGTCGTGACGTGACGCAGTGGGTGGCGCATAAATTGCTACTTTAGTAGAGTAGCAACATTGCCCGTGCCAATATTGCTGTACTAGTAGCCCAGTTGGGTTAGTCAAAAAAAGGGCCTAATTTTTTACTGCCACTTTTTTTTTTTTAATTCCCTGTTTCCCTCGCATATAGGCAAGGTCTTTGTTTATTAAGAATATTTTGATTTACCCATACATGTTTTCGATATTTTTATTTTAATAGATATTTATCCTGAGTAGGTATTTATTTCCATAATTATCCATACTGCCACCTTTAAGGAGGGTCACAGGTAGTCTAAATCCAAAATTGCGACTACATTCCGCCGGTGCGTTAGCCGCCATCTTGAAATTAAGGGGGAATGGTTTTTGCTTAATATCTCGGTCATTTTCAACTTTTCAACCAAAAAAGTTAAGGACTAAAGTTGTTTTAAATCTGAATCTCTACAATTTACCCCTTGCAAGTTTTTTCATACGATCTGTATTTTTCTAGTTATACGCGAAAAAAGTGAAACAAAGATAATTATCAAATTATCTCGATTATTATTAACTTTATGACATAAATGTATTTGAACCATGTTGTGGAGAATTGAATTTCCTAAAATTTTGGATTCTAGATTATTTTTTTTCTGGATTCTTAAAGCTTGCAAGATAAAATCGAAATTTCAGCTTCCAATTCTTATAAGGCAGAAGACGGCAAAAACCACAACGAACTTGCAAGTGATAAGAAATTATAAATAAAGTATAAAATAAATAAAATATAAATGTTTTTAATATTTTTTTCAATATTTTAAATCGTGGATTAAAAACCATTCCCCTTTAAATTTAAGATGGCGGCTAACGCACCATTAACGGTCGCCATTATGGATTTGGACTACCTGTGATCCCCATTAAAGGTTGCAGCAAAATAATTGCTGGCGCGAATTTTTGCAATTTTAAATGCTAACCCGACTAGGCTATAGGTTGTATGACCCATTACCTAGTTACTGGCAGTGAGTCGTTTTTGGCGATTTTCATGCAGTTTGGTGGATCGGAAACCGTGATAAGTAGTTATGTGTTTTTTTATTTTTTTATTTCTTTATAAATCAGTCGACATGACTCGCGATGACCTGACACAGCAGGTGGCACGATATCGCTACTAGTGTAGAGTAGCCACATCGCCTGTGCCAATATGCTTTACTAGCTAATCTGACCCAATTACTTAATTATCGCTAGAGTAGGCCGTTTTTGGTAATTTTCGTGCAGTTTATTTCTTACCATCGTAATTTTTAGCGTTCCGTAGCAAGAGGAAGGTTCAGCTCAAGGGTTAGTCGTATTTTTGAAGGAATATGACCATGATGTGTAACTCAACTTTTGGGATTTCTTGATGATGATGTCGTTGTTCGTTATTACTGTTATAAAAATCAGCCAAGTACGAGTCGGACTCGCGCACGGAGGGTTCCGTACTGTATGGGAGCTTGGGAGCCCTTAAATATTTTTTTTTTAATTTTATTATTTATTATTGAAGGAAATATAAAACTAAATATTCTGTGAAAATTTCAAGCATCTACCTGGTACCATTATTATTATAGAGCGAAAAACTTCTAAAAATTCAGGTTTGTTGTATGGGAGCCCCCCTTAAATATTTATTTTATTTTGTTTTTAGTATTTGTTGTAATAGCTGCTGCTATTACAACAAATACTAAACCGAAATACATCATTTGTGAAAATTTCAGCTGCCTAGCTTTCATGGTTCATGAGATACAGCCCGGTGACAGACAGACAGACAGACGGACATCGAAGTCTTAGTAATAGGGTCCCGTTTTTCCCTTTGGGTACGGAACCCTAAAAAGTACCTACTTATACTGTCACATTATCTTACTTGATGTACCCATCGGAAGTACTGGCTTTGGACTTTTTAATGTAGTGTTGTTACAATCCTATTTTTATTTTGCTACATTTATTTAGGCGCATTGCACAGATGAGGCTTGTCATGTGTATCTCTGCCGACGACTTCCTGCATTTCACACAGTGAAAGGTGAACCTAAATAAGTTTCTAATTCCTCCCAGTTGAGTTTCACCTCTAATTAGACAAATAAGCCTGGTAGTTATTTAATTAGCGCTAAATAGCAGCCAGTTGCAAATAGGTACCGAAATAAATAAAGTTTAATCTATAAATACCTTTCGCTCCCGTCAGCGTCTGGTAATTTTAGGCCCTAGGGATAGTCCAGAACCTTCGAACACGGAATAAACCAGAAGGATTGTCACACTCAAATAGGGAAATCATTAAAACTACTCTAAAATATAGTAGGTTTTGGTACGCTCTTTCTGTCTTACATAGCGGATCGAAGAATGTAATATACTGTACTGTACCAGCATTTTTTGATAGTCCACTGCAGGACGTAGGCCTAGACCCACGAAGGGTGAAGAATGTAGTGGATGTCAATTTTGGACATATCATTAAATGCGCTGAGTCCAAAATTTATATACAGATTGTCACTTTCCAAAATGCTGGAACTTTTATAAGTGTAGGCATATACGTACTAATAATTCTGAAAAACATTTAAAAAGAGATTAAACTGTGAAATCACGAAAAAGAAATCAGATGTATCATACCAAAAGTTAACTGGCTCTACCTTCATCCTACTTGGAGCAGCTGATTTTTTTTTGGGATTTCCTAGATGAAATTGAAATTGAAAAATTTTATTCGACATTACAAACACAGAAAACACAACAAAAGCAATAAAAATATAAAAATAAGGAATTTATAATGTCGAAAGGGCTCACCTCAGCATTTAGCTAAATGCAGGTAGAAACCGAACACTCGGCGCTGGTTTTCTGGTTAGCCCTTTTTGAGGGTAGGTAACACAAAAACATAAAAATAATAAGATATAAGTGAAAAGTATTTATCAAACAGTGAAAAGCTAAGATATCAGTTGATGTCAGAAACCTAGTAAAACTGTTTATAATGATGACTATAATTAGGTATAGGTAAACATTTGAAAGTTTATGCGTTTTGCAAAACCAGCCTTGTAGATAAAAACATATGTACTGGCTAGAGAGTCTATCTGGTTTCTTTCATGTTCGATGTGATGAATTGAAATTTCATCCCGGTTGCTGGTAATCTCGATCTTTCAGGAAAATCTAAAGCTTGGGCTATTTTTGGGTTCTCTCTTAGTCATATTCCCAGTAAAATTAGTGTCAGAAATTATCTGAAGCGCACATGAATAGGGTACAACCATAGATATCTAGAGTGAGGTCATTTTTAGGGTTCCAAACCCAAAGGGTAAAAACGGGACCCTATTACTAAGACTCCGATGTTCGTCTGTCTGTCTGACACCGGGCTGTATCTCATAAACCATGATAGCTAGGCAGCTATAATTTTCACAGATGATGTATTTCTGTTGCCGCTACAACAACAAATACTAAAAAGAGAAACAAACCTGAATTTATAGACGTTTTTCGCTCTATATCAATTATGGTAACAGGAAGATGCTTGAAATTTTCACAGAATATTTAATTTTATATTCACTTCAATAATAAATAATAAATTTAAAATAAATATTTAAGGGGGGCTCCCATACAGTAAGGAACCCTCCGTGCGCGAGTCCGGCTCGTACTTGGCCGATTATTTTATAACAATTTGTCAACATTAAATTATTTATTGTAGATTAACTTGAACAATGCCGATTGACTTGTAGTTCTCCAAAACATTAAACCTCGCGGCATATCTATTAGCCTATATCTCGACTCGTTCTTGACGGATTTATTTTATACTCGTATATCTTGTTAGGATTGAAATACTAAATAATTTTGGTTATTATTGTCGGAATCGACTCAAATAGCGTGACAGTAAATTGGGGAAATTTGCTGTCGCACCGAGAGACGTGTGAGAGCCGTGGTGGTCTAGTGGTAGTGACACCCGCCTTACAATTGTGAGGTCATGGGTTCAAATCCCGGTCCCGTACCAATGAGTTCTTCAGAATTTATGTACGGAATTTAATAATGTCCTGCAGTGGACTATTAAAAAGGCTGGTATAGTACAGTACTGTCGCGCTATTTATGAGTTCTTTTTTGAGAGAAATAGCCTCCTAATTAAAAATCGTCGACGACAAATAAAACATTAATATAAGGTAGGGCAGGCTGAGAAGGCCCACTTTTTTACAAAATCAAATAAGTCTTAATTTTATCATCTCAACACAATAAAAACGTGTTTATGAAACCCTTCGTTCTCTTACTAATATTCAAATAAATATATTTTTTAAGTTGTGTAGATAATTTGCATGTTTTTTACCTTTCTTAAAAACCCTTCTTTTGGGCCTTACTAAACGTGGCATGTCTAATAAGGCCCTGACAATAATATAATTATTTATCACGAAAATAAGAACTTGAGATTTAAAATTTACAAAAATATGTAAATTGCAATATTTTTCGACTTGGACAAAAGTGAATCCTAACTGATATCAACAATAGTTTATAAGAAAAAAAAATATTTCTGCTAGGTAGCAAAACAGCCCGTACTCAGCCTTTTTTTACTTTTTACGGGAATGATTTTGATACAGTATATGTTTTTTTAAAGTTAATGTAATGTTTAGGAATTTAATTTCAAGATTTTTTAAAAATAAATACTTCCATACTTTGGGCCTTGATAGACAAAACTGGGTTAAAAGGCCCAGCTATATGGTTAGAAGGCCCAAATTATTGGTAGGAAAGCCATTAGAGGGCTTTTTACCAATAATTTGGACCTGGGATTTATGATATGCAAGGAATGAGGAACGGAGACGATAACATCTTACAAAGGATGATTAAAAAATATATAGAGTATAAAGACATTTTTTATATTGAATATTTAAGGGCCTTGCCAGGCTAGAATAGGATTGCAAGGCCCAATCAAGCCTTGTAAGGCCCAAAAAAGTAACTACTTGGGCCTTCCAAAACGACTTGGGCTTTGAAACCCAAACTAACCATTTTCGTAATAAATTTGATAAAAAAATCACAATCTAAAAGTAAATAGTGTTAGGTAATGATTAAATAAACATTTTAAACTAATCATCTGCTTAAAAATCTTGGGATAAACAACAGAAAACTTACTTTTTGTGTCCGAGAAAAATAGCAAAATAGGTGACGGCGTCCAAGCTCGGCGAGAAAAGTGGCGGCACTGACAAAATGGCGGCCGCCAGCGGAACGCTGCAGGCGCATTCTGCGTTCCTATTGGTCCGTTACTCACGTGACTAGAGACCAGTGCGCTATGAATGTATTTAATGTGTTTTTTGAAACTTGGGCCTTACAACACAGCGGGCCTTCTCAGTCGGCACTACCTTACATATTTGAAACTGGACGAGATTGGCACAAGTTCGAGGTGAATGGCCTACAAGAAGAGAGGCCTATGCTCAGCAGTGGGCGATTACAAGCTGAAAATGATGATGGTAATATGAAACATGTGTACCACGTTTCGTTGAGATTTGAAATGCGACCTGTGGAAAAAAATCAACATCCGGACGATCAAAGCAAAATCGTAAAATTGGACCTCTTTCATTTCGTTTACTCGATCAAACAAATTACTTACATATAAGTTGGAACCTGTCTACATAAATACTCTTTTATAAAAAGTATATCGCCGGGTGGCTAGCCCTGGTGTCAGAGTTTTTAGGCCGCCTGAAGGCCTCTGACATGGCTAAACGGTTGAAACTACCGGGGCCTACAATTTAACGTGTCATCCGAGCCACGGTAGCGCTCAGTTGGAAAATGCCACCCGCGGTCACCCATCCAAGTACTGACCGTGCGAAACGTTGCTTAATTTCGGTGATCGCTGACAATCACCTAGTCAAACTACGCTACGAGCGCTACGAGCGCTACGATTGGAGAATGGTAAATAGAGATATTTTATGCTTTCGGTATCATAATTATTTTTCGCAAAAAATTGCAGAACCGACTTTCATCGTCTACAAAATTCGAATAGTTCGCTCGAATTGATGTATACAATTTTACATCATTGTTGATTTTTCAAAAACAGCTAAGCCGATTTCGATAAAATTTCAATAGGACCACCTTTCTAACTAAAAAACAAATTTCGATTCGGTTCATAATTAGCGAAAATATCTATGAACATACCCAAAAAAATGACATACTAATGTGACATATAAAATAAGAACCTACACCTTTTTGGAAGTCGGTTAAAAAAAAGGATTTAGCTTCATTGATTTAAAAATACCCGCAATTTAGAAATAACCTTACAGACCAAGGTTAACTACGACAACTAAATCACACGCTACGCCTTACATCACGCAATTAACAATGAGTTTCATTAAAATGGTCAGCAAAAAATAGACGTAATCCTATCAAAATATGATTGGTTTGCAAAAAAGTAAACGGCTATCCAAAAATCTAAAAAATTATCAATAAAATTTAAATGGTTCATTGAATATTTTCGTCAGCATAAATTAATAGCAATGTATCATGTCTATGCGATCTATGTCTAAATGAGCTGCACGATAGCCAATAAATGTTAGCCAGCAACTTAGGTTTTTACAAGTAGGTAATAATATGTTCTCAGGGTTCCACAAAGGAATAAAACCACTATTATTTGAGTAGGATAAGATAAGCTGCTTTTTTTATACGGCTAACGAGTTTGTCCACACTATTGTTTTTCTGGGTTTACAAGGAAAAAAATCGATTAGACAAAAAAAAATCTAAACATTTAACATTTCATGCGATTTGAATCGATTAAACAGCAAAAAATATTATAAGTATTTTGCTGATCAAAAATAGCTGACCATAATAAACTTACTGTGGAACAATTAAATAACTTCCGATGTCCAGCTTATACATGTACACACACTAAGAATTTAATGGGACAAAAACTGACCCAAATTGTCCTACAGCGTTGTTGTTATTACAAATGTCCATTTACATACGTTACATGTCGGCTGTGTATTACTGCAATTTATTAAAGAACAGGTAATAAGCAGTACTGGTAAAAATAATCGGCCAAGTACGAGTAGGACTCACGCACGAAGGGTTCCGTACTGTATGGGAGCCCAACTTAAATATTTATTTTATTCATTTTTTAGTATTTGTTGTTATAGCGGCAACAGAAATACATCATCTGTGATAATTTCAGCTTTCTAGCTATACGGAAGATTTTTTATGCAGTGCATATAATAATATTTTGTAAGTATATGGGAAGTTTTATAAAATAACAATTAAACCTGTAAATTGGTTTCACTCACTTTGTTACAAAAATATTGAAATAACTTATAAGGAAAGTATACAGATAAATGAGGTTATCATGGTCACCCTACTCTGTCTGCTGTATACTTGAGATACGTTACCCGCGCTGTGAGACAAACATACCTATACCTACTGTGCAGCCGCGCGCGGCGCGGCCAGTAAGAAAGTAAGTACTCGTAGGTACAATTATCCTCATACTTTTATTACTGGTTTGGGATCGTTATGAAGAATTTTTTTTGTGCGACATTTTCGCTGTGCGCAAAAGCACTTTAATAAAGATTAAAAAAAAAAGAATTTAGTTAGATGTTAGTTAAAATGAGAGTTACCTACATTATTTATTTTACTAGTAGGTATGAAGTTTAAACTGATTACTAAAGGTCAGTAACCTTTTTACGAACAAAAGTGAGTGTTTCTTTACTATGGCGTATTTAAAAAATGGGAATCAACTTACGTACCTACTATTGTGAATTGAGTTTTGTCGATCCACAAAATCGATGAACGCCTGGTTTGACGAGAGGCACAATCACTCAAGTGTTATTTTTAGGTACCAAAGTTCACAGTAAAAGAGAATTTGAGATGAAGAGCACTGTTTCACTGTTCATACATTTTCTTTTTTACTTTGTTTTTAGGGTTCCGTACCCAAAGGGTAAAAACGATGCTTTAAATATTCACACAATATGTAGTTTAACTTACAAGATAAAATAATAAATTAGTTATTTAAGGGGGCTCCCATACAAGAAACGGGATTTTTTTTGTTCGATATTTATAACGGCAACAGGAAGATGCTTCAAATATTCACAGAATATTAAGTTGCATATTACCTTCAAAATAAATAATTAAATTAACATTAAATATATTATTTTAAGGGGGCTTCCATACGGTACGAAACCCTTCGCACGCGAGTCCAACTCGCACTTTACTTCAACACGCCGATTATTTTTCTTCACTAAAGATTAAAAAAGTTATTGCTAAACTGATCCTATATTGTATTTTAACGCAAGGAGCCATCGCTTTCACAGAGAAAAACTCACAAATATAATATACAAATAAATATTAAATATTAGGCGATATCTTACACACGGTCTCCGACCCCAAACTAAGCAAAGCTAATGATATGGCTGCCAGAGACTGATATAATACAAATACATACTTTAAATACTTACATACTTATATAGATAGTACCTAAAACATCCAGACACAGCAAACATCTATGGTTATCAATAAAAAATGCTTGCCCTAGGTGGGAATCGAACCCACGTCACTTTGATTCAAGTAACCACTGAGCCACCGAAGCCGTCAACAAGTTGAGTCAACCACCAACCGTGTAGAACGAATACAAAAATTGGTCCATCCGACCGTTGACTGGACGGTCGGCGGTTCATTCCGACCGTGTAGAAGGGGTTTAACAGAGACCAGAGAATTAGCGAGTTAAGCCCCTTCCACACGGTCGGAATGAACCGCCGACCGTCCAGTCAACGGTCGGATGGACCAATTTTTACTTTTCGCCGCCGCCGCGCCGCCTAGCAATGACCTTGAGTAGGGTGCATACGTATGTCTTTTTTTCGGGTAAAAAAAAATTGAATTAAAATGTTTTTTTATGAGCGAAATATGTTCTATTAATGATACCGATTGCGCGATAAAAATTTGTGCACTGAATAAACGGTCACCCTGATAACGGTTCATGAGATACAGCCAGATGACAGACAGACAGACGGACAGCGGAGTCTTAGTAATAGGATCCCGTTTTTACCCTTTGGGTACGGAACCCTAAAAATACTACGCTTGGAATAAACACAAATACTCGTAGGTACCTAGTTGAAACAAGCTCGGACACCCATCTACTTACCTCAATATTGCACTAGTTACAAGCCACAAGGTTATCCAAAATTCATCCATTATTATATACTACGGGAGGAATCGCGCTTTAAAATTAAGAGATAAATAATTACCTACCTCGTCATCCCGACGTTTCGACCAAGTTGCATCGATCGTGGTCACGGGTAGACACAATGTGTTCAAATCGCGAAAGTTTAAGAAAATAGACTCTATTAAGGTCGATTTACATCAAACGAGCGAATGCTCATTCTATCCCCACTACAGCTAATTCTTCTAGTGTAAACAGGCGTAGAGCATTCCTTCGTTGTTCTTAGTGCGTTCGCAAAGATTCTATGGAATATTCTAAGAATGCTCGCTCGCTTGATGTAAACGGCGCAAGAGCGCGCGAACAGTTGCTTAGAGCGTTCTAGCGTGTTCGGACGTGCTCGCGCCACTGAGCGGTCTCATCAAAGCGTTTTTCTGTTCTTGCTCTTGTTCTAGCTCTAGCTCTATGTTCGTTTGATGTAAATCGATACCTCTAGCTTTCGTTTACACTAAAAGATTACGAAAGAATGCTCTTGTTCTAGCTCTAGCTCTATGTTCGTTTGATGTAAATCGACCTTGAGACCATCATTATGAACAACTGTATCTATGGGGCCAACCCGGTATATGGGAAAAATATTCTCCTTTGGCTCAGCAGATAAGTCTGTAAGTACTATATATCTTACAGACATACTAATGTAATGTACTAAGTAATGTTGTTTATTTCGTACAGAGGATACTTTTTGATCAGTTTATAGGATCATCTAGAAAGGCCGAAATGGCATAAATTTGACCATCGTTATAAACTATTTTACTTCGTCTAGCCATGTCAGAGGTTTTCAGGCGGCCTAAAAACTCTGACATCAGGGCTAGCCACCCGGCCTATACGAACTTACTTTTACTTACAATGAGAGCACCAGAAACAGAGAAAAGGAATCCTCTGTTCCAAACGAAATTGCTAATCAGAATCGATCAAAAGTTTGAAGCAGCTGATTTTTTTCCACAAGTCCGCGTTGTTTCTTTTGTAAAAGTTATTTAAAAAGGATGGTTTGAACTAGTCTCTTTTGCAGTGTTGCCAACTCCAACCAAGATGAAAATTGTAAAAAAGCTTTAAAAATGCTAAAACACTAGAATACTGCAAATTCTAACTCAAAAAACGAAATCTACACTTACATTTATTCTAGAATAAATCGAAAAAATTGTAGATCTACAGTTAAAACTGTGGAGTTGGCTACGCTGCCCTTTCGGCTCAGTACTGTACTGTACCAGCCTTTTTAATAGTCCACTGCAGGACTTAGGCCTACCCACAAAGTGTGATTGGGCCATATCCACCACGCTGGCCCAGTGCGGGTTGGAGGATTCACATACGCCATGAAATTTCTTCTTTGGACATAATGCAGGTTGCTTCACGATGTTTTCCTTCACCAAAAAGCCAGTGGTGTAAAATTCCGTACATAAATTCCAAGGAATTCATTGGTACGGGACCGGGTTTGAACCCACGACCTCACGATTGTAAGGCGGGTGTCATTACCAACTAGACCCCCACGGCTTCACTCAGCACACCTTTTTTTCGGGTCAGTACACCCTTTCTGAATTCTAAACTCTTTACTTACTTTAAATTTACTTTTTTCACTTCGCTTCCATTACCTACTTCGCTTACATATTTAGGAGTATTTTCGTAATGCAATGGAAAAAACGTGTTTGTAGCTACAGCATAAGAATACCATAATATTGGGCTTTGTGATTTTATTTGCCGTAAACATCGCGTTTTATATGATTCCTATGCCACCTTGACTTAATGGAATGAGGGTAGTAAAAATAAAAATATTTGGCGGTTTTTGTAGCCGAGTAAAAGAAAATACATAAGTATTTAAAGAAAATAACAAAAGCACGTTTGGAATAGAGTTTTAAAAACAAGATTATCCTTAAATTGAAAAAAAAAATGTCGAAACACATATAAAACAGCTTAAAATCTAATGTCGTTTTTATTTTGCAAAAAAACACATAAAAATGGCAAAACGCAATTTTCTATACAAATGTTTATTGACTCTTAAATACAAAATGTCATACAGATTATTTTATGGTTGGTACCTTCGTAAAAGTTGTTCATAATGATGACTATTTACACTTTTTAAAGTCTCTGCACTTTGGAAAACAACACCTTGTTTGTATACAGATAAAATTTCGAAACAGTTTACATTAAAACTATGTTTAACAAAATAAATGACATCGTTAATGATCAAAAACCTAATATTTTTACTTTATTATCCTCTTCTAAGAAAGCTAGAAAATATTAGAGCCATATTTTAAAATGTATCTCCTCATTAATTTCCTTATTATCTAACGAAATATTTTCTGCAGAAAATAATGGTCTCCTCTAAAATCTCAAAAGTTAGGATAGGCTCATTTGAATAAATTAATAAACTATAACATGGGTTTGGGTTGTTGTGTATGTGTGTATGTGTATTTCAGTGTGAAAATGGATTTGATTTTTTGCACTCAATATTTTTTATGTATATGTAGTATTATTCATATCATTGAATATCTTCAAATTGTTCTTACTTATAATGACTGCATGATAATTACCTTGGCGTTCGGTTGGGCAAATTAAAATGAAAAAGAGCATATTTTTATTTCACTTTAGTAGTAGAAACAATACCTGTCGCTTGCCCGTCTTACATACTGCTTAGGCATGATCTGAATGACTGACTGCTTCAGTGGCCCAGTGGTTTCATGTATGTATGTAGTTTTGATTTGAAAAAGTTGATTTGATAATTTTATATGAATTTTTATTGCTAATTTCACCATACGAAGACGCGCTCCCCTCGTCCCATCGCCGTCTCACTTTGTTCGCAGAGCGCGTCTACGCACGATACGCTCATAAACTAACTAAATGACACCGAGTGGCACAAAAATACGTCTCCCTGGCCCGATCCTTCCGAAGAAAAAAGTTTGAGTCTATGGTCTGCTCATTAACATTTTAGGTGGAGGTCCAACTAAATTTCTACCTACAATTTCTAGCCCGAACATTGTTTGCGAACAGAAGTTAGAGGTCATAATTTAGGTCGTTCATAATAAATTAAACTGGTCGACTAGTATATTTCTGAGACGCTTTCAGACTACGTGATAACAGAAAGTGAAAATATTTTGCAGTCATGTAATCTATGATGTCATTACTTAGAAAATCTGTATGTATGACTTCGTTTCACAACAAATGTAATTTTGAGTTTGAGTTTTTTGCTCGCTATTAATAACGGCAAGAGGAATGGGCCTAAGGGGGCTCTCCAACACGGTACTCCAGAACTCTTCGTGCGCGAGCCCGACTCGCACTTGGCCGATTTTATTACCCTTTGGGTACGGAACCTTTAAAACCTACAACAGCCTGTAAAATTGTCGGTGGATAACGTAATGTGATAACTCCTCCGTCCAGAATAGTTTGTTATGAAAGAAATACACCCAATTTGGGTACATTTATATCCCTGTTGGTGACATGCATTCGAGTCCCATATCAAAGAGTGATTAGGATCCTACAGAAACTGGCCCGATTTTATACACCTTAACGTAAAGGGGTAAGGGCTAGAATTGCATGTTTGGTTTGAAAGGTCAGCATCAAAGATGTAAAGCTGTGTACACATACCAAGTCTATGTACGAAAATGTAACGAAGCGAAAAGTTTCTGCGCTTGTAATTTTATAAGAGAAATATTTTCCGGCGTCTTGTGAAACTACCTCAAAGTAGAGAAGGCTTAGAAATAAGGCTTACAATGTGTACATATTACATTGTAAATCTGAGGTATAAATACTCGTATACGGAACATTTTGTTTATTAAAGAAGTTTTCATACATGCTAAAGATTGCAGACTTATTTCACATCACGTCTGCCTTCATCCAGCGCGTTTCTGCGATCTTAATTATATCGGCTATCCACCTCGTCGGTGGACGTCCGTGGTCTCCATTCAAGAACTCTACGGCCCTATCGGCCGTCTTCTCTTCGAACTGTGTACCCTGCCAACTGCCATTTCCATTTGCTAATCCGCTAGGCTACACACACGCAATGTGTTGCTAAAATTATTTAGTGACATCGGAGTTGATTCCAAAATAAATGGTGTCAATTTTTTTTATTTCACTCAGACTTGGTCACAAGAAAACGACATGACGCTCCTCTCTAATATTAGTTTATGATACTCTGTATCCAAAGTATTAATTTAGTTAAGTAGACACATTTAATTTCATCTTCCCTATTTTTCAAAACGCCCATTTGCAATGCCCGAAAAGGGCGACTAAGTTTGTAAGTCCAAGGTTTTATTTTAAGACCTTTCTTTGTAACTCTTAGTGGCAAATAAATGAACATGAATTTGAACTTTAGATTGCTCTAGTACATAGTTGTATTTGTATCTCTAGATTCTATAGATCCACTCAGAATAATAATGCACACAAGTTAAGTTTCAGACTATTTGGTGGGTCGAGACTTTCCAAGTATGGCTATAGAGCAATACGGCTTAGGAGTGTGATTACACCTTTATCCTCAACCCGTGTCTTCCACATCAACAAGTAGGAGCATAATGACGGCAATTCAATATGTTTACGGCCTTATGGAAACGAGTCGTGTATAGAATTATGGGAACGAACTTGAGGGGAGTATAATTTTGGTTCTTTTGATTGTAAGCTAAGTATACGGTATAAATGAATGAAAAAAGGGGTATTTGTAGATATAAGATTACCCTATGAGATAACATACTGTGTGGTTCAAACACAAGAGCTTGAGGAAAAGGCAGAACATGTTTATAGAAAAAATCATAGTCTGTTTTAATGTTGATATTAAACGATTTGTAAGTATCGTATTTTTATCGTGAAAATAATTTTAGATAGGTATTTTGTGCAAAAAGCTTATCATTATCAAACTTTTAACCAACAGCTTAGGAAATGACCACTTTTAAGTTAGGTTTAAGTATATTGTGTAAGTTAATGCTGTTTTGTTGGTCAATTATTTTAATTTTCGACGTGTGCACAAAAAGTTTATCTGCAAGACGTCATGAGAATCGATTTAGGTAGCATTAAAAGTTGATTCAAGATAAAAAAACCAAGATAGAAACAAGACAAACATCATATAAGTTAAATAAAATCATTCAAAAATAATCAAATGTAGACACTACACCGTTGCACCACATATTTTCAAACAGTTCTTTCACCGGCCATAACACCTCCACAATACTGCTAGCTGGCCGTTTATTGCTTCCCAGACGTTTTATTTAAGTTAAAAATGTGTTAAGAGATTTACAACACAAGTGAAATCATTAATCTCACCATTCAAGCGAGGCGTCGGCGAGATCAAAGAAAAAGCCCGAATAAAAGGTTCCTAGCCCTTTTTATGATGAGCAATCTCGCACAGGTTTCTAATTAATTCATCAAGGTGCTAGAATCAAATAAACATTATAATATGTATGGTGTTGCGTTGGGTTTCGACATTGATTTGGTATAAACAGCTTGGTGTATTTTGTCCGGTTTTTTAGAGCGTTCACGGTAGACTTTTTGTCGGTGAGAGTCCGGCTTTTTGTGACAAAGTTAAACTGTATGACGCAATGTCACGGCAGACAATACTGGCAATAAAAATGCAAATATGCTAATAGTAGTTTTTTAGGAACACATGATAATTATACGATGAAATCAGCGAGTTGATTCTGCTAAGATCAAACTAATTTGAGACGAACCTTATCCGTTTTTGCGTGTTGGGAAATATCAAAAAATCACACGCTACTAACTCTAGGAAGGATCTAATATTCCGCAAAGCAAAAATACTTATGAGGTTTACATGCGTTCTAGTTCATATCATACCTGGTAGCAGGGCTCAGGTATGTGTGACAAGTAGCCAAATGTACCTAGTTAACTTTCGGAAGCGCGAGAGAATGTTTCTTAAAAACTAGAAATAAAACTAAGTTGTTGCCGATGCGAAGGCACTATAATTAATGAATAAAATACACTGATACATCTTACAAGATAACTTAGGCATCTAGGTGGTCTTATTCGCAGACGCATAGTCAGCTCTACTGATAAGACCAGTGCTCGGTTTGTTTCTGCGAACCGGCCGCTTATCTCTAGTATTAAGTTACGTGGGAACATACATCGAATTACATCGCTTAGAGTAATAGAGGTGGTGCTGTTCGATGAGAAAACATAACGTCTCCCTCCCTAAGCGAAAAATTATCCGAGCACTCGATTTTAGAGGGATTCCGATAATTTTGAATGAAAGGATTAATTTTGGTGTTTGAAACATAAAAATAATCAAAACTATACTTAATACTACTAATCCTAATGCTATAACACTAATTATAGAGTCCGTTTCTTTGCTATCACCGAAAATTTTACTGTTCTTCAAAGCAAAGGCCATGTATTTGACTTCGTCAAGTGCAGCCTCTCGTATATTGAGTGCATGTGAACTGGACATTTCCTCGACCGCGCGTAATTTTGGTAAGTTGATGATGAGTAGTGGGGTCCCTGGGTCCACTTCGGTGTAAAGACGGTGGTGCCGGATGGTCGTCCCGTTGACAGTGACATCACAGGGTCTTTTCAGCGTAACAACGTGCGTTCCGCATATCTGCTGCTTCGAAGCCTCTTCGCCGCAGGTCTCTGTGAGGGTTGTTACCGATCTGGTGAATAGCATACAGTTGTTTCTATCTATTTGCTGCAGCTTCACATCCTCGAAGTGAATGGGGTGCTGCCAGTGACGTCCTCGTATCTCATTAGTTTTTCCTAGCAGGAGGGTCCGCTGTATGGGGCGCGGTTGTCATCGTCGCAGAGAAACTCATCTCCAGCAGCGAGTGAGCGGCACGGCATTGCGATCGGCTGATACTTCAGCTCTTTCGCCAATAGGAATGGGTACTTAGGAAATATGGCAACGGTTAGGTTTTCAGGTTTGAGGAGGATGGGTAATGTGTACAATTTAAAATAGTTATACGTAATATTATCGGTCAGAGGGATTTCCAATATAAAGGTAATTTGGTCCTTTTTGATAAAAGATTTAACATCAATAGTTTCCTCAATCTTAATTAAATTAAATTCATTGGATACATATACGAGGTTTCTAGATTCTGCTTTCAAGTTCAAATGGTATAGCAGTTTGGTGGAATTAATTATAGACTGGTGTAGTATGGAGCTCTTGCTCAGAGCTAGAGCGGTTTCGATTTCGCTTAATCTAATGAATAAAGTCCTAAAACTACTTATGAATAAACTATATAGTTCTAACGCATAAGATGATATCCTTAAATTATTTTCTCAGATTACAGTCTCTTTAAGGGTCCTGTTAAGCAAGCAAAAGTTGCAATAACATTTCTGAAAGTAACATCAACGAGCTTGTAACTGTAACTATGTTCCAGCAACATTACTTACATAGGTTAGGTAAATAAAAAGAACAATTCGTAATGTTGTAGGAAAGTTGATAAAAAAAATATAACAATAGACCTATTGTCGCAATGTTATACTATAAAACATTTCAGAAACTTTCATTTGTAAAGTACAGACAATGCCAGACAGTGAAGTTAGTAAAATTACATTGCAGCAACGTTTTATTTTGTAACGTCCCAATCACATTTTTGCAACAATGTTAGTTACTTACATTTAGGTATGTTTGGGAGGCTATATCCCTGCAAAGTTGAAACGTAAACTTTCATGCGAAATATAACAGTAACATAATAAAATATTTTTTAATAAGTTTCAACATAACAATAAGATCTATGTAAGTGACATGTTCCTGCAAGATGATGTTCGAAATTCACAAATGTGCCATATACAAAAACTTACTACAACTTATTGCAAGTTTCATGCTTAGTGGGAAACTTAGTGGGGTACATGTATTCGAAGTCGTTTGAATGGTCATATTTGTATAGTCCGTACATGTCGTTTTTGTGAGTATAAGGGTAAGTATCATCAGGGTAAAAATTTTGTCCATCGTCGTCACCGGTTATCTCGTAAAGCTTAAATCCAATAGAACGGTCGCCGGATTGCAAGTGTGGCGGGTTAACTTGTTGAGGTTGTTCATAGGGTGGCTTGTACCCAAATTGGGGTGGCTTGTACCTGAATTGGGGTGGTTTGTACCCAAATTGGGGTGGCCTATGACCTAGCTGAGGGGACGTCCCTAATCGGGGTCTGAACCCTTGCTGCGGTCTTGATTGTGGGCCTAATTTACCAATCTGAGGTGCGGAGCCTAGCTGCGGGCGGTAGCCAAATTGAAGCTGTGCGAACCTTGGAACCGGTGGTATTTAAATTTTGGTTCCTTGGTATACCGAACTGGAATTGAGGCGCGGGAATCGCGGGCCTCATGATATTCTGGCTACAAGGCATTAAAAACTGAGATCTTAGTAAATTTGACTTCATCCCTGTTCCTTGTTCCATTTCTAATTAATTTTATTTTAATATAACTAAAATAAAATTATTCACACCTAATTCAGAGTCTCGGTAGAGTTTATACCGACACTTTTACTTAATATTAAATATTTTATCCTTAATTAGCAAAATTTTATCGATTTGAGACAAAATTATCTGATACTATTACTATTATTAAATACCTATCCTTAACTAACACAATTTAATCGATTTGAGACTAAATGTTCCGATACTATTACGAACTTTTATTATATATCCTTAATTAAAACAATTCAATCGATTTGAGACTAAATGTTCCTAACCTTTTACTTACTTTTATTAAATGTCCTTAATTAAAACAATTCAATCGATTTGAGATTAAATGTTCCGATACTATTACTTACTTTTATTAAATGTCCTTAATTAAAACAATTCAATCGATTTGAGATTAAATTTTCCGATACTATTACTATTATTACCTAAATATCCTTAATTAACACAATTCGATCGATTTGAGACCAAATTTTCCGATACTACTACTATTTTTAAATAATATATCTTAATTAACACAATTCAACCGATTTGAGACCAAATTGTCTAATTTTACAATTAACACAAGCAAATCTGACCGATGACCAAGGTCAAAATTTACAATATTCGAGGAAAATGGGGGTGGAAGGTTAAGGAAGGCGAAAAAGGCTTACTCACCAACCGACCTGCACCTTCTGCGCCCGTAGATAACTTATTTGTTTGGTTCGTGTGGATAGCCGGAACGGATACAACTGAATTCAGTATTAACACCGTTTACTTAATACTGCACAACGCGGGGGGAAATTCACCGAATTTAAGAGCGAACTTTTCGCGCTGGCAGCTGCCGACTATCCTACCGGCTGCGCCAGTTAACTTTCGGAAGCGCGAGAGAATGTTTCTTAAAAACTAGAAATAAAACTAAGTTGTTGCCGATGCGAAGGCACTATAATTAATGAATAAAATACACTGATACATCTTACAAGATAACTTAGGCATCTAGGTGGTCTTATTCGCAGACGCATAGTCAGCTCTACTGATAAGACCAGTGCTCGGTTTGTTTCTGCGAACCGGCCGCTTATCTCTAGTATTAAGTTACGTGGGAACATACATCGAATTACATCGCTTAGAGTAATAGAGGTGGTGCTGTTCGATGAGAGAACATAACGACCTACTATCTGAAATTTTTGGTTTTCAGGCCAAGTTTACGCACTTCTGATGAGTTGTTTTTTTTAGAAAGGCATTTATGACAATGTAAATCTTCGTCTGTTTAAAACGCTCTATTGATTGGTGTAGTTATTTTAGTCAGATTTACGAAATAGCCAGCTAACTAATACTAATAGTCAATTTGAATAAAGACGTCTAAAGTTATCCTAGCATGCAAAATGCATTCTCAACTATTCCTAGCTCCTAGTTCCAAGTTAAATAGAGATTCGTCTCAATCAAGTAACTTTGTCCAGGAATTCTAGGACTCTATATATCTCTCTTAGCTCGAATTTGACTTTACGTCTGGGTAGAGGTTGAAACTTTATATCAAAAGTCTCTCAATGTTACTTAGCGTCTCGCAACTTGAATCCTTAGTTTTGTCTGCTTTTAAAGATAATGGTTTGGTATTTTGATAGGTAAGTACTTGATAAGGAAATACCATTTATATTTAAGTATGAGACGTTTTTCAACTATATACAGGGTTATCTGCTTGCCCTGTACTAAGCCGAAAAGCGGTGATTAAGACCATCATTATGAACAACAATTGCAAAAGGGGCAACCAAAAACTCGAGAAAAAAAACAGCTGTTCCATACAAAATCGCACATTGAAATCGATAAAATGTATGAAACAGCTGATATTTTTTTCGTATTTCGAGTTGACTCCATAGTAAAAGTTGTTGAGAACGGTGGTCTGAATTACCTCCTTTCCGCTTAGTTTACCAGTTCTGGATAACCCTGTATGTATAATCAGCTAATGTGCTAACTTTCATACATTCATCAGCCATCGAATATCCAATGCAATCCTGAGGACTTATGTCGTCCCGCCTTATGGGTAGACGTTCTTCATAATATTATTTTTTATAGTCCCCATCTTTCATCCGATTCATCATCCGATCTTTCAAGCTCATTGGGCTATAATAATACTAGAAGCTTATTAATAAATCCTAAGAAAAGAAACCACCTATCAGATCTATTTATTGTTCATTTTTAGGGTTCCGTACGTAAAGGGTAAAATCGGGACCCTATTACTAAGACTCCGCAGTCCGTCTGTCTGTCTCCAGACTGTATCTCATGAACCGTTACAGCTAGAAAGCTGAAATTTTCAGAGATGATGTATTTCTGTTGCCGCTAGAACAGACAAAAACAAATACTAAAAACAAAAAAAAAGTATTAATTAAGGGGGTAAAATCCTATACAACAAACCCGATTTTTTTGCCTTTTTGCGCTCTATATTTATAATGGTACCTATCAGGTAGATGCTTGAAATATTCACAGAATATTTACTTGTACATCCACTTCAATAATAAATAATAAAAATTAAATACTTAAATATTTAAGGGGGGCTCCCATACAGTACGGAACCCTCCGTGCGCGAGTCCGATTCATACTGGACCGATTATTAACATCGAAGAAGTATTGAAGATTGTGGATTCTTTCATCGATTGCGAGAAAATCACTTAACAGTAGGTACCTACATTCAAACCAAAAACATTATTCCTCAACCACTCCCTAAAATAGTAGCTAAAAATAATATATCTAGATAAAATTAATACTCAAACCTGTTACACTAAAAAATACCGCGAAATAAGAAGAGAAGTGGAATTAAGAAAGAATTTGCTAACTTTTATTATCGAGTCATAAAAACGAAACTAGTTTGCCACAAGGCTGTATACTAGTTGCTTACGAAATGATGTTTTTTTCTGCTCCACGGATGCTTGACCTCTGGGATCGAATTCTCATTAGAGTCCGTGACAGAAACCGATTCAACTCAACCTTCGGACAAAAAGTATTGTCCAATTAGCCCAAGTACTCGAGTGCTGGTTAAAGTTTTAACAGGTGAGTAATCTTTGCGACAATATATATCTGATTTTTAACAACATTTGTACGGTTACTACGGACCATGACTCCTGAGCCAAAGAGGCGTGGTGGGTTTGATTCCCACCCAGCGCGGGAAGGATGGCAAAAGGACAAATTGTCTTTCCACCATTACATCCCCTGGAAGAGGAAATGAAGTATGGATTGACAATGACAACTGACATTAAAAGTGGATAAAATGGTTTTGTCCCTTAGCTGTGCTACCCGTGCAGGGCAAGCATTTATGTGATGAACATAGGTGTTTTCTCGTTGATTGAATGTTTTCTTAATGACTCACGAATACGTGATTGCCACGCACTGTCAACCCCTCCCCCTTTCCCCCATTAAAGTATACCAGTTGATTGATGGCACAAACATTCTTTTCCTATCAATTGACGTAAAACTCGATTGAACTGAGCATTTGGACGAAACTACTGTTTCATTAGCCAAATTGCTCTAAGTGCTAGTAAACCACTGATTAAAGATTAAACCGGTGATTATGATTAATCTTTAAGTGACATTGTTACTTAAAGGCATGTGATGAATTACCAAATTGAAGTTTAATGATAGTGCCACATGTTTGATAAGCTTCATGGGTCATTATCGATATCACGATAGGGATGGTTCAAAACGATGGGAACATTTGGGATGAAAGTGATCGAAATTATCTTATAATGATAAGTAAGAGCTGAGCTCGCTGAGCTCGTAAAAAATAAATCTATATAACTTTACTTAACTTGTAGTTATTACATCCTTGAGTAGAATAATGTTTCGAGGATGGCCTAAAGAAATAGTAGTAGTACCTACATCTCAGCACAAAAATGTATTCTCAAGTATCGAGTCAAAAAATGTCGTAATTTTTCGTATTTATGACAATAATGTAAGTATAATGCAATAGCTTTTATGTGCTTATAACTAGTTTAATTGTGGCTTTATTTGTGTTTATTAGCATAGCATATTAGTAAAGTTTCATAATTCTGATCTAAAAATAAAGAATTGTTTGTTCATCTATACTTTCTCTTGTTGGTTTGCAGAGAAGACGTGTGTTCGAGATTGAAGGGTAATTAATTATTTTTAGTAAAATTTTAGGTCTTAAAATCAAGAGTTTGGAGTAAAATTTTGAAGTGATTACGTTAGAAATTATTATTATTGGTTCTGTATGATATTATGACGTAAGCGTCATTAGGCGAGCAACTAATTCAGTGTTGACTCGTCTTCTCAACGCTCGATTAAAAGAATAACATGTTTTATGTTTTCTGTCGGTCTCGTTTCAGGTCGGATGTTCCGTTGAATTAGCCAATGGCTAAAATTTAAAGCCAAATATGCTGGGGTTTCTCTACAAAAAATAACGAGTTTTCTCGTTCCTAGCGTATATAGGTACAGATAGCGCGCGAGTTGAATGCAGTCGGGGTCTGAGGTAAAGAGCGGGAGCATCTCCCCCCGCTATCCGCACGCCCCACCTCACGCGCCTGGGCGGGTTGGGCGTGCGGATAGCGGGGGGAGACATTCGCGTTTCGCATTTGTGAGGTATATGTAAATGGTGTGAATCGTTTATATCTCAATAAACAATTAAACAATTCGCATTCCTAAGCTCTGCATTCAACTCGCGCGCCTACTGTAGGCGAATGAGTAAATTAACCTCCCAGCCTTAGTAGGTAAGTATGTTCGTATAGACCGGGTGGCTGGCTCTACTCTCAGAGATGTAAAGCCGCCAGAAGGCCTTTGACGTGGCTAAACTAATCTTAACAATTAATATTATTAATCTGGAAGTGTGTTTGTTGGTTTATAACTATTTCACACAGCGATGGATGTTACAGACTTGATTTTTAGCATGAATAGGTAATTTTCAAAGGTTGAAGAGTAACATAGGCTATCCCGGAATAATAAAATGCTCCTATGAGATAACATAAAAATGTTACGCAGGCAAAGGCTAGTGTAAAATAAATAGCTAAATATACGGCTACTTTTCATACAATTTTTTTTATAATTACAAATTGAGAAAACTTTTATCCACAAAATTTAAGTAACATAATTTATTCTAACTTATGCTAAAATATTAACAAAATACCTTAACTATAAATAAATATATAAATAAATATTTTGGGGACATCTTACACACGGCCTCTGACCCCAAACTAAGCATAGCTTGTGATATGGCTGCCAGAGACTGATATACTACATATACTTATTTTTAAATACATACTTATATAAATAGTAACTAAATAACACCCAGACACAGAGCAAACACTTATGTTCATCACATAAATATTTGCCCTGGGTGGGGATCGAACCCACGCCTCTCTGACCCAGAAGTTAGGATCACTAACCACTGAGCCACCAAGGCAGTCAAAACTATATCCAATATATTTATACAAAACTAAATAATTTATTCTAACTTTTACTAAAATATTGACTAAACTAATACTAAAACTTAAACTAAAAAAAAAAGCACAAAACAAAATAAAACCTAGTCTAAAAGCCCCTCGGCAGAGGGTAACGTGGCCAGAATGCTGGCAGCTACGGCTACTTAAAACTCAAAACATACAATTCGCATCCCTTCAGAGAGAATTAAATAATATGTCTAGCTCTAGGACCTCTAGTAGATCCAAAATAATTATGTACAATACGTTTGTTGGTGCCGCGACAAGGAAAACCTGCTCCCGGAATTCGTGACATTTATCAACAGCCTTATTGCGTTTTTATTTATTTCCTCCCAATGCCAACCTACCTACTTGGGAATCGAGCTGATCTATCTCTTTCACAGTATATTAATAGGATTAATATTACATACACGTTGCGGTCTAAATGTCACGTAAAGGCACCTTACAGCTTGCGAGTTATAAGTTAACTCCATATTCCATAAGCGCAAAACATTGAAAGCACAGAATGTAATTTTCATTTGATGCGCGTTCAACCAACTCACACATAGACAACGCTAATAGACGTACTCGTAACTTGCCACCTGGAGTTCTATAATTGAATCATTAGAACGGCTTACCGCATGCGTAAGTCATGTGACCGAGTAAGAGCAGGAGCGAACATTGAAAATGTATGCTTGGGCGAATGGGAAAGCATAGCAGGCGATTCTCTTAACGTTAGAAATGATTCTAACGTTTCGAAAAATTGGACTTCTGATGCCCGATCATATACCTACCTACACTTGCAAAATCACGTGCACGTATCGACATCAGGCTTACCATCAGGCGAGTTGGTGGTCAAGCACGGACTTATTCACAATAACAAAAAAAAAATACATCAACAAGAATGTTGTATGAAACAGCGCTTCTATTGCGCATCAGAAGAATTATTGGTACCTATACATATGGCAGCCTGAATGATTGTATTAAGCACCTACCTATCAATGTGTTGTCATTGAAACTTACCGAAATTCTCTATTTTGTAAAAAACAACCGAGAACACTTTGCCCAATGCCTACAAATTACGATAGTTGGTCTAACGCGAGACTTGAAACATTCACGTGTTTTGATATTTCATGTCAAATTCAATGTCTATTCGACATCATTCTTTGCGTTACTCGAGCGCGTATTATATGAAGTTTAGCTTCTGTGAGTACCTACTCTCTATAATATATTTTGTGCTATGCCATAACCGAGGATTAGGCAAATATTCACCTTGAATGTCGTAAACAAATTAAGTCAAACGTTTTAAACAGGCGTTTAAATGTAATTGGCTGTCGAGTTCGTGGTAAAAACGCATAAAATTGCGTGTTAATTTTAACCAATCAAACAAAAACTGATTAGACAATCAATACGAGATGTTTTTGTGTAAAAGTCAATGCCTTTATTAACCTTGTAATACAAACGCAAGAGTTACTTAAACAATTGTTATACAACATGTTTTTAGATACTTGTCTTGAGATTTTTTGTATTGAAGCTTAGGCGCAAGATTAATTATGTTGAAAAAACTGTCCGTCTAACCCTGTAAGGTTGTAAGCGTGAAGCTTGAGTTAAGTCTAAAGTCAAAGTATGACTTAAATAGACTAATCATAAATCAGTTAATGAAGAATAATAAATCTATTTTGTCACCAAAGTAGGTACAAAGAAGTTTACAACGTTAGCAAATTTTCCCAAATTTTTTAACCCAAACAAAATTTCTGAATTCCAGGTACAAAGGTCTTTCAACGAATTTGTTAATAAGTATAAAAATAACCTAAGTGTAACAATGCAATAAAACACCAACTACAGAAGGCAAGAAAAGAATCTAAGTTTAATATACGAGTATGGCTTAGACTCGTCTCGTCAAAAAACGCACCTACCTATTTGTTTATATAACCCTTTAATCAAAAACCAGGGCGTTATTGTGTAAGCGCTCCGACGTTCGGCTTTGCTTTTTATCAGTGTTGACATTTAAAAACATCTCGTATATCCAGATTTTGTTAAAATCATAGTCGACTTGAAAGCCGACCAAAAATACAACGTGATTGACGCCCATGCCATCCATGTCATGTCCATGTTTGTGGCCATCATCATCATTATCATGACAAATTTAGAACGTCCAATGTTAGTCATTCTCCTCCCGTACAAATTTCCACTAGAACCGATCGTAAGTCGTGATCTGCATATCTTATGTTATAGGAAAGTACTCAAAAAAACCTCTGCCAAACGTATAAAAACTCCATAAACTTCCAAATTCTGGGGTATTTCAAAAGTTTATAGAGTTTTTAACCCTACTTATCAGCATTTCTTAGCAACAATTTAAAAAAAATTCTCACCCGGTAAAGTGCTCTGGCACTTTATGTTTTAAGTTCTGTTCTTTTTTTGTGATCGAAACTCACTTTCTTGCAGTAAGGAAACTATGTCCTTAGCGAGAAACTTACCTTACAAGAAGTTCCGTGAAATACTTCGCTAAAAGTACTAAAAAGAAAACAATTTAATGAAAATAGTTCGCGTGCAGGTGAAGCGGAAGGGGCGTATTCTCACAACTGCGATAATAAAGTCAAATCACTACATAATATCGATGGACAATACGCACATTGTATTTTATATATAAGAAGACCTCTTTAGGTGTTGATTACCAAAAATATGACAGGATCGTTTTTAAGCGACTGTTACTTATGATTGGGTATGTATTCATGCACAAAAGACAGATTGATACATGATAAATGTAAATGACGAATTCTAATAATAAAGTCCAATCCAAATCCTAATAATGAAGTCTTTTTATTAGAACCCTACATTTTCACATTCTTTGTCATATTATGTATTATGTACATACTCTCATTTGGATGGTATGGTGTTATACGGTTTCTCATTCAAAAATAAACATTATTTTTTGCGGTGAATGGAACATTTTATTTTTGCTAAAATATTTTTGGTGATTTTAATTTTAATACATATTTTTGTAAATAGCCTCTTGGTGTTTATTAATTTCAACGCCTACCTCTACTATAGTCTGACCGTTTAACTGAGTCCTCGCCTGCGCGGTACAGAGGCGCGGGGGTAGACGACAAAGGGGACTGAGACCGGTGCGGGCGGCAGGGACCCCTTTGTCGTCTACC
The DNA here is from genome assembly GCA_964007245.1 of Hypomecis atomaria. NCBI lineage: Eukaryota > Metazoa > Arthropoda > Insecta > Lepidoptera > Geometridae > Hypomecis > Hypomecis atomaria. The sequence goes on from OZ023300.1 coordinate 13,089,947, forward strand.
CGCGCGCCCCTGTACCCGCGCAGGCGAGGACTCAGTTAAACGGTCAGACTATAAACGTTAACCTGAGATAATATAACTTCTGTGCAATTACTAAAAGAACAATATTAATGCAGTTATAAATAGAAACAAAAGAAGATCGCATTCTTAATCTGAAAAGCGCGCGTGCGGTCCGCGGAGGTCGGTCGTGTCGCGCGGAGGTCGGTAGCGCTGGCGACCGCAAAGGCTTGCCACACTGTATTTTGCAATTTTTAAACAGAAATTTTCACATAGATTTGATGTACCAAAAATATTTAGTAACGATCTAGACTGAACAATAACTCACTTGTTCGCTAAAACGATAGGTACGTAATTTATTTATCGAATAATACTATTAAAATTGATTTTTTATGACTAAATTATAAAATTTTACTATGGTAAAATCGATACTATACTATTTACATGCCTACAATAGAAAAAGCTACTATGAACATAAAATTAAAAAAATATGTAGAGCTTGGCATATAAACAATTTATTTCAAATTTCGACGAATGCTAGAATTAGCCCCCGCCTATTTTTAAAGCTGGATCAGACTGGACTCTTATTATTTTTCTTTCAATTTTATCTACCCTCATCTAAACTAATATTAACTTGGCGAAATAAAATAGAGTTAGGTCTTTGTCATAATAACCTACTGAAGAGGTGAACTATTGAAACTATAACTCGATTGGGGTGGTTCCCCCTCTCACAGGGTTGCCACCTCATTGACCTATTTCAGAATAAAATTTTACAACGACAAGATTTTACATTTTATTTTGATTTATTTCCAACGAAGTAGTGCTGCATTAAAATATGTATATATTATGATTGTTTTTTTCTGATTTCTATTTTCTTCTATTTTCATTTGCTTTATAATGTCTGGTAAATAGTACCTATATTTTAATAGTGAATGCTGTCATTTCAGATTAAAATCTTTATTATAAGTGTAGATAATAACATTTTTGGGTACCTACGTACCTATATAAACGCGTCGTGTAATTTTTGTGCACCCATAAAAATGTGTAATACTCTTACTTGTTTGCTCGAATAGATTTAAATAACAGATTCTTAAAATGTTTCTAAGGATTCTACGATTTTCAAGAAAGATACAATACAATACAATATAACTTTATTGTACACCAAGAAAACAGCTTAAATAACAAAAACAGAATATTCTTAAAATTAGGTGATACAAGGGCGGCCTTATCGCCTTGAGCGATTTCTTCCAGGCAACCTTTGGATGGACAGAAATTAGAATACATAAATGTGGTTGGTGGTGTATAATAAATAAATGTGGAAAAATAATAATTATTATCACAAATTAAATACAATAATTACACATTTTAATAATATACTACATCTTCAATAATATAAATATACATACATAAACAATTACATAAATATATAATGAGTATAGAAATATTTACATACAATAAATTTAATATCACGTATATTTGTTATTTAACATAGTAAAAGAAAGTGTTTGAAAACTAGGTTATTGAAAATATTGAGAGACTTAGCCTGCCTGATAGCTACAGGCAGCTCATTCCAAAGCAGGACAGATTGTACAGAGAAAGATTTCATATAGGAAAGATTGGTATGGGAAGAGGAGTGGACTTTGAGTTTCAAGGCACGAGAAGATCTCAAAGTACCAGAATGACCTTGAATAAATTCGAAGCGTTCTTTGAGATACAAAGGAGTGGAAGGAAAGAACAAAATTTTGTAGAGGAAAGATAAGATGTGAGAATTACGGCGAAGTCGGATAGGTAACCAGTTGAGCTTTTGGCGAAATTGTGAAATGTGGTCATATTTACGTAAACCGAATATGTACCGTACACAGAAATTCTGTAGACGTTCCAGTTTGTCGAGTTGCTCTTCGGTTAAATCCAGATAGCAAGCATCAGCGTAGTCTAATATGGGAAGTAGAAGTGATTTTACAAGTGCAGTTTTGGTAGTGATGGGTAGAAAGTTCCGCAATCGTCTGAGTGACGCCGCAGAACCAAAAATTTTTCGACTGACCTCAGACAGTTGTGGACCCCAAGAAAACTGTTTGTCAAAAATAATTCCCAGGTTTTTCACAGTGTCACTAAATGGGATAGGAATATTGTCAAAGATAACCTGAGGTAGTCTGAACCAGTCAATTTTCGAAATCATGCGAGAGCTCCCAATTATAATTGTCTGGGTTTTTGCTGGATTAACTGAAAGGCCATATGATCTACTCCAGTCCCGTATACGCTTAAGGTCAGAGTTCGTAGTATCAATGGCCTCATGCAATTGCCCTAGAGGAGCCTGAGTATAGATCTGCAAATCGTCTGCATAGAGGTGGTAGGAAGAAGTCAACTGTTTTGAAATCGAATTTATAAAGATTGCAAAGAGAAGAGGAGACAAAACGCCGCCCTGTGGAACACCAGCCGATATAGAACACCAAGATGAATATGAATCGTCAATACGAATTCGCTGCCGGCGACCAAACAGGTAAGTACGAAACCAATCAATTACCGTTGGAGATATGTTAAGAGACCGTAAAATTGCCAATAAAACGTCAAAATCCACATTGTTGAATGCATTGCTAAAGTCGAGCAGCGATAGCACAGTCAGATGACAACGTCCAATGCCGTCTCTAATGTCGTCGGTGATTTTTGTCAGAGCTGTCGTAGTACTATGACCAGGACGAAAGCCGGATTGGAACGGGTTAAGAAGATTGTTTTTGATAAGGAAAGATGAAAGTTGTTGGTGAATGAGTCGCTTGAGTACTTTGGATAAGAAGGGAAGAATAGAGATGGGACGGAAGTCAGAAAACGAGTCAGGATTAGGCTTTTTAGGGAGGGGTGTTACTTGAGCTTCCTTCCACGATGTTGGAAATGTGCTCGAGGATATAGAGAAATTGAGGAGATGTTGAATGACAGGGAATTCAGGGAATGACAGGACAGAATTGTGAATATGTCGGCGTTGTGCATCCCTACATGCCCTATTGCAGACGTTGCGAAACCTAGTATATTTCTCCTTGTTTTCATCTGATTCTCGGTACTTGAGCTTACTTTTGGCCACCAATTTTTTATGCATGAGGGCGCGTATTTCATCAGTTAGCCACGGTGATGGAGCATGTTTCATTTTAATAGCACGAACTGGGGCATGAATGTCATACAGTTTTGTAAGAATGCGATTAAACTCAAATACTTTGTCATCAATTGTAGCAGCACGCACAACGTCAGACCAGTCCAACTCCTGCGCATCTTTTCGCAAGTTGTCGATGTTAATACTACCAAAACTGCGTTGCAAAAGAATTTTGGGTTTGGCTTTAGGCGGACGGATTTTATATGAAAGAAAGATAAGGTCATGATGAGAGAAGTCATCTGCCGCACACTGGCCGTGCTTGACAACATGACTTGGAGAAGATACAAGAATAAGATCAAGAAGTGAAGGATTACAGTGGGGAGGATTGTGAGTAGCATTGAGTGGAAGTATTGAGAGATTTAGTGCCAATGCCAATGACTTTAATTTTGAAGTTCTATGATCTTGCTTGAGTAAACACGTATTGAAATCACCCATAAGAATAGTATGGTCATAGGAGGGGCAGTGGTTTTCTAATAGGTTTTCGAAGGAAGAGAAATAATTCACATCTCGAGAGTGAGGGTAATAAACACCTAGAAGAAGTTTGGTATGATGCAGGACGACTTCAATAAGGAGATGTTCACCGGCATCAGATGGGGGCGGTTGTGCAGACATACTAACGATAGAGAAAGGGATATGAGTTCTGAGGTATATAGCAACACCGCCACCACCCTTGCCAATCCGATCATTCCTTATGAGACGAAACCCTGGCAACGCCACTGAGGAGGAAGGGAGAACCGGTTTTAACCACGTCTCAGAAACTAAAATAGCATGGATGTTAGGATGCACGAATGACGCAAGCATTTCTGGAAAATGAGCCGTAATACTCTGGGCATTTATGTGGATAGCATTAAAATTCTTAGGGACATCAGAAACAAATGATTCAATGGAGTCAGATAAGGAAGGCAAACTAGTAAAACTGTCCATACTGTCGCTGGAAGATGTTAGGGATGAGCACGAAAAATATTCATTGTCACTATGAGACATAATATAACGTACCTATATATAACCTACGTAATAAAAATATAATTTCTATAATAATAATAGTCTAAAAATACTAATAAATACTAAATAATAATAATAAAATAAACAAAATAATACGCAAACAAACGTCCACCTGCCGTTAGTGTTTACGTGTTGTAACAAGAGCATACAAAAACACTGTTCCGCTAATTTAACACAATTACAGAAAAATATTACAACTATTTGCAATAAATGAATCAAGTATTCTAAAATAAGTTAAACTATTTGGCTGAAAAACAGAAGTATCGTGTCGTAAACATAAAAAAAAAAAAAAAAACTTGTAATGACGTTGAAAGTGACAGTGACACTTCCTTAAATTAAATTATGACAGCAAACAGAAACAGAAAACAATTGAGTTTTGTTGAGAAATTGATAAAATAATTGAGTGTACACATACAAAAAACAGTAAAAATAAAATAGGGTAGCATTTGAAGAAACTCTAAATAATAAATAAGTATAGCTACCCTGTTTAAAAACAAAGTGAAAAACAATTCAATAGAGAGGTGTTTTTAGTTGGAAGTTACTTTTTAGAACCAGCTTTGTCTCGTCTTGATCTGCTCCCGGATTCTTTCACCTCCGCGGTCGTGGCCACAGCAGCCGCAGCAGCCGCGGCCGGGGGCTTGGCAACCGAGGGCTTGGCGGCCGCGCTCATTTTCTTCTGCAGTGCCGCGAGGTCGTCTAGGCAATTGACTCGATGCCGGGCGCCGTCAGAACCGGACACGATCACGTTAATATGTCACTTTTGTTAAGCTTTTGTCATGATAATATGTCACTTTTGTTAAGCTTTTGTCATGGTAACTGATAAAATAAGTAATACATATATTAATAATAAATATAAACTTTTTAAGGTTGGTAACCCTAGTCTGAATCCTACAGGGTGTCCCGAAGAATTCGTCTGTTATTTGGCTCCGAAACAACCAATAAAGCTGTCAGGGCTTAAGAATTTAACAAATAATACTTAGGCGAGATGTTTTGAGCTGAAATGTTTGGTGTCGGTAAATAAGCAATTTCATAAAGTCGTACCTATATGGTATTTCTTCAATTTACCAGTAGACTACAATCATCATCATATCAGCTGTGAAACGTCCACTTCCTGAATATAGGCGTCCCGTATGAATTAGGCATGATGACTAAAAAAAAATTACCAAGTCCGTCAGATAGATTTGAAAAAAAAAAATTAGACACGTATTTTTTCTTTTGTCAATTAAACAACAATTTACGAAGATGTAGCCCGTTAAATTTATGCGTGACGTCACGAGTGCTCTACAAATGTACAGACTACGTCGCACTAGTGACGTCACGAGCCCCCTCTCCCAATCTTTGACAAGGTGTATCTTTGTCATTTATGGTTTGATTGACAAAAGAAAATATACCTGTCGAATATTTTTTTATAATCTAACTAATAGACTTATTACAATGTTATGTTTTTTTTACCTAGTCATCATGCTAATTCTAATAAGAGCGGTTGGGTTCATCTTGCGTCCAGCGGGTTCATGAATAAAACAAGAGCACTATACCAGTATTTGAATACTTCTCGATTGTTTTAATTGTTTAGCCATAACAGTAGCAGTGGTAGATTTAGTACCGTATTTGCCGCCAACTATGTAGCCTGTTGAATTTTTAGCAATTATTTGAGTAATAAATATTTAAGACTGATTCTAAAGAGTAAAGCGAATCATGTTGTTGTTTTTTTTGTAGACTTTATAATATTAAGGTATATCGACATATGACTCTTTTATTTTTGTCAATAACAAAATAAATGGTACGAAATTTGCCGTTCCCTAAAGTCTGCCGTAAAATACTCAGCTTGTCGGTAAATCCGTCAGTAATAAGTAAGTTCGCATAGGCCTGGTGGCTAGCCCTGGCGTCAGAGTTTTTAGGCCGCCTGAAGGCCTCTGATATAACTAAACGGTTAAAACAACCGGGACCTACAGTTTAACTTATTATCCGAGCCACGGTATCGCTCAGTTGGAAAATGCCACCCGCGTTCACCCATCCAAATACTGACCGTGTTGAGCGTTGCTTGATTTCGGTGATCGCTGACAAACACCTAGTCAAACTACGCTACGAGCGGTACTGAACATAGGCCTTCAGGCGGCTTAAAACTGACAACAGGACTAGGCTCTGGACCCATACGAGATTCCTTTCATAGTGCACTATGTTGGACATAGGCCCACGATGGGCGCTGGGTCGTATCCAGCACGCTAACCCTGTGCGGGTTAGAGGATCTAGATTTACCGCACTAACCGTATTTTCGTTTATTTTATCTTGTCGGTGGACTATGCCGCCGTTGTCGGTACTTATGCCTCCACTCGAGATCTTTTCTGCCCTTTACATAAATTAAGTCCTGAGATCTGAGTCTGACTCATACCTATTACTTTGGTCATCCTGTACCTAAAGTTGTAAGACTTATTTGATTAATACTGCGGGGCAATTCTGTTAGGCGATCTCTTTACTGAAGTGATACGTTCTTGAACCTCTCTCGTTTTTCTGACAGTTCCGACAGCACAAAACTGTCAGAAAAACGAGACAGGTTCAAGAACGTGTCACCTTAGTAACGAGATCGGTTGACAGAATTGCCCCGCTGTTCTTAAAAATTGACTGGAAACTTTTAATAGGCTTTGTAGAGTAAGGTATACTTAATTAGAAAGTTTTGTCAAGGCCAAGTAGCTGGCTTTGATGTCGGAGTTTTTAGGCTGCCTGAGGTTCAAACTCCACCAAAGGGGAGCGGATCTGGACGTATAGCGTTGCAGTCCGTGAATGTACTGCCTGAATGCTATATTTGCTTAGCGTGAAAATACACACGCACATGTAATGAAAAAGTTCCAATGTTCGTCTGTATGTATTTTTTGTGTATGTTTTTCGACATTTTCGCCAATTGTAAACCAATTAAAAAATGATTTTTTGAGTTTGAAAGGGTAGGTATACTCTCGAGGTGGACCCGTATAAATTTTATTGAAATCGTCTGAGACATTCTTAAAATCAACAATAATGTAATGCAAAAATACTTCGATTCGAGCGAACTATTCAAATTTTGTACACGATTGACGTCGGTTGTGCCGTTTTTTACGAAAAATAATTATTACTAATCAAAATTATTATGACAGTTTACTAACGGACTTGCGAACTAGTACGCTTTGCAAATCTATCTCCGCTCGGCTTCGCTTTGGAGGAGTGTGGTACTAAAAGTGTCGTTCATAGGCCTACCCTCGAAGAACGATTGGGTTATATCTATTTCCCACTTAGGCCCGGTAGACCGTTGACGCGTTGATGGATGCCTTAGCTATCGATTTTTTTTTACGGGTTAATGTAAAGTTTCCTCACAATTCTCCTTCGCAGAATGTGTGAACTAGCTTATTGTTTTGTTTGTCTGAAAAACCAAGTGTAAGATTGCATAGAGCCATGAAAAAGTAACATAGTTGACGAACGTTTCATGGCTAAAATAAATTTAATTAATTAATGTCTGTAGTTAATTTTTGTTGCATATTTGGTTTTAGTTCGGTTTTATCATTAAAAAAAAATTATTTATTACCCACAGATACCGGAATAAGGACGCTACAAAAAAAAGTCTCTGGCGACTATCGTTTTCATTCATGAAACGTATGCACAGAGATACCAGAGGGATTATATGGTCGATCGAGATAATCTGAAAGAGATAAATTGATTTAATGTGACATGGCTGAGCAGATTTTGTTAAAATTTAAACAGGACCAAACTTGAAGTATACTCTTTCCAATAAAAAAATAATTATGGAAATCGAACTACTATGTGAAAAGTTATTCATGGGCGTTATGCATGGCGTTAGTTATATGTTTATACGCGTCGAATTAAGTACCTCTTCCGTTTCGTCTGTCAAAAAGACACGAAAGATATCTCGGTTCGATGGTTGCTGCCAAATTTTTCATCGAGGAACGTCAAATTTCAATACATAATTGACAATTTTGAAAGCTCTAGGTCAAATATTCCATACATTTTTGTGTGGTAGCCCTCAACTAGCAACAGCGCTAGGATTCTACTTGGTAGTTTTTATTATCTGAATGTATTAAATAGCTGACTACATATAGCTATGATTTATTATGTACTCGTAGGTAGGTACAGCAGCTGTTAGTTCTGACAGCTGTTGTAATGAGTCTCAATTTAGCTTTTAATGTTGTTATTATTTGGCTTCATGCATAAGTAAATAAATAATTCCCACAACAAATAGCCAAGTGTTGAATGTTTTGTTATTCTACTCTAACATACAATTATAACAAAATGACTTTGTTCTAATCCTGTATATTTTGACTGCTTTAGCAAGGAGAGTCAAGTTTTTGGTCTGTATATCATATTACTAAGTTATGTCCTGTTTATGTCCTTTAACGAATCTGACCCAAACAACAACAATGCAATCTCTATCGACGGACAAATTGTCACCTCATGTGAGGAATACAAGTACCTGGGAAACTTAATGCACTGTTCTGGAAATCTGGAAGTCAACATTCAGCACCGAATTGCCGCAGCGTGGCTAAAATGGAGGGAAGTAACTGGTGTTACTTGTGACAAAAAGATGCCGGTCAAGCTGAAAGGCTTGATTTATAAGACCATGATAAGACCAGTTCTCTTGTACGGCAGTGAAACATGGGCTGCTACTCAAAGGAACGTCCATACCATCCAAGTTGCCGAAATGAAGATGCTGAGGTGGATGTGCGGCGTCACCAGACTCGACAAAATCCGCAATGAGTACGTGCGAGGCAGTCTGGGCGTACGCGACATTGCCGACAAGATGCAGGAGAGTAGGCTGAGATGGTATGGCCACGTTAAGAGAAGACCACCGGACTACGTAGGCATCTTGGCTCTGCAACTTTCTATCCCGGGTCGAAGAACCAGAGGCAGACCGAAGACAAGATGGAAGATACATGAGAGAGTGTAGTGTTTCCGAAGACGATGTCGAAGATCAAGCGAAGTGGAGGAGAAAAGTGAGGAAAGCTGACCCCATCACCATGTGGGATAAATAGCCAGGAAGAGAGAGAGAGATTTCTATTACTAAGTCTCATAGTTTGCGTTTGACTACATACTGCTTGATGATAAGCAGATAATGCTGTCTAGGGTGTTATGTAATCTAAATAGTCGAAATAAAGATGATTCTATGTGTAATGAATAAATGAATGAATGAATGAACTCTTTATTGTTGACACTAAGATACAATACAGAAGAAATATACAGAAAGGAAAAAAAAAGCGACTTAAAATTAGTGCAACAAAGGGCGGCCTTATTGCTTAAATCGTCGTTTTGCCATAGGACGTCCACTGCTGGACATAACCTTTCCCCATAGATCTCCAATAGGACCGGTATAGGTCATCCGCCTTCCTAAGCTGCGCCTGTCGGTACGTGGTATCCATTCGAGAACCTTTCGACTCCATAGGTCATCAGTCCTCCTTGTTAACTGTTGCACTTTGCCTTAATCTTCACAAAATAAACAAGTGCCCTGCCCACTGCCATTTCTACTTGCCGATCCGCTTCGCTATCTCGGTAACTTTGGTCCCTCTAAGGATTCGATGCGAACAACCTTCACAAAAAACATAAGGAAAACGAAAAAAAATCTTAGTTTCTATTTGACAGCCTTATCACTTAAAATAACTTACTTTGCTTAGCACTTAATTTAAACTACTTAAATTAGCTTTTTACTTTCTTCTTTTTCATATCTCTACAGCTAAGCGTTCTGCATAACATAAGTGTTACCAGCCAAAAACTCAAGAACTTCTACGGAAATGTTCAATTTCAGCGCATTGGAATTCATAGTATCCCTCTTCCGTGTTATGTAGGAGGTATTTTAATATTCAATTGAGCAATTAAAAGTTTAGGAAGCTGGCAACCTCCTCAGTCCCGGGAGAATATGGAATTTCATCTATTTAACACAAGTAGTGGGGAATGGCCGTCGTCGTAACGTAGCGTACGGCCAATTTCAACTATTTCTAAAATGGCGCTACTTTAATTAAAATCCAAACTTTGGCTTCTAGATATTATTACAATAGGTGTATTCAAATCAGAGAAAAACACCTTTTTGAGCAGGAAGATGAAGATCGAAAGTATTTTTTCAAATAAATTCAAATTGTTATACGAGTATACCTACTGATATTGAACAGGTGACAAAAACTTTATAGAGTTTACTAGATCCGAACTAGTTTTACGACAGTGTTACAAAGCCAGAATTTAAAGGTGTATCCTGACAGATGACTCGTTGCGAGACTGCAATGTTAATATTATACTTACTACAAAAAAAAATACCTACCCTGATCAGTAACGTGCTTCATCATACCACAGCCCGGACACTCCGCGATTTTTCATACAAACTACTGTTACTACTGCTACTGTTACGTATCATTGATATTCAACCATACACAGTACTAGCACAGTAAAATTTACTGTGGTACTAGTCTTCCCTATTGTCACAGTCTAGGTATTATTTATTAGAAAATCCACCGGCCAGTGCAGCCCGCGCGCAGAGTACACGTCGTTACTTGAAACGCGGGGTGGAAGTGAGGAAGATTCAAACGGGTGGGGGGGAACGAGTGACCGTTCTAGTTGCGTTCGGTCAAGCGGACTAACAACCGGACTACTGCTACTAGAAGTTATATACGTAGTATTATTATATCTTCTTTGATCATACACCTAAAACTCATTCTAACATACCTACAACTGATATTGGAAAATGGCTAAATACGTAAAAGCCAAAATACGTGCCAAGCATTAAAAAGTCGCCGTGAAGTTCGTACATCGCAGCTTATTAATTTGTTCAACCATCAGTTGATAAGGGAAAAAGTTTGATCATTAATTTTTCAGCTTTAATAAACTTTCCCTTCGTTCGTTTTAACTCTCGCTGTGAAATAACAAGTTGATACTCGTATAACGATTTGACTGTCTACTCGTATATCGACTTGGCATTTACCGTCTACGTGTACTGAGTGTTGCTCTTCAAAGTACAGGGACTTTTAAAAGAATACAGGATATTCCTTTACAATGTGCAGGGACTTTGAGAGACCTTAAAACAGAAGGTCAAATATGTGATTTCATTTTATGTTTCATTGTATGTAATAAATTATCGTATTGCATTGTATTCATTTTATATAGTGTTGTACCGGCCTCTTTAACCCACGAAAAGAGATTGGACCATCTGCACCAAGCTGACCCAGTACGAATCTATCGTAAAAAATGAGCATAAGTATAGCAAATTAATAAACTGCGATCTGTTAGAGGTTTTTAGAGATTTCCGATGCTTATCACGTATTCTGGCTGTTACACCTACCCGCATTTCGCCCCTCGGTTTGGCTGTTAGCTTAGAAAAATGCGATTCATAAATAAATTCGTGTTTTGAATTTTTCCAATGTTGAACTGCAGGTTTTGTACAAATATTTTGATCTGTATTTGTTATGCAAGGATTTTTATTGGGTTTCAGTTATCATGAATAAATAAATAGTAATATATGTTTCACTGACAAATTATCCGAGACGCTCAGACCATTAAAAAAAAACAAGACAGAACGTCGCGAACAGACAGGTGAGGCCGCGGTTTTTTATACATGTGGTGAGTGCGTCGGTGTTGCGCCGCCATAGTTCAACTGACGAGCCAAGGCTTAGTTTCACAAGGTATGTGTGTGTAATTGTGTCTGTACACGGCGAGGCTTAGTTTAACCGCCCTCACTCTTGTTTTGTTCACAACATTCTGTCTTGTTTTTTTTATTTGGTCTGAGCCTATACGTAAGCATGGTTATGAGTGAGAGTATACTGTAACAAGGCTTTTTCAGCCCATTTAGTTTTTTCTTCTTTTTGTGTTGCATTTCTTATGATCTTAAAAAGGCCCTGACTTCATCAAAGCGGGGCGGAGCGGTCCGCTGCACAAGTGCTATGTTTGCTTGATGAGAGACATAACACAATAGTCAGCGGAGCCGTTTTGTTCTTCGTCATGCTAATATGGATTACTACAATGGGCTCTCGATCAAAATGCTCTGCATAGCTCGGCAATACCGCTACTTTTTATTTTTCATATTTTCTACCGACTTCACCGACCGAAAAATGGAAGTAGAATGTTCGTCTGTATGTATGTTTATCGATATTTTCGCCAATTACGAACCGATTCTCTCCCGAGGTAGTCCCATTTAATTTTTATCAAAATTAGCTGAGCAATTTTTGAGAAATCAACAGTAATGCAAGAATTACTACAAGGACGACACATCGATTCGTGCGAACAATTTGAATTCTGCGTTCGGTTATACCATTTTTAGCGAAAACTAATTGTGTCGAAAATACATTTGCGTTTGACCACATCCTGTCTGATAAGCAAAGATGCGGTCTATGGTGTAGCACGGTTAGTTAGAAGCTACCGCTTTTTTAGAGTCGCTTTGTGGACATAACACTACTTAGGTAATAATATACTTTGAGAAGTCCATTGATTTTTTCCTTTAGACCCTCGATTCATCCGAGCTCCTTTCACTTCTCCGGATTCATTTACGTTACCAATTTAGGTGCGCAGAAGGACCTATTGTTCTACCGCCTTTCTTTCCTTACCTTCATAATAAAGAAATGTCGATAAGAAGAAAGACGTGATGAATTTCGTATCGATTCGGGCATTGGCCACGTTGGCCTTGGCAGTTACGCCTTTTTTGTTCGTCCCTTTTGCGTACGAATAATTGATTTAAATCTAGAACTGGTGAAAACATTATGATAGAGTAGATTTCTTTTTTATAGTAACCAACGTAGTTTTCGCAAATTTTACTTCAAATTTATAAACGGGAAATGATTCGCGTAGAGTCAACCACATTAACCTTTTACAACCGGCTCAATATAGGCGTAAAATCGACAAGAAAAAATTGTCGCGAAAACCATACTTAACAAGGTTATCTGCTTATCCCGCACAATTGTATGAGACCGGTTGCGTTTAGATAATCAATATGGTTTACGCTCCAATTTTTTGTCAATCCTTACGATTGTATTGAGCCGGTTGGAAAGGGTTAGGCAGCCTATATCAAGTTTTGGAAAGCTTGCTTTGCGAGAAGGGCCCGCCTGCTCGTACTCCTCTATGAAGAAATGTCGATAAGACGAAAGATGTAATTAATTTCGTATCGATACCAGCATTAGCCACGTTGGCCTTGGCAGTTACGCCCTTTTTGTTAGTCCCTTTGCCTTTGCGTACGAATTATCATTGATGTAAATCTAGAGCAGGTATAAAATTTATTGGTCATCAAGTATCTAGTCAAAAGAGCAGATTGATTCTGAACATTCAAAATGTTGATGAAATAAATTAATTTATTTGTCATCCCAGATTCTAGGATGAGACTATTGATGAACAATGAACTACAAGAGACTTCTTAAAGTTCATTTTTTTATCCTCGATATTGCTACTCGATTTGGCTACGTTCCTACGTTATGTAGGATGTTGGTCCACCAGAAACTTTTCTGCAAAGATTGTGACACTAATAATTTGAACAATATTAATATTGTCGATGTAATTTTTTATCGTGTAAAACGTACATGTGCGAGTGAGCTGGCTGCCGACCTTGATCTTCCAACAGAAAAAGAGAGTTATAAACAAAAAGACAATACAGTCAAATATGTAAATCTATTGCTTAACTGTAATTAATGTAATATAAAAAGACTGTTGTATGTTGATGTCATCGGAAGCTGGATAGGACATTCAACAAAGCAAAACAAATTTAATCCAAATACTAGTTATATTATCACTAGCATTCGAGAGATGCGTAGTAAAAGAGATTCACAGTGAATTGGCATAAGATTTGGTATCCAAAATTTTGTAAATCCATTCACCCGTTCTTTACCTAGTAAGTAATACGTCGATGGTTCAAATCCAAGTTTTTCCGAGGCCAGTAACTTTAGTATTACTGATTGTAACGAATCCTTTTGTTTCTTTTCTCATCTAATTACTTAAGAGGAAGGGACTGGAAGGATAACTTACACCTTGTTAAGTCAATACAAAAGAAGCTAATGATACAAAGTAATTAAAGCGCTTTTATAGGATTAGGTGCCGTATTTTAAGATGAAAGTTTTCTGGTTTAACTGAGCATTTTTTTTCTTGCTGTACTTTACTGACATTTTAATAGTCCACTGTTGAACATAGGCCTACTTGCGAAGGGCGATTGGTCGGTGTGTGAAACAGCTGTTTTTTTTTCTTAAATTGGGTTAACCAAATCTAGAGAATCTTAGAGATCTACGTTAGATCTAGACCATTATTTTGTGAGCAACTTTTACTATGGAGTAAACGTTGTTAACTTTTTATAATATAGGTACCCTATGCGAATAACCCTGTAAAGTCCATCCATTCATCGATCGATCAGCCAAAGAACGTCCACTGCTGGACATAGGCCTCCCCTTTGGATCTCTAATAAGAATTATTGGTAGCGGATTGCATCCAGCGTGATCCTGCGGTCTTAATGGGAGACGGCCTGCGCTGCGGTTGCCGCTACTTGGTCTACACTCGAGAACTTTTCGACCCCACCGGCCATCAGTTTATGTGCCCTGCCCACTGCCATTTCAACTTGCCAATCCGCTGGGCTATGTCGGTAACTTTGGTTCTTCTACAAATCCTGATTCGATCTCGCAGAGAGACTCCCCGTGCATAACCCTCTCCATAGCTCGTTGGGATACTTGGATATTATTAATCTTGTAAAGTAAACAATAGTAACTCTAATAAAAACTAAGAACAAGGTCACATAAACAGTGCACTTTCCCACACTTTTCAGGTCTCAGTTACATAGTTGCTTGTAATCCTTCTTTTATGGGGACTATAAAGGGGAATGTCCATTATTTATAGGACATCTGGGATATTTGAAAAGGCTTTACGACCGACTCATATAATGGGGAATCGATAAATTTTTCTCGTCTTCCTTATGGTTGACAATTTTTGGGTAAGTGTTATTTATTTAGTTGAAACAGTTTTCGGACGTGTTTTTGTTTTGGTTCCGTACAGAGGCTGCTATTTTTAATTGCCTTTTTGATCAGTCTACTTACTAATGCTAATGTTAGAGATGGAGTACTAGACCCGTATTCCACTAAAAACTGGATCTGGGTTAATTTTTAGGGTTCCATACCTCAATAGAAAAACAACGGAACCCTTATAGGATCACTCTGTTGTCTATGTGTCCGTCCGTCTGTCCTTCTATTTTAGGAACGCATGGACTTAAAATTGAAACCATAATTATACGCAACTCGCAAATTTCCTTCTTTTATCGATGACTACCATCGCCTTAATCAGCCGTTCATCCGACGAAGAACCAAAGTTAGGGACGTTGGTACCGTAGTCATGAAATTGAAGAGGTGTTGGGCAGACATATAGACGACAGGGAAAGTAAGGCTGTCACAGAATGGTGGCCGAGGCAAGGTAAGCGGAGCAATGGTCGTCCGGCTGCAAGATGGCGAGACGATATGGTCGAAATCGCGGGTCGAACCTGGACACGATTGGCACAGGACCGAGGCAGATGGCACAGTAAGAGAGAGGCCTGTACCCAGAGGTGGGATAAAGACGGCTGTGGATGATGATGACCATCGCCCTAAGGTTTTGACACTCTCTTCCTAGTTTCGTTTTAAATCCAGGAATTGAGCAGAATATGTATTGGGCGAGTCCAACTTGCACTTGTCTGTTTGTTAGAGACTTCTAGAGACCCTGTTCTATAGGGACGATAGGCCCAATTATGAAGGCGCCTTCGTGCGCGTTAATTATAATAGCTATTTAGACTATTCCTGTTTCTTTTTCACTTTAGGCATTCGATAGAGAGAACACTTTTTACGTTGCTATTAAATTTACGATGGCGGCGCCCTCATAGTTGGGCCTAACAAAAAATAAAGTGAAACCTTACTATTCCACGCTGCATGGGCCTGTGTGGTGGCTAAAGCCACGTCTAGTAGCTTAGCTACCTACTGTTAAATACAAAGCCTTATCACTTTGTCTGACGTTAATTAGACCCCAAGAGAGTTAAGTATTATCCACTAATATTTCACTGAATTTAGTTTTTCGTTGTGAAGACATTCTTGAATGATACGTTACTTAAGGAGATCAAGTTTATAATCTCGCCCACACACATTTTGAACGAGAAAAATTTACTCGTATCTATATTGTATACCAGGAAAACATAAAAAAAAACATATTGAAGCCTAGGTAATATAGACTCATACTCGGGCAGCGTGCGAAATTCAGTTTTTCTTGAGTTTTTGCCATTTACAAATATGTATAATTTTAGGTTAAGCATAGAATAAGAACAGTAATAGAAACCGTACTAAAATAGCAAGGTATATCCTTCACTTTGTCCCATTTTAAATATGAAATTTAAAAGAAGAAGATGCACATACACCCGAACTTACGTAATTTCGAAGGGTTTCACAAACCAGCATTGAGCTATCACAGCTGTCCAAATTCAAACAGGTAAAAGTTGGACGGTAAAATGGTCAGAGATTTGAACCTTCTTACTTCTTACGGACCAGAGGGTTCAAATTCCCGAAAAAGACATAAGACCAAGTTTAACCTAATTTTTAACAATTATGACATTCTAACTGGTGATTTTGGCGTATGCGACAGACATTGCGTTTTTATTTTGTTCCACTCACTCTCGCGTATGCTGTATAACCAGATATGAATAAGACAGTTGTACCGTAGTTTTTATTTGAGTAAAATTTAGCAATACTTCTAAAGTCATTTTTAGACCAATTGTCAACGTTACAGGTCAACAGGTTCATACAAAAAAAGTGGTAAAGATGCACAAAAATTCCTGAACTAAAATGCACTCATGACTGTTGTGCATAGACTGATGATGATGATGACTGATTTTTTTTAGGTATGTATTTTGACCCGACACTTATTTTTAAAACATATAATTTTTCTAAAACCCTTTCCCTTTAGTTTTACCATGGTTTTACCTCGTCTAAAATGTACCTCGCAAGCGAGACAGCTGTCAAAGTCTATTCTCCCATAAGATCAAAGCCTTACCTTTGTCTGAGCTTAATTAGCTCCCGCAAGGATGAATTATAATTATTATACTGTAATATTTACCTGACTTTAGTTTTGAGGGAAAGCCTTCGTTTTGAATATAGAGATTTAGAAAGAGGCATTTTATAGAACTCGTCATGGCGCATGTTTTTCCCGCCTTGTGTGGCGGGGAGGGGGCTTAGTAGCCAAGTCTAGCCAGCCTGGTAAAGCTAAGAGGAATCCGTGCTGGGGCTGTCTTTCTGGACTTTTTGTCCGAGTCCGTCCGGAGTTCGACCATTGAGTAGGTACTAGGTAGGTCATTGTTAGGCCCACTCTGCACCCTCCATGGTGGGCTCTGTATACCTCCTCTGCATCCCCCATAGGTGCGCTCTGCACCCTGCTGAGGTGGGCACCATATTCGACTGAGGTGGACTGCAGTATCGCGCTTGCAACAATGCATTCGAGCCTTTTGGGGCGGGGGCAGCGGCGGGATGGATCTGGCGGTGTGTGGCCTACTGGCCCTACTGCCTACCCTACCCTCCGCGGCCCTAACAGGTGCCGCAAACGTGTTGGCAGAGGCGGTGGAGCTGCAGGGGAAGAGGAGTGTCAGTATGTCTCGGCCGTTCTCCCTATCCTCTGCAATCGTAGTGGCAGGCGCAGGGCCACTTTAATTGACCCGTTGCGTCAGGACCTGGGGCATTATTGTGAAAGCGCTCTGACGTTCGGCTTCGCTTTTCCTCCCGCTCGCTCTCGTGGCAGGAGTAACTGGCGCGAGCAGGAGAAAAAGCGAAGCTGAACGTCAGAGCGCTTACACAATAAGGCCCCCGGGGCTGTCGGATACGGGTGATGTCCAACGCCCAGCGCTGGTTGGTCACAAGTGGTGGTATGGTACGTTGTAGTGGACAAACACTTTTTTTTGAAAGCAAAGATACTTACACCTTAAAGATAAAATCTTTACAAAACATGCACTGCAACGATGTCTGAATAAATGACTTATTATCTTCTGTGTGAGAGTAATCGTGTTATAGGTTTGTTGACAGGGTAAAAAATCATCATAATAATTAGTCCGTGAGTTAGATTAAAAAAAATATTGGACATGTATTTTTTCTTTTGTCAATAAAACAACAAATGGCAAAAATAAGCCTTGTCAAAGTTTTTGAGTGGGGGTCGTGATGTCACGTCTCTCACGAAAGTCTATACATTTTATGACACTCGTGACGTCATGCGGAACTTTAACGGGCTATATCTTCATCAATTTTTGTTTAATTGACAAAAGAAAAAATACGTGTCTAATATGTTTTAATAATAATCTATCTGACGGACTAATTATATTTTTTAGACATCAGGCGTTACGCGTACTTTCTTGTAATTAAGCAGGAAGTTTCGTGTAAATCGCTAGACCATACATAAAGTTCAGTCTTGCTAGATCTGTGGTTAAGACCTGGGGGGATGAAGGGTTGCTTAAAATATTTCTAGTGAACAGTTAATGTGTTGAATTCTGTGTACATTATATCTACACTAAGCAAATACGGTTAAGAGGTTCAACAAAGGATTTGGACACATACGAGTAGGTACGTACTTACAAGGCGTGCCTTAGCAAAGTGCTTTCAAATACGTAAATAATTTTAATATGAATAACTTTTATTAAGTAACAAAATCCGATCTCGTGAAAAAAATTATCCGTTGCATATAAAAGATGAACGTCCATTTTCAGACATAGGCCTCCTATCACCCATAGATCGCCAAGAAGACCGAGAAGAGAGTTAAAAGTTGCATCGAAGATCGTGTATAAATTCATTTTTTCTCGATCCCAAGGTTGTTTTCATAGTAAAAGTTTCAAAGTAGTTTGAATAGGTGTTTGTCAGCGATCACCGAAATTAAGGCACGTTTCGCGCGGTCTGTATTTGGATGTGTGATAGTGGGTGCCATTTTCCGCTACCGTGACTCAGGTAACACGTTAAATTGTAGGTCCCGGTTGTTTTAACCGTTTAGCCATATCATAGGCCTACAGGGGGAATATATAATCTGACACCAGGGCTAGCCACCCGGCCTATACAAACTTACCTATAGTAAAAGTTGATCGTAAGATATCCGTTGCGTCGTCTCGAATACAAAAAGACCCTGTAGATTACGATTTATAATTATTATGTACGTAGATGCACCAGTTGTGGCCATCTCAGTAATTTTTGGCCAGTTTACATTTTTATGGTTGTGTTTTATGATTCTTAAAGAAATTTTCAAACTTTGACATTGACACAAACAATATTTATGATGTCACATTGTTTACAATCTATTTATGCAATAATTTTGACATCAAATGGCCAAAACTGGGGCAGTGGCCACAACCGGTGCTTAGTACCAAAAAATATTTTATATTTTGTATTAACCAAGTGACCACAAAACAGTTGAAACAGAGTTTATCAACAAAGTAAGACCGGCTAAAACCACTCGGGCCTCCAAATCCGACAATATGAAAAAGCGAAACTTAGAGAAAAAGGGGTCGTACAAATGTTCCAATGAATTTCTATCTACGAACTTATAAGTTTCGCTAGATTCTACTATGGGACCAACCGCAAGATATCAACTGTTGCTTTCAAAAAGCCTGACAAAATGTTTTTAACACAGAAGAGAGAAGGAAAGGTGTTCTGTGGTTTTTAATAACTGGAGTGGCGTGTAAATAGCCAACTCCTGGGTGTGATTGCTCACAAGTGTTTTTGAAAAAAAATTAGAAGGAAAGGGCGGGAAGATCGTACACAAAAAAAGAATTTGGTGTCGACGTATACACAGGGTCTAAACTGAGACTAACCTGCAAATGACCGCCTTCATCTCCTCGTAATCGAGACCGGTTGGAGAAGTCTTCTGCCACTGATGCCCGGCGCCTGCTGGTATCGTCCACTAAAGTCCTGTGTCGAGGCGAAATACGATTGTCCAAAAAAACTGCACTACACAATAGAAAAGTCTCGAAGTTCACGACATAAACTTCAAAGATATTAGTTCCTTTTTTGGCGGATGGTAGATGGTAGTACACTGACTGAATTATTTTTCTACAAAATCACGGCCGTGATACGGCACACGATTAATATCGCGTCATTTTCGACCAATAGTAGCGGTCGAGGGCATCGCGGTTCGAGACGACTAGCGCCATCTCTCGAAAACTTCGGGACGTCAACGGAACATTGATAGATAGTCCCAGCGTTGTATCTGTTTTACCGACGAGACCAAAAAGCGGGGTAAATTTAAATTATAAAAAGAAAAAATGATAGAAATGCGGAATTATTAAATAAAAGATGTTAAGGCTCTCTACCAATAACCGATACTTTTTTTAGTGTACGACAAAATGTTTTGAATTGTAAATATTTTGTCGCTATTTCGTAGTTAGTTCCATACTTGCATTATGACGGTTTCATTATACTTACTTAATTGACTTATTAACAAATGTCCCATTGAATTTCTATCTACGAACTTAGAAATTTCGCGAGATTCCTATGGAACCAACCACAAAAATATCAGCTGTTCTATACAAAAAGCCCGACATAATGCTTTGACGTGATAACGTCTTATAAATCGATGAACGCCGGCTGCACGCACGAATAAGTGTCACGTCCCGCTTGAGACTAGCGTGCAACCGAGAGCGCGTAACAAGCGACAGAGAGGCACGATCGGCCTAAGCGTTCGGCTTGTTTCAGTTGTTGATTCAACAATGTTTTGGTTTTCTGTCACTAGTACCATTGATTAGTTCCATTGATGGACTACTCACGTATGTATACTTCGCTAGTACCATCATATGACGTTATCACGTAAAATTATCGTCCGTAAACCGACTTTACATACAACCAATTTTTTTCAATATTCGATTTTTATAACGACAAATGTTCAATATTGTCAATGTCAGTATATTTTTTCGCAATTTCCTTGTTTGTTATATAATTGTATTATGTAAAGTTAAATGAAACCGTAGAATATATCCAAAGTCTAGAAAATACCCCGTAAATTACTGATAACATAATTTTGTAGTATTTACCAACTCTTTGTTAAAAATTAAATAAATATCGAAAACACTTAAACGTCTGGGAGTTTATCAACGAAGTAAGACCTACTGAAGCTACTCAAGCCTCCAAATCCGTCAATATGAAGAAGCGAAACGCAGAGAAAAAGGGGCCGTATAAAGACAAATGTCCCAATGAATTTCTTATTGATTCCGGCGCGGCCTTGGGCTGGACATTAGGCTTTAGGGCGAGGCTCCATCAAACTGGAACGGAGTGGTGATATGAGTTGTGTGCGTAGTTGAGAATTTCTGTAGAAAATAACTCTTTGTCCTATGAACAACGCACACAGCTCCGTACACGATGCAAAATTACAATGGGCGTATATTATTATTAATATACAATTAATATTACATTGCGTAATATAATATATTGACATTGATTTTATATTATTTTAACATTATTTTAAATTTGTATGGAATTGCCCCTTTACAGCTATTGAAGTAGTCAGCTATTTATTGATTTTTATTTTTTTCATTGTAATCATTTTTTTATTTTTGTTATTATTGAGGAATTATGTGATTTATTTTGAGGTTTTAATATTGTCATCAATTTCAATAATTTTATTGTTGTGAAATGACGAGATTTATTTTGCGGCACTATATGTTACCATACAAATTGGTATATATTTAATTTTAGAATTAAGCTTAATATTTCAATCAATGATTCTAATTCTAAAAATGATACATTTAATTTAGATAAGCAAAAACAAAAGCTCCGTTCAAAGGGCCTAGAGAAAACATTATAGGACCTTGTTAGTATCTTTTTAAACGCTTAACCCGAAAATCATGGAATTATCATAATGGGATTGACATCAACCAACATTTCACGTGGTTTAGACGAGACGAGCACTACGAAGATAAGATTTAAGCGATCGAAGACCATATTGTCAAATTTTTGATTTGGCTACGATTTTGTGTGAAAATAAGATAGGTACGTTGAATGTTACATTTTCTAGGGCCGAGTGCCTCTAGAGTGTTTTTTTCTTCAACAAACTCATGAACTATAACGCTCCATGCCGCACTTCTCCATTTTGGTGGAGTATATAGACCGTATGGCTCAAAGAGCTTCGCGAGCAGTTTTTCTGATGCTATTACATGATGTGACAGTGGAATTAAACCCTTCAGCCGCGAGTGGCAGGGGATGGTGGACGCATTTGCAACTTTACGGATGACATTTCGTTTCCGTAATTTACCTTTATCTTTTCAGGTATTTTATTTTTTAAATGTAATTTGAGGTTTTGTAAAAAAAAATGAGTTTCTGATAATGTACCGTATTAGGCTTTTAATCGTCTACTTCTGAACATAGGCCTCCACCTTCGAAGGGAGATTTAACCCCCTGTAGGGGTTGGTGGATTATATTCAGGTATTTTCAGGCTTATTTATCTTTTTTCGGGCAAACTATTATTAATTACAACAAAATACTACTATATGCTAAAACTGCCTACACTACTACTACATAAAAATCATTGGATCATCCACAGACCCTTATTAATCTAGGTATACTCGTAGGTATGTAGTTTGCATTGTGAAGCACGGACATTTTAATGGTTCGATTAGCCATGTTCTGACATGGCTAATGCGGCCTACAGGCTGGTTTAGTTATTTTAGTGTCTTAATCTTAATCAGTAGATATTTTTTGCCTCTTACTTTGAAAAAAGTAGCCGAGTAATTATTTTTTTAAAACATTTAGAAACATTTTAATTAAGTACGACGGCAAAATTATGTCTAAAAATAAACGTTACACGTGCAAAAACGTCATATTTTATAGCTTACGAGTATACTGTTACTAAAGAGTTTATATACCTGCAACCTAAAAAAAATATCCAAACGCTATGTAAAAGTAAAATAACATCACGTAGTATTTGTCACAAGCATTTTTTATTGCATGAAGGCACACGAGTCCACATATTTGTGATATTTGCGCATAAAAATGAAAAGTGACGTGATGCGACGGAGCGAAATGGATTTCAATGAATTATTTATTTGGCTAACAGATTTTCGCACAAAATAAGGTTATGGGTTTGTTGCTTTTTGCATTTGAAATATTTTGTATGGAAATTGTGATTCGTTGATACAATTTTCTGGTAACTGTATATACTTATGTGTATATCGGATTTATTTTATTGGTTACTAGCGACACGCCCCGGCTTCGCACAGGTGTATTATAAATATAAACCTTCCTCTTGAATCGTTCTATCTATTAAAAAAAGAACCGCATCAAAATCCGGTGCGTAGTTTTAAAGATATAAGCATACATGGGGACAGACAGCGGGAAACGACTTTGTTAGTAGTGATCTAAAAGAGAGAAAAAATATAATTGTGATTTAGATATTAAAGTTGTGTAAACGATCTGTAATTATTAAATTACTAAAACAAACCATATCTAAACTAAACAATAAAAAAACCCAAACACACAATATTGGTTGCCTTGATAAAGTTTAAAGTTTGCAAAAAATACTGTAAGCTACTTCCAACCACTTAATTGATTAAAAAATAATGTACCTAACATTCCACTACCACTAGTGTAATAATGGTCCACAAATTAGGTATGCCAAACGTATTGTGTTGCATTTGGTAAGAGCGAAACTGGATTTCTTACTTAGGGGACATCTTACACACGGTCTCTGACCCAAAAGTAAGCAAAGCTTGTGATATGGCTGCCAGAGACTGATATACCACATATAAAAATCTGAAACACATACTAATATAGATAGTACCTAAATAACACCCAGACATAGAGCAAACATAGGTGTTTGCTGTATCACATAAATGTTTGCCCTGGGTGGGGATCGAGCCCACGCTTATTTGATCCAGAAGTCAGAGTCACTAACCACTGAGCCACCGAGGCAGTCAAGTCAGTTAAATTTCATATTTCTATAAATTCCCAGAGAAATGAAATTGGTAGTCTTCAAAGCAATTTAAACGTATTTATTTATCATAGTGTACATTTACTGTGTAAATAATTAAATCTGCTACCACTTTCTTCGAATTTTAGCGACATGTGAGATCCACTAGGTTTCTATCAAGGGGTTGTAATTAGAACCAAAATAGAGAACATTTTCGTGGAATTTGTCGTTTAGAAATAATTATTTCAACGTTACATCGAAGCCTTTGTCCCTGTTAATTAGTTAATAAGCCCGCGAGGGACGAAACGGTGAATAATTCGGCTGCATAATGAATGGAGACGACCATAGACCTCTAAAGAGGCCTTCTCTAAAACCCACCGCGCGAGACTTATGTAGCAAACACCCATACATCATAACATACAAAGTCATGGTCATACATCACTGTTAGTGCTTAATAATAACTGCTTTGTTGTGTTCTTTAAGTATAATGATCGTGTACCTAATCATTACCTACTAATTAGGTACACACGATACCAAAAATAGTTTTAATATAATTATGTAAGAATATATGTATTCATCAAATGAAAAAGTTAACACCATGTTAAAACAAATATGCGTGAGCGAGAAAGCTGCCAAAGTTGAAATAAAGTAACTAAAATAATGGGTCCTGCGTGATCCAGACGACATGTTCCATCTCTCGAGGTCTGTGGATTCGACACTAATCAAATTGAACGCCGACAGGGATGTTAGAAATGCAACCCTTGTGCTCTGTTCATTTGTTTTCTCTAAACTATTGAGTGCTAGAGTGAGCGGGAGGTATCCGGAATATTGACAAGGAAATTTAGTTAATTAAAAATTTAGACAACTTCTAACAAATTGTTTAAACAATATAAGTAGTTCAGAAAGTTAGGACTTGGGACTAAATACCAATAGAATGTGGAAAAAACAATAGTGGTCATTTTATATTCTGTGGTAAGAACGTCTATAAAATAAAGTATTTTTGTTGTGTCCAAATAGCAATTCCTAGTAAAAAAAGTTGTACTTAATTGTTTACGTAATATATTATTATTTTTCGCTACGTAAATATATAAGTACTATAAGACGACATGTTCCATCTCTCGAGGTCTGTGGATTCGACACTAATCAAATTGAACGCCGACAGGGATGTTAGAAATGCAACCCTTGTGCTCTGTTCATTTGTTTTCTCTAAACTATTGAGTGCTAGAGTGAGCGGGAGGTATCCGGAATATTGACAAGGAAATTTAGTTAATTAAAAATTTAGACAACTTCTAACAAATTATTTAAACAATATAAGTAGTTCAGAAAGTTAGGACTTGGGACTAAATACCAATAGAATGTGGAAAAAACAATAGTGGTCATTTTATATTCTGTGGTAAGAACGTCTATAAAATAAAGTATTTTTGTTGTGTCCAAATAGCAATTCCTAGTAAAAAAAGTTGTACTTAATTGTTTACGTAATAAATTATTATTTTTCGCTACGTAAATATATAAGTACTATAAGTATTTAATCGAAACGTATTTTACGTACAACTGTTACGTATATACCAGTATTTAAAATAGCGTAAATTTGTATAATGACATGGACAAACGTAATAAACACGAATCAGCTGTATTTTGAATGCCTCTATTTATTTTGCAAGATCTTAAAAAAACAATTTCTATGTTAAATATCTGATATATTTTTTTACTTCTCCTAATTATTTTAATTAGTGCCGATTAATCAATATTTAGTAATTGTTAGGAAAAATAGTACTTCACATGCGTTAGCTGTGTATTTAATGTGTTTAGTTTATTTGCCTTGGTCTTGTTTTTGTCTTTGCTGTGTGTTGGTACCTTATATTTACATGAATGGTTTAGCATACATATCTAGAAAAAATTAGGCGTAATTATTTACACAAGTGTCGATTAATCAACATAGTAATACTTGACACGTGTCATCGGTTTATTTTAGAAGTCTGTTTATTTGGCTTACCTTATCTCAACCATTTCAACCGAAATTATTTTGAACACAATAATACTTGACACGTGTCATGTGTATACTTTGTATGCCTCATTTGTCCGATGATTTGTTGAAGGAACGGCGTCCATCTTTATTTTTTCATCTACGGCAAATAATCATTATCACCATCATCATCCGCAGCCTTCTCTATCCCACAGCTGGGTATAGGCCTCTCTCTTACGGGGCCATTTGTCTCGGTCCTGTGACCAAATTATTTAAACAATTATTTACTCAAATAATCAGATTTTAAAGTAATTGTTTGTTGTTAAATAAACATAGGATTATTTTTTATATATACGTATTTATTTGTGTTGGCGTTTAACGAACGGTAAAATTAATTAACACGTCCTCCTTTGTATGCTAAGAGGATTTTAAAAATGTATGTCGGTACACGAATTTGTCGCTCGCACGTTTCCATTCGTCCAAAGGTTGCCTGGAAGAGATCGCTCTTAGTCATAAGACCGCATTTTGTGTATTTCTTCTGACTTGTTCTTTTATTCCTTACTAGCTGACCCGGTGAACTTCATCTCACTATCTCTCAATTCTGTCAATGACAACTATTAGATGCAGGAACATTTTGTATGGGAAAATTAAATTCATACGTTTTTACTATTTTACTTCCTACATTTTTATATTTTCTCATCGTATAAACCTTTTCTTAACTTCCACAGATATTTCAAGACCAAAATTAGCTAAATCGGTTCAGCCGTTTTCGAGTTTTAGCGAGACTAACATTCATTTTTATAAATATAGATTGTGGTGTAAAAATGTGTAATATTGTATTGTAGATGTTTCATATTGGGTGTAATGGATATGCTTCCGAAGAGGGTCATTAAACTCATCATTATGAACAGACTACTACATAATTGCTAAAAAGAATCTGATTATTGATACGAGTACAACACTACATTGACTCGCTACGACAAGTATGATAAGCATCTGTTTTTTTTTTCAAATTCGGTGTTTGTCTCATAACCATTTCCAGTACCTATCCGGCAAATTAGCCGGCCATTCTGGCCACTTTCGATCAATAGTTACTTTAAATTATTCATAGTAAACAGTGGTTTACAGGCGTCACAAGCAATTAAGTCGTTGTTAAGTTTACGTGTCATTTCCCAAGCCACAGTGAATATGACAGGCAGAGAGATGGTTTCGATATTCTAAAGTGAAGCTGGGTGTTATTAAGTAACAACATTTTAGCTCTCATTGAGTAGTTATTTTGTAGCGCTCATGGCGTAGTATGAGTAGGTATTTGTCAGCGATCACCAAAGTTTAGCAACGTTCGGCACGCTCAGTCTTCGGATGGGTGACCGCGGGTGACATTCGACAGCGCTGCCATGGCTCGGATGACACGTTAAATTGTATACCACGTTTGTTTTAACCGTTTAGCCATGTCAGAGGCCTGCAGGCGGCTTAAAAACTCTGACATCAGGGCTAGCCACCCGGTCTATACGAACTTACTTACTTTTATTGCGTAATTTCTCTATATTTTTTTTCAGGAATGACCGATGTTGAGCTACGGTTAAGCTGGCGGCCTTATAGCTGAGGGATATTTCTCCCAGGTAATATACCAGGTAACAATATTCAAAGTATTGCTTTGCAAATTTGAGGAACTTTCAGAGGTATACAAATTTCAACAAACAAAATTGTAAACAGCTTTTACCATGGTAATTACTAGAGTTGGTTCTATGGAATCCTGAAATCACAAAAAAATATCACCTGTTCCATTTAAAACGTTTATAAAAATACAAAAAAAGTCGACAAAATGTACCTACTCTGCATTTTTTTGCAATTACAGAGTTGGCCCTATACTAGTAAAGTAAGTTAAAGTAGTTCATAATCATGATTGTGTATATATAATATACCTTTGAAAGTACCGACTAGCCATGTCAGAGGCCTTCAGGCGGCTTAAAAAACTCTGACACCAGGCCTTTATAGCTACCC
Source organism: Hypomecis atomaria (assembly GCA_964007245.1). Classification (NCBI taxonomy): domain Eukaryota; kingdom Metazoa; phylum Arthropoda; class Insecta; order Lepidoptera; family Geometridae; genus Hypomecis; species Hypomecis atomaria. The sequence continues at coordinate 13,117,897 of OZ023300.1, forward strand.
GGCCTATATGAACTTGCTTGTTTGAAAATCACTGCAGTCTGCGAAGCAACACCTTCATCTATACGTAACCCAAATCACATAAAGGTATTTTACTTGTACTACCCAAGTATATATGCAATAGGTACCTACAGCTTAAATTCTCTGCGTTGTTCGGCTGTCCTCATTCCGAGTCATTCCATTCCCGAATTTATCCCGTACAGGGAACAGCTAATTCCTCAGGGTCTTAGTCGATGAAAATTTGGTATGGAAAAGTGATTTTTATTGACCGATTTCAGGGTTCCTACCACATACATTTTTCACTTCTTTGTAATTTCTGAGTTGGCTTGGCCCTATAGTAAATTTTAAAAGTTGTTCGTTGTTAATAACCTTGTGTAAAAAGGGTTATTCAGAGTGTACTAAGCCGAAGAGGGGTGATTCAGACCATTATTATGAACGACTTTTTACTATGGGACCAACCCGGAATTCGAGAAAAAGTTCAGTCAGGCATTTTCTAGATTTTGGGTTGTTATCTTGTATGCGACAGCTGCTTTTTATTACTCGAATTCTAGATTGACTCTTAAAGTTTTCATAACAGTGGTCTGAGTTATAATATAATCTAAATTAAATACGTAACAAATCACAGACATACATTTAAAGGGTTTACTCAGGGCTAGATTTAGGGGAGGGCAACCGGGGCAACTACCCGGGCCCCACAATAGATTTCGAAAAAAAATCTTTCTATATTATTTGTTCAATCTAAAGACTTCTACTATTCATCGAACTACTATCTATAGGTATAGTAGTTCGATGAATAGTCGCAATTTAGCTAATCCGACTCCGCGCTGGGTCACCCCGAGAATTACGAATTCGAGAGACTATGAAAGGGCCTCCGATCTGTAGTTGCCCAGGGGCCTCCACACCTCTCAATCCGGCCCTGCTTCCACCTGTAGGTACCTAAGTATTATGACTATGCAATAGGTACAGCTTAAATTCGCTGCGTTGTTTGGCAGTCCTCATTCCATTCCCGAATTCATCCCGTACAGGCAACAGCAAATTCCTCAGGGTTTTCAGGTAATCTAGCAGTCGATGTAGGAGGATGAAGAAAACAGACCCGAATTTACTTTTTGAAATTAATTATTCGGCATACCACAATATAGATTCTGGGGGGTACTTTTAGTTTAAGAAAATATCGGTGTAAAAAAGTGTGAAGTGAAGATTCATCGTGAGAAAAAGGTTTTTCATCATCAGCGCCATTAATGGCCATCACAGCACCCCTGGTGGAAAGTAGGTGAAAAAAAATGTACATAGGTATGTACTATATTGTACTTTGTAACAGGCTGCTAGTAGACGCCTTACTTTTTCACCAAAAAGCAAGTGGTGCGAAATAGTAGGTATACGTAAGTCCCAAAGACTTACAAGCACACACTTAGTAGGTACGGGACTGGGATTTGAGGCCTTGACCTCAAGATTGTAACATCGACTTGGCATTTTTTTTAATGATTGTAAGGCAGGTGGTACTACCTAAACTATAACGGTTTAAGTTTATCATACAATCTCATAGTAAGGCCTCAGATCAAAGACAATAACTAAATAGTTTAGTTCATTAAATCTGAGACTAGCGACCCGCCCCAGCTTCGTACAGGTGTATTACACTTACCAATACATTTGAAACTTCCTCTTGAATCACTATGTCTATTTAAAAAAATCGGCCAAGTACGAGTTGGACTCGCGCGCGAAGAGTTCCGCACCATGTTGGAGCCCCCTTAGCCCAATTAATATCGATCAAAAAAACTCCTAAAAATCACTTTTGTTGTATGGGAGCCCCCCTTAAATGTTTATTTTATTCAGTTTTTAGGGTTCCATACCCAAAGGGAAAAACGGGACCCACTACGGGACTAAGACTTCGATGTCCGTCTGTCCGTCTGTCACTGGGCTGTATCTCATGAACCATGATAGCTAGGCAGCTGAAATTTTCACAGATGACGTTTTTCTGTTGCCGCTATAACAAGAAATACTAAAAACAAAATAAAATAAATATTTAAGGGGGGCTCCCATACAACAAACCTGATTTTTTTGACGTTTTTCGCTCTATATTAATAATGGTAATAGGTAGATGCTTGAAATTTTCACAGAATATTTAGTTTTATATTCACATCAATAATAAATAATATAATTAAAATAAAATAAATAGTTGAGGGGGGCTCCCATACAGTACGGAACCCTTCGTGCGCGAGTCCTACTCGTACTTGGCCGATTATTAGTATTTTTTGTTATAGCGGCAACAAAAATACATAATCTGTGAAAATTTCAGCTTTCTAGCTATAACGGTTCATGAGATACAGCCTGGAGACAGACAGACGGACAGCGGAGTCTTAGTATTAGGGTCCCGTTTTTACCCTTTGGGTACGGAACCCAAAAAACGCACCAAAATCTGTTGCGTAGTTTTAAAGATATAAATTTAAGAAGCGACTTTGTTTTATACTATGTAGTGATTTGGTATAAAACTAACAAACTAGGCCGTTTTCTGACTTGTCGGTGCGGGAGCAGCGGTGCGGATTCGTTTCGCTCGGTATACACGGTACCGAAAGCTTGCCGAGCGCCTATGTTTTAATGCGTGTCTTCTGATTGGCGCGGTGTGTGCGGGAGCGGGGAGGGATCGTTTCGTTTTACCGCGTCTCGGGATGCGTGTCCAGGCGCCGCTCGACATTTACCGCGCGAGGTCGTGCAAACAAGATGGCGGAGCGAGATATTCACGTCGTTTTAGTACTAGAAATTGAAAAGTATCCTGCATTGTATAATTATAAATTGTAAGTATTTTTTGACATTCTATACATCAATAAAAAAAATTCGTCATCTTGGGAAAGTTCTTTAGCCGCAACAAAAAATCGGCAATTAATATTATTTTCGATATAAGGATGACGCCAATAACGTTTTCTTTTTTTACGTAGGTATCGTTTCGGTACAGACCTTACAGATTCCGCACCGCTCCCACACCGACAAGTCAGAAAACGGCCAAAATTCACTGTTAGAATTATAGTAGGCCTCCCTAAGCAGAAATTTGGGCTAGAATAATAAATTCGAGTTCCACAAAGCTTCCTATGAGATTTTTACGTATGCATGACCTAGTAGCTACGCCGCGGCATAAATATTCCAGACTAGGTGTTTAAAGAACGCAAAATTATAGTGTATGAATAATTGAATACTAAGAAAATGCAGTTAACGTACACTTGGATTTGCATTTAGTGGCGCAAAGTGTCGTGACGTGCAGCAGTTGTACAACATATCGGTGTGACACATGGAAACTGATTTAACTTTAAAATTGTTGTTTTGCAGGGAAGGTATCAATATCACTTATTTTAGTTCACTGCAGAGCGTAAGGCTCCTACGTCTTTTGCTACCTATGCCTATGCTGTGCCGATCGAATTGTGTGGGATGGAAATAAAAAAGTAAAATTTTAAAATCGATGATAATTATGATGCATCATTTTGATAATTATTTTAAAAAAAAATAGCATACCGACTTCACCCGTATACAGAATTCGCGAATATTTCGCACGAAACGATGTTACATTTTTCACATTATTGGTTGATTTATCAAAAATGGCTCCGCTGATTTCCATAAAATTTTAATGGGACCAATTTCGAAGTATATTCTTTCCAATAAAAAAAGAATTATTCAAATTGGACTACTACAAAAAAAGTTATGCGTGGTTATAGATAAAAAAAAATATACGCGTCGAATTGAGTACCTCCTCCGGTTTGGTTCGTCGGTCAAAAATAGCACGCGACTAGAGGCCGTGCTACGGAAAGTGCAACGTAAGCAGCAACCATAGAGATCTAGAGAGAAACCTTCTCTTTTTTTTAATTCGATTACCCCCAACGTTATTAGGGATTTTTTTTAACATATTTTGCGTATCAACCAACATTTAAATATAATTTTAACAATTTCATTGTAAGTGTTTCGTTCCGCTTGGTTATTAATATCATAGTATATATACTAAATAAGATGTACATACAGTTGTACTTACTGTACGTTACTGTACGTTTCAGAACGCAGTGTTGTGCGAGATAATATGAATAGCGAACATTATGTAAGTAGCGCTTATATCGTTTGTCCCAGTTTGAATAGGTGTTTATCAGCGATCACCAACCAACGTTTGGCACGGTCAGTCTTCGGATGGGTGACCGCGGGTGGCATTTACAACTGAGCGGCACCTCGGCTCGGATGGCACGTTAAATTGTTAGCCCCGGTTATATTGACCGTTTAGAAAATGTCAAAGACTTTCAGGCGGCTTATAAACTCTGACACCAGGGCTAGCCACCCGGCCTATATAGGTACTAACTTACTTAATAAATGATTTATTGTTCTCTGTGATTAATATTAACGTATTGTGTACGTATTGACGTTACATGCGTCAACGTGTGTAATGATTTTGCATGCGTGAATGATTACGTCCCCGCTATAATATATATCGAGATGACATGTCTCATTCCTCGATATCTCCCAACAAACATTTAGGCGACGATTAGAGCTTGTTTTGTTACTTAGTGGGCTACAAAGGCATTACAGTAGCAGCACTTATGACTATTGGCGATAAAGTGGCGTAAGCAAGTAACTTAAATCACTTCAACTTATAATTCAGAGTTACAAGAGAGACAATTAGGCGAGCTTAAAGGTTATGGACGTATTATGGCAAATCTTAACACTGTTGTACATGCACAGCATTTTGTGTTATAGCTTTAAGTGAATCTTAGAACTCTAAGATCTAAATAAGAATAAGAATTAGCTACTACCTCCAAAAGTGCTATGCAGGTGATATTAAACTCTTTACAAGAACCTAAAGTTGCACAGTAGCGTTAATAAGCGCTACCAGCTTTACAATGGTGTTTATTTAATCTTATATAGCACCAAATGCTTGAAGTTATACAAAACTCTCTTGCATTACCTTAAGTCAAATAGGAGTATAATTTTTCGCTATAACAGATCCTCTAGCGTCTATTGTTACTTCTTTGTGACTAAAGGTAAAGTAATAGTGCTTAAGGTCACTACTGTATTTCTTATATTGACTACTTGTTTTTGACATAATGGCGTCGCCACCAAAAAAAAAACAAAAATTGTTGTAAATACTTGGAAAAATCAATGTAGGACTGGTGGAAATAGACAGAAATTGATCAGAGAATATAATCGCATTTTGAACTCCTCTATTCCTATTGAAAATACCTCTATTCCTATTGAAAATACCTCTATTCCTATTGAAAGCAGTGAAGCGCGAGTTTCCTGTGAGCCTGATGGTTCCGTACACGCTTTTCAAAATGATGATTGTGCTATTACTACAAGTGATAATGAAGATCAGAATTCTCTATGCTCCAAAAATTTTGTTGAGACAAAATTTTGATTTTAACACGAAATATACAATGTAAGCTAGTGTGTATCGAGCATGAAAAACAGTTGTATTTTTTTCCTTTACTGCTCACACTTTAAAGTTATGGAATTAAACAAAATATAATATAAATCAAAATCTTTTATTTTTATCAAAATACTTATCTCCTATATAAGGAACATAAAACATAATAGCAAATTTTTGGTAGTAATACCTACTGACAATTACCTTATTTTACTTATAACGTTGAAAATATGTCTTCAATAATCACAATCAAAGAATAGGTTATAGTAACCTATATATTATTAACATAATTATCTTGTCTATGTTAGGAAAATTATTTTGTTTCATTATAATATAATATGACTTGTTTTTATCACCTATAGGATCTTATTTTACTTATAATATTAAAAAATATGTCTTCAGTAATCACGTTGACTAATTAGTTGAGTAAATATTTAGAAAATACAAATAAAGACGGTAGTGGCCAGAAAGTACCTCGATAAACAAAAAGAGACGGGCCTTCCTTCCAAATAAAAAAAAATTAAACTACAATATTCTAAAGTTCACAAATGGTAACTCTTTCACAATGGACATTATTTTATCTGGAAAGTCACTCCCCAACCTAGATTTTCTATAAGTTGGTCGAAGTACTTCCTGAACAACAAAATTTAATAATTGAGCATTATTATGAGAAATACGATATAACATCTTCTGTTACAACTTTCACATTGGTGGAATTGTTCTGAGCTTTATTAGCTGCTGCGGTGGTTATAGTGGAATTGTTCTGGGCGTTATTATTGTTTTCATGGTTACCTTCACCGGAATTGTTCTGGGCCTTAGCTGAGAATATGGCACTTTGGTCTAATCTGTAAACAAACACGATAGGTATTTAATAGTCTTATAGTCAGGTTTATAAACCTAATATTATTTAAATCATAATATAATATTAATTGTTAAAATAATATATAATAATTTATATCTCCCTACTTCTTTGTATTCTACTCGTCCAAAACAGTTAACAGGTAAAAAATAACATCACATATAACATGGTTTAAATTAAAGTTTTGAGCACTACGGATCCCTAAATTCGTTTGCTCGCCATGTTGAGATAATAAAATATTAGATTATGGTTATAAAAACAAATATTTACAAGGTTTCCATGAAGTATTTTGCTTTAGTATGTATTTATATTACTAGAACAGTATTCTAAGATCAATAAGGCAATTTTTTTGTACTTTTTTTCAAGAAAAATGTGTCACTCCATATTAGACAAAACATTTGTTTTCAGTAAATAGACAACATACATCGGGCGCTCGAATTATTTACCAATAAATATGTAACTAATTCACAGTGTACTTACCTTCGCAGCAAAAATACGCTTCCTTTCGCACCATAAAACATATACTAATGGTTCACTTTTTTTGTTTAATGTAAACCATCTTGAGGTTACCGACTAATATATAGCCATTGAAAATAATATTATTTTGTTAGATCGCAAAATTAGAAAATATATTTTCCGGGTATCAAAAACTCTTGCGGGAAAGACCTATTTTATCGCCTTTGTGGATCTTGAATAGCGTTCAGACCGTTACAAATCACCTATTTACCTCCCTTTTAGCACTTGAAAATGTAATTAACGCCTTTGTATATCTACTGTATCGCTTAAGGAGTCAGTTGACGCCTACCTGTAGCCAGCTTAGCACCCATAGAGGTAATATAAAACCATTTTTGCCATTTTACCGCTAACAGAGTTAATTTTCGCTTATTTACCCCTCTTGTATCGCTAAGAGATCCTGTTACCGCTATCATAACTCTCTTATAGCATGATTGTACCTCTTAGCCAATTACCATAACTCTTGTATACCGTCATTATACAACCTTAAGTAATATAAAAATTGTGCCTAATTCGGGGGTAAAGTAGGGTTAGAGCGCGCTCTAACACCAATTTGTAACACCCATAAACTACTTTAGAATCTAGTTAGCGCTTTTATAGACTTATTATAACTCTTACTTTAGCGCCTAAATGTTACTTGGGCTATGGTTGCAACATCACTATATGAATAAACCTTAGTAAAGCTTATTTTTTTCTATGAGTAAACCTAGCTAGTACATTATTACATAGTTTATTATTTCTCTATGCGTAAACCACTTTCAAAGTCCTATAAAGAAGATTCATCTGTGTGTGATAAACAACCGAGCAAATGAAGATAATTGATTGTTTTGCGCATCACGAACAGAATACAGAAAAAAGCACTCGGAGAAAATGATGTATTTTTGTGTTTCCTATACTTACATAACAAGATAGTCTAATGGGGGCTTTTCTACATGTGCGTGTATAATATGTATTGTACATGATGTACAAAAAGGCTTAAATACTAAACCGATAGGTTATCAGATACATTATTAACAACATCTTTTACGATGGGATCAACCCCGAAATTGCGAAAAAAATCAGCTATTCCATACAAAAACTCGTCAAAATTCATCCATTACAGGAACTTTAAACCACAGGTTGTGTAGATATGTATTTTGGAATATAAAAGCGATTGGTTCGTATTTATTCGCTGGTTACGTAGAATAACATAAAAATTATAAAACTCGAGTTAGATCATTTTTCATAGAGCAAAGAAAAGAAATAGGTTTACGTACCTACTCAAAATGAAAGTAGAGAAGCAGACTAATTGGTAGTGTTGCCTACGTAACATAACATTGTAATAGGGGACAATAATAAGGTACGTTACATTATAACATTGTATCAGTGGACATAATGAGGTATTTGGATACTAGACTAGTGATTATTTAAATTGTAACGTTTGATATGTCAGACTGTGATGTATTTCTAAGTACCTATACCTACGAGTAAATATATACATATTATAGAGAATAAAAAAAAATTGTAAGTGCGGCGAGACCTCAGAATAAGGAAAAACAGTAGAAGTGACATAAAGTAAAAAAGTTGTGATGCATGATTCCACAAACATGGCGTCGAAAATCTATAGAAACTGCTATGTAATCTAGACACAAATGACACTTGAACTGCTGGTCAAATGTCAAATTTGATTTCACAAATATGGTGGACAAACTTCAAACGTCTCCTAGGTAGGGCTTTTATTTTGAACCTTATTTTCATAGCAATAATGCCACGTCATTTCAAACACCGTCCCAATGGGCGAGACAAACACCTGACATTTAGTTTTTATGATTTATTTACTAGATAATGAGGTTTATATTATTAGGTGAGCAGTAGAAATATTAAGTAAGAACGCAGTGGAAGTACATTCTGGTATTGGTACTTATTATTATTATATTTAAAATATGCTTCAGTTTTTTAATTCCTATACAACATATGGTTCATACCTAACTATAACCAATAGCTGTGATTATTTTAAAGTCAAAAGTTTTTACATCTTATAAATAAGGACAAAAGAAAGCATAAAAGTATGTTAATCCTCCTCTAAAACAAGATTCGAGTTTCTCATTAAAATTATTTAAAAACCATTTATCAAAACGTCAATTACCGAATCATAAACTACAAAAAAACGCCATAAAAAGCTACAAACTTAATTAATCCATTAAAAATCTACGCATCGATAAATCAAAATAAAACTTACCAGTTCGCAACGATCCCAAACTTCCAAAGGATAAGTCACACACTTGAAGTCTTTAAAACGTTCACTGCACACTATTAAATCACTATTTTTTATGTCATTTTAAACAGTCAATACACGCAAAAAATTATGTATGCTTCATTCAATATAATTGTACGAAAAAAAACACGGAGCGAGGCACGCTTTCGTAAAAATTTTCGAGTGTGTGAGCGCGCGAGGCGTGCGGTCGCCCTCACTCGAGCTTTTCAACTGAGGAATAAGCTAAGCTGCTAAGGCTACGGTACGAGCAGAAACAAACCCGTACATCAGTTTGTATGAACTACGCTATCGGAAGCTCAGGAATTTCCGTCCCAAGCAGTGCTACCAGATATTTGAAGCTTAAATCGCTCAAAAGTTAACGCGAAGTAGATTAGATTGACGTCTCCTAATTGGAATTCTCTAATGCTACTGCTGCATCTGCGTCTTAACATGCTAATTAAGAGGTGGCGTAGATGTAGCCTAGGTTTAGTGCGTTAAAGCCTGAAGACCGGTAGCATTAAACGTAACTAAAGGCTTAAAGGGACAATGGTACCTAATTACGGAAATAGCTCAAATTGGCAACTTTATAGTACCAAAACTTGGTTAAATGGCGATTTGTTACGTGTTAAAGTAGAGCCTTGTCATAAAAACCTAAGCTGGCGACTTTCCTTTCCATATTGGCCTATGTAAATTTACCTTTTACAAGTTTCCTATTATAAGCCGAATCATACTTAATGGCGTCTGTGAAATTAGCTACAAGCCGCGCAAATCCCCCCCACTCCTCGCCGTCACTCATATTTGCTTCTGCAGAAAGATTCGCCTCGTTTTCACAGACGTCATTAAGTTTGATTTGGCGTTACAAATTTTTTGTCGCACCTTGAAGTAGTCTAAAAGGCGAAAAACACCTGAGTTGGCAACACTGTCCCAAGTTTTGGCGCCTACCGCGCGGACCGGACGAAAATAATTTGAAATTCCTGTATTATTTCCCGAGTCTGACGTTGAAAGATTGCCTGTTTATTGCCGAAGTATTTTGTAAGTTAATCGTGGTTTTGTAATAATACCTACCTTGACACATACTCCTTGTCCTAGACATTAGAACCTGTTTTGTAAATAGTATCATCTATTCTTGTATAATATGATTTATCGTACAAGAGAAATAATTACAAATAAAAATAATTCGCCACAATACTACGGGACTAGAATTCGTTTGTCTATTTTTATTTCAATGTTTGAGTATTGGTACGGAAATTTTTGTTACATTTTATTTTATTTTTGACCGACGAAACGGAGGAGGTACTCAATTCGACGCGTTTATATATATATTTTTTATGTGTAACCACGCAAACTTTTTTCATATTGGTCCGATTTCAAAAATTCTTTCTTTTTTTTAAAATTTTATCGGAATCGGCTGAGCCATTTTTGATAAATCAACAACAATGTGTAAGATGCTACATTGATGTGTGCGAAATATTCGCGAATTCTGTACACGGGTGAAGTCGGTCATGCTATTTTTTGCAAAAAATAATTATTAACGGACACAACTAGGTACTCATATTTGTCACAAAGCGCGGAAGTAAAATCATTTCTACAATTTTGTGCTATTTTGACAGATATCATTTCTAAACTACCTACCTGATAATGTAATGCTTAATAACTTAGTTTTACAGTATTTTTTTTTGTAATTCAGAAATATCCCACCGCGAGGACAAAGAAGTGAATGAAATGTTTTGTTAAAAAAATAAATAAACTGGTGGCCACATTTCGCAAGGCAACCTAGTAAATGTAAATTCTACTATTCAATACATTATATAAAAAAGCAAATGAAGGGTTTATTTTCGTATAAATCAATTAAACATTATTAAATTTCAAATACTTACCGTCACATTTCGCAAGACCTTATTTAAATATTCTTCTATTCATATAATTATAATTATTTAAAAATTGGCTTGAACCGTGTACGCTATGAGCGGGAGGTTCTTGCGGTGGGATCTCGGACTGTAATATTTTTATACATTTTAAATTGTTCTTTGTGATAAAGCACTGAAATTTAACGATTTGATTAGTGTTATTTTAGACACTTCACATACTAGCTTGAGGTAACGCGCAATTTTAGTTTTTTTTTAAAAGTACAAAGATAGCTATCGGTCTCACACCGATAGCTATCTTTGTACTTTTTAATCGACTTCTAAAAAGGAGGAGGTTCTATGTTCATGTCTATGTATTTTTTTTTGTGTATGTTCATCGATAATTTTGCCAATTGTGAACCGAATCGAAAAGTTCTTTTTTAGTTCGAAAGGGTATACTCCCGAGGTGATCCCATTGAAATTTCACAGAAATCGGCTGAACCGTTTTTGATAAATCAACAATAATGGTTTTGCCATTTTTTGCGAAAAATAATTAAGTATTGCTAATTCGTACTAAGTAAGCGTGTTGCGTCAGCTCTAGAAAACATTTTTCAGTATTACCTCGTAGTGTAGTAAATAATAAAGTGCTATATCTAATAGCTATAACCAAGCAATAAAACAGTGAGCGAAAACGCGTCTATCCACGGCATGATCCGATCATTTGCATGGATTATAAATATTATCATAAGGGCCAGACTCCACCAAAGCGTGGTATAGTCGCAGGGCTCTTTTGAGTCAGATTTCAGAGCCCAAGCTGGGGAAGTATCACACCCTTGTCAGTGTTAGTATTACCATGTTCCTAACTGAAAGGCACTTTTCATGACATTAAAATTTAAGATTTTTGATGTGTGTGAATAACGAGCGTAGTGCTGTGCCACGCAGAAATTTGCACTGATATGGTTAAAAAATCTGGATGTTGCAGATCTTAGGCCGTATTGTGTATGCGTTATGACGTGCAGCTTCTCTTTTTCTCCTGCTCGCGACAGTTATTCGTGCCACGAGAGCGAACGAGAGGAAAAGCGAAGCCGAACGTGAGAACGCGTACACAATACGGCTACTGTCATAGCATGGGTTTGCGTAGTAGTAGCCCTTAACATCAGGTGAAAGCATATCTCGACTTTTTACTCAATTATATAAACACACAATCGTGAACGGGGAATCATTTTTGTATTGTGCTTTGTAAATATGGAAATACACGCAAATCACCGCCCCGCTCCACTTTGGTGGAGTCTGGACCTCATAATATTACCTTAATGACGATTTTATTCAACATGTGTGTAATATTGGATTGTGAGGTAAACATTTCATCGGTATTTTAAGCCCTTCGCAAACTTGTTTATTTTTGTCACATTATACATGTTGATCTATGCTTTGATTTTTGCTGCATTTCACATTTTGGTGGTTCAAGAAATAATAATCCAACCAAAAACATTTATGTATCGTTCGTTCGTTTTAGCCATAGGATGTCCTGCTAGAAATAGGCCTCCCCAAGAAAAAGATCAATAAAGATCAATATGATTCGCACAGTCAAATAGTTGTCAGATCTCATGTAGAGCCAAGCTTCTGACTCTATACGCCCTAACGTAACACAAACTTTACTTCATCGTCCAAATATTTGGCTTGGTAGTAATAATATGGTGAAAAATCACTAACTGTTCATTGTTTTATTCAGTCTAGTAAAAAAAATAAGCATGTTCAAAATTAGAAATAGATCGCGAGCCCGGCCTAAGCGCCGAGACAGGTTAATTTAACTTAATTGTCTACTCTGTCATTATTAGCTTAAAAATTAAATAGCTCCTCAACTGGGGCATTGTTACTTTTTAAACGACTTCCAAAAAAGGAGGGAAGTGAGAAGTGAGGAGGTGAAAAATTCCACTACTTAAATGTTTTTTTTTTTTAATTTATAAGTAGGTATGTGACGCGATTACTCCGTCAATTAAGAACCGATTTTTATGACTATTTTTGTATGGTAGAGCATACTTCAGAGATGGTCCGATTAAAATTTTAACGAAATTGCTGAGTTATTTTTGAAAAAATTAACATAAGTTCAAAACATACTATATCGATGAGACTCGTATCAACGATCCGTGGGACTATTCTAATTCTGTACACGGGTGTACTGTTGAAGTTGGTTATGCAATTTTTGGTGAAAAATAATTATTACACATACCTACATGTAATCCACGTTTACATATACACGTAAAGTGCGGACTGTACACGGGTGTACTGTTGAAGTTGGTTATGCAATTTTTGGTGAAAAATAATGATTACACATACCTACATGTAATCCATTTACATATACACGTAAAGTGCGGAGGGAACCTTATATCACCAGATTAAGGCCGCGTGAAGCGAGATAAGTCCACTACATCTAAATTTTAAATTTTCTTAAATGTGGCGCGGATTAGTGGGCCTGATTGAGTACTCTGGAATTACCGGTGCTAATCGCTCGCAAATTATAATAAGTGCCTACAGGTTGGAAATTCCTCTAACTTAAAGGAAAAACGTTTTAGGAAATCGTTAATTGTATGTACTGATTTTATTCTATACAGTCACTTGTCAAATCCCAATTATCCTTCGCTGGGCTATAGGTATACAGGGTGGAGAGCTGACGCCGGTATTAGTTGAAATCACATATTCGGCCTTCTGTTTGAAGCTTTCGACATTTTTTTTTAGAATTTAAAAATCAACATTTTGGAGTAACCCTGTTTTAACAGCGATGCGAGCTATCAATTTAATAAAAATTAGTTTATTTCTCATTGCTAAGCGAAATGAAGCGATTCGCTTCTTCCTTCATAATGCGGACCGCCAGGGATTGGATTGTCCTGCCTCCGTCATTGTTTCCTGACAATTACAATTTGAAAATTTTCAAGTCAAGAGTGAATAGGTATCTTCTAGGTCTACACTACATACTTCATCTTCGGCTACAACTTCGCTTTCCATCCGGCGAGTTACTGGCCAAATGTAGCCCTATTCTACATAAAAAAACATGAAAGCATACTTACTTTTGCTTACTTTTTATTGCTTATATGATTACTGGTTACTAGTGCTACTTGCGGGTCAAATTAATGTCAGCGTTAGCTATTCACCCTGTATATTTAACATAAAAAACGAGGAATTCTACATCGAAAAGAGTGTAAATTAGTACCTTCATAAATTCTAAAGAACATTGGTACGCGATCGGATTTGAAGTCACACTTCACGCTTGTAAGGCGAGCAATCTAAAACTAGGCCACCACGGCTTCCTTACAGTCTTGCGGGTGCTCAGTTATTATTCTACTTATTTTTGAGTTTATATTATTTTGGCAACCTGTATGTATGCGCTAAGTCAAAAAAAAGTACATGAATGAACCTAAGAACTGCTGTTAATAGTTATTTTGTAGTTCGAAAAAAATATGAGCTGTTAAAAAGATCTAACTAACCTTTCTTACAGTTATTTGGCCACTTAAACATCATTGAAATGAAATAGAAAAACACCTAACAACAAAACCGAAATTTTCCCGGTAGTCCTCCGTAGAACTACCGGGACAAAATTTTCCCGGTAGTTCTACCGGAATAACAAATGTGTTATTAAATGATTACTAATTAAAACATTATTGTTCAGTTTTAAAAAACGGCTCAGCTGATTTCTATAAAATTTAAATGGGACCTCGGGAGTACATCCATTTGCACTAAAAAAAAAAATTAACTCGGTTCACAATTGGCGGAAATATCGATGAACAAACACAAAAAAATACATACAGACGAACATAGAACCTCCTCCTTTTAAGAAGTCGGTTAATGAAGGGTCGTTCCTGTAAGTTCTACTATTAGTTCTACTAGTAGAACTACCGGGACGAAATTTTCCCGGTAGTCCTCCGTAGAACTACCAGGACAAAATTTTCCCGGTATTTCTTCGTAAAAATAATTATTGTATGGACTAGTTGGCGCAAGTTGGAGCTCTAAAAGCGAAATGTTCTACAGTAGAACTACCGGGACGAAATTTTCCCGGTAGTCCTCCGTAGAACTACCGGGACAAAATTTTCCCGGTAGTTCTACTGTAGAACATTTCGCTTTTAGAGCTCATAAGGTCAAATATGCTAAAAAATTAAATTTTTCCTCATCGAAACTGTAGGTAAGTACCCTAGTACGAGTTTTTTACATACTCAATATAGTAAACGTAAACTACAATATTCGCTGGGATTTGTACGCAGTTTCATTTCCATACAAATTATTGTTTGATACAACGCTATTGAGTAAATAAAATGTAAGTAGGTACAAGTACATAGTACATACTCGTTTTGATTTCACCAGAATGTTAGTATAAATATAAGTACCTACCAAGGTTGTATTTCTTATTTTTATTTACAATGGATAAAGCACATTCGAGTACAACGAAACGGATAAGGCATAAAAAGCTCAATACGTTTCAAAGGAAATAATTTTCCAATAGCTATTTTACCGAATAACAACATGAACCCCACTGTGCGCGGTATTGGCGCGAAAATACCACCCATTCACTCAATAAATAACCGGGAGAGCATGTTTATTCTCCAATCTATTTGCCATATAGCTTATTGAATTGAGATAGGAAACAATCAACTATGTGGGAAAGTTTTTGTCTGTTTGTTACACAAAGTCATTATGTTACTTTTTAACACGCTTTTATTAGGTCGACCTGTATGTAACCTATGTTATGGAATCTAAGGTAACTAATTTAACCATCTTTCAATGGTCGTAGCGTAATGAAAATTTGCAGCTGTGTGTAGTTCTGATGCCAGTACAATAATATGGTACTGTCGTACTGATCTAATGATGGTGCCGGAAGATATGAACTGGAACTTCATGACGGAAAAACGTATCAAATAGCTGTTTAGGATTTTTTAGAAAAGTCTTGTAATGAACTTTGACCTCGATTAGGTTTTAAGGTCTGATGATGAAACCGGAAGATAGGCAATGGCATTCCATGATGGAGTATCGTATCATAGTCGTGTTTGGACTTGTGAGAAAGGCCACGTAATGCGTGTTTTTCTAGTGTTTTTTAAACTATTAATTTATTTAGTTAACCTGCTAGCCAAGAGTTTCGCTTCATTTATGTTTTTTAAGATTATAATGTAAATGTTTCACAATTTTTGACAACCTTTTGGAAGAAATAACGTAAAAATGAATGAACGTATACGAAAATCTAGCGTAGTTATGAAAATTTAGAAAGAGAATTGAGGAAAAACGAGATGAAGGTTAAGACGAGTACTTTTTAAAGTTTAAGAGAAAGTAAAGTCGCTTAGGTAGGTGAAATCTCATAGGCAGCAAATTGTGGAACATGAAAAATACTACACTGATAAAAATCAAGCTCTCATACATCGAATCGAATAACAGCAAAAAAGTTTCTTTCGCTCACGGTTTTTAGCTTGAGGCTAGTAGGAAGGCACTCGAAACAGTTTTGCCAAAAATATATAAGTATGAGTGGAAAAGAAATTAAAAACCACAAGTCAAGCCACCCGATTTAGCTAGTACACAACAAACTATTTTGTTGGACCTCATTCGATTAAGTTGGTTCTATTTCTATCGAGATGTCAGGTATCCCGCTGCTTCGATAAGCTCGGGTGTGTCGATGTGTCTATTGATTCTATTGTCACCTTATTATCGATACGTTGGAAAAAGAAACAAGATAAGCTTCTACTTGTCGCTGTCGCCCTGGTACCACCGATGTACTGGAAGTAACGGTATGTATGTATAAACTAAGAATTAAAAAAAAACATGGAAAATATTAAATACAGCTAAGAGTCAAAATTAACTGAAACTAAAAGCAAGCAAATATTGGGTTCAAACGTAAATTTAATAGCAACGTTAAAAGCGTTCTCTCTATGGAATGCCTAAAGTGAAAAAAAAAACAGAACTATATGCTATTTAGCTTATATAATTACGATGGCGCTCGGTCTTATTTTATACTTAAAATAAACTACTAATCAAATTTTATAAAACTACGACAATTAGATACCTTCTTATTTATGGTAATTGTAACAGTAATAAGTAGAGCATTGGTAACCACGATGCTGCTGCTGGTCCCAGTTATGGTGATGGATTTATTTAACGATAAGTATCTAACGCCATAACGTTGCCATGAACTTCATCCATCCATCCACCCATCAGCCGTAGAACGTCCACTGATGGACATACGCCTCCTCTATGGATTTCTAATATTATGGCCTGTTGGAATCGGCCTGCATTCAGCGCGTTCCTGTGATCCTCGCTAGATATAAATATCGTCAGTCCACCTAGACGGTGGACATCCTACGCTGCGCTTGCTGGTATGTGGTTTCCAATTGAGAAATTTTACGACTCCATCGGCCATCCGTTATTCGAACTATGTGCCCTGCCCACGGCCATTTCAACTTAGCTACTTAAAAAAATGTAGATTTAAAAAAGTAGCACTTAAGTGGCCATACTATTAAAACTTTAAATTTTTATTGAATCTAAATTTTTTGTTCTTAATTTTAATGTTCGTTTTATGAATGTGCTAAAAGTGTTATAAAGTGCTACCTAAGCTAATTTAAAATCTTCCGATTTTGCAAAACCGGATATTATTTAATAGGTAGTACATTAATAAATGCCGCAATATAATTTAAACAAATAATAATCTGTAGAATCAGAGCGTCTTAATCCTAGTGTTACATAAAACACCTATAAACATAAAAATAATTTATTACAAATCTAGATTTAACAAAAAATTACACACTATTTGTAAGATAAGATCGTTTATTTTTTGTTACCTGACTGTTCCGGCTTATACGAACTTACTTTTTACCTGACTGTCTACGAACATTGGTGCTGTTTTCAGATTAACGATATTTTTTACATAATAAATATGTACCTAATAACGGAAAGCATTTCCTCAATTCATTATAAATATACAATCTTTTCGAGTACGTTTTGTACTCGAAAACTAGTTGTGTTTTGTAGGTACTTATACCACAGAACTGGCACACCTGGCATTGTAATTATTATGGTTCGTTTCAGCTATGAGACGTCTACTGCTGCACATAAGCCTCCCATATACATCTCTGGTAAGACTTATTAGGAGCGGCTTGCATCTAGCGTAGGTAATCCTGCAGCCTTTAAGAGGTCGTCAGTAAACTTTATAGGTGAACGCCGAATTACTGTACTTAATAATTATAAGTAAGTAGGTATAACAATTAGACATTCCAGTAACCAATATTGCCTATTCTAGCTCAATTGGCAGTACCTATGCCTTCGGCGAAGAGTTCGGTTCTTGGCCAGCGGCCAGGGAGTTTCTATGAGTAAACTTTAAAACCTGTAAACTTTACTAGCAAAATATTGAAAAGATAGTTACGAAAATCGCTTCCAGTCGCCCTATCTTCTCCCGAAGCCCAATGAGACAAAGAAGGAGTGGTTCGACTCGGTAGCTAATGAATGAAGTGCTCCGAGAATGGTCGTTCAGGGAATACCCGGCGTATCGGGAATGTTGCCCAATTGGGAGAGATAAAGTGACGAAATGGGCCGCCGGCCGCGCCGCAGCTTTTCGGGTATTTTTCTTTTGTTAAAGCTGAATAAGTTCTTGCAAATGGGCTTTGAGATAAGTTACCTACGCTCTTAATGTTGCTGTTCTCGTTGAAATGATGCTAAGGAGTTCTTCCAGATTTTTTCACACGTTATAAGTGGATTATGATTTTGTTGCTCATAATAAATAAAAATTATTAGGGGACATCTTACACACGGTCTCTGACCCCAAACTAAGCATAGCTTGTGACATGGCTGCCAGAGACTGATATATTACATGTGCATATTTTAAATACATACTTATATAGATAGTACCTAAATAACACCCAGACACAGAGCAAACACCTATGTTCATCACACAAATGTTTGCCCGGGGTGGGGATCGAACCCACGCCTCTTTGGCCCAGAAGTCAGGGTCACTAACCACTGAGCCACCGAGGCAGTAATGTGACAGCCGACTTTATACACCAATTATAATACTTATAGCCCTAGCCCGAAGCCGTATCTCAGGGGAGAACGAGTATGTATAGGCCGCGACACACAAGTTGGCGGACGTGAAGTTAGCTACAAGCTGCGCAATAGCCATTCAACGTGCGGATTTATGTGAGCTTCAGTCAGGATTGAATATTGCTCAGCTTGTAGCTAACTTCACATCCGCCGAATTGTGTGCGCGGCCTATAATTAATGTGACGTGAAGTAGCATTTTTTCCCGATTTCATCTGTAAACTCATCTCTTCATAAATAAGTGCCCCTGTAAAACAGCAGTACCAGTATTAATTGCGTGATCATTTATTAAAAATAAATTCACCAAAAATGTAGGTACCTATAAGTACCTACTCTACTTTGGTAAGAGTTACTTACATGAGTTTAATAATTTTTAAGCTTTTATAGTCTATATCGGTTTCAGCCACCTTCAAAATATTAGTAACATTACTAATATACGGGCGGCGGAGGTAACACCCGATATTCACAACAACATTCACATTCAACACAACTTGAGAACGCCCTCTCTTTTGACAGTCGTGTAAAAATTATGTGGATGCCTGCTAGTCCAGCATGCGACCATGAAAAGCCACGAAAAGAACTCTTTTCGACGTGTGAAAGAGTGACATATATTAAATACTTTGCCATAACGCTGTCTCGTTCTGACACGTCGAAAAAAATATTGCGTGGTGCGCATCCTAGCCCAACAGGAGATATTTCGTCGTCGCCTTTCGTGTGTAATTTTAGTTATATTAACTAAATAATAACTTTCGTTTGTGCAATTTAATTAAATGTTTGCAAAATTAATTTTAAGCAATTACTTAGCAATAACAAAATGTCAGCGACAAAGCTAAACACTACGTCAAATGGTCCGTAAACATTTAACAATGCACGACTACAAACAAATTAATTCAAGTTTTCTGTTTAACATATCAAAAAGTTATTGGAGGACCCCTACTTTGTACTTTTAACGAACTTAAAGTAAACACTATTACAAACTTGGAAACGATTAGTCGCACATCAAATACATTTAATTCGCATCAAAAGCTCCCATTGACATCGTAATTATATTTAAAAAAATGTAAGAAATTATATTACGGGTACATTTACGCATCACACTACAGTATTCCCTATATCAAAATTACTATTAGGTACTATAAGCAATTATGACAATTTTAAATAAAAAGCGTAGGTAGGTAGATGTTACAAACGGTAAATAGTGAACTATTTGAGAAGATACAGTTTTATTGCTTTTATGAATGAGTAGAATAGATTTAGATAGGCAATGACACCGCGGTACAGCAGGGCCAGGGCAGGCCCCACAGGGCAGGGAATATCACGTAAAGCCAAATACGTTTAATTAGGTACACACTACACAATTATTATTTACAGAGTACAACAATTAATTTATTCATAAGCACTTAAACAAAAGAAAAATCAGTAAGGTTTGTGTACCTACTTGTGACACGCCCTCACGCACTGTAGACAGTCTAGCACGCCGTGATAGAAATTGCCCCTAAGTATATAGGTATCTATATACAGTGAAACCTGGATAAGAGAGAGTTGAAGGGACTGCCATCTCATTCTCGCTTATAGAGGTTTTTCACTTATCCAGGTTTCTCACTTATCCAGTTTCGGAAGTGGCTACTCTCTCTTATAGAGGTTAAAAATATGTCTAATTTGCATATAGGTATCTACATGCGTAAAGAATGATAAATATCTTTATAAATAGTGCATTGGTACTAACTGTTTGGGTTGTGTTGATTAGAATTGAACATAATCATCGGGAAGATCAAAAAACGACTTTTTTAAATATTTCCATGCCCTTTAGAGCACTGAGACCTTATAGGGACCGTATATCTTTTGATTTTATAATTTTACTAGCTTTTACCCGCGGCTTCGCCCGCGTTGTATTTTGATTTTGGCTTATGTTTATGTCGGCTGCGAAACCTAACCTAACTGACAAATATCAAAATACCTTAGAGGAATGCTTTTGTTGGTTAAGTTACGGTTGGAGTGTATATACAACCCCCCCGTGTATTCCCGCCTTGTCGTGGGGGAGGTCTGAGGCAGCTGAAAAGGCGGCGCTCCAAACCTCCCTCTTCTTTGGGTCTTTTCCCCCAAGGAAGCTTAGAGGCTGGCACTCGAGTTTCAGCCGCTTTTAACTAAAGCAGCTGAGAGGATGGCCGGTAGGTTGCATACCTTATGAGGAGTGTCGCAACTTAGGCGGGCTGCAGTGCCGCTCTTGCGACGCTGCATCCGAGGATTTTTTTTTATTTTATCGCGAAATATCCCTGACATGATCAGGGGTCTTAATTACAAATTAATAAAAACTAAGTATACCTATATTTCAATGTTTTTGGCTGTTTGCAGTTATAATAAACATTACAATGGTACAGCAAAGTTTATACCTACTTGTTCCTAATTAAGTATTGCTTTTTTACAAATATTTGTGCAAAAATTCGATAAAATTGTTTCTAAGGTTTTTTCGTGTTAGATTAATTCCAATTTTTTGTTCTAAATCAAATCTCTGCTTTCCATAAACTGGGCATTCCAAGATTATGTGCAGTGGAGTCTCCTCTTTTGTGGGTTCACAGATGCACGATGGGCTTTCCCTCAACTTAAATCGATGTAAGTATTGGGAAAACTCACCATGCCCCGTCAGCACTTGAGTTATGATTCCCACTGGTGCTATTTCTCTTACGATCTTGTATGCCGCCCTTGCATCCGGAAAATATGTTTTGGTTACCGCCGCTGTGTGTCCATCCTGATACCGCCGGTTCCACTCGTCAAGAGAGTCCTTTCGGATTTCTCGCTTGACGAATGAAACGGGGCAGTTATACTAAATAGGTCTGCACTTCGAGTGCAGTGCTGCTTCCTTTGCTAGCTGGTCCGCTCTCTCATTTCCCTCCATCCCCGCGTGCGCTTTAATCCAATAAAGTTTCACTATTTTATTTTGTGCGTGTAGTAACTTTATGTTAGCTTTGAATTTACTGCTAAGGGATGGAGGAAAGATACGCCAACTACCGTTTCCAGTGCAGACCTGGAGTCACAAAAGATTTTTGCTTTTTCGGTAGCCTCAAGAAGTGCCAATAACTTGACCTGTTACACAGAGCACCAATCGGCCAATTTCAGCTTGCGGGTACTGATCTCAGCGGCATCATCCTAAATGGATAATGCCGCCCCAACTTTCCCTTTAATTTTACTGCCGTCTGTAAATATGTTAATTTCTCGGTTAAGATTTTGCTCTAGTGCTGCTCCGTCTGCCAGGCATATGAACTCTAGCTCCTCCTGCTGCGCTGGGTGTGGCTTCTTTTCTGTCTCTCTATCTCCAGTTACTTGCTGGGAATAACCTTTCTTAGTTTCATAAAGCAAGGTTGCTTCTTGGACTCTGATATGACAGCCGAGGATAAGGGGCCGCGGTGGGATATATGGAACTGGTGGTGTGGGTGCCGCCACCTACCCTACCTTCTGCTAGGCCGTCAACGTGTTGGCAGACGCAGTGGGGCTGCAGGGGAAGAGAGGTGTCGGTATCGCCTAGATTGCCGTTCTCACTGCCCTCTGCAGTTGAAGAGGCAGGCGCTGGGCTACTATGACTGACCCACTGCACTGGGACCAGGGCGTTGGAATGCTGTCTGACGTTCAGTACTGGTTAGTCTCGAGTGGTGGATGACGATGTGTCTTGTGCTCCGAAACACTCCGTCACTATGGCGAGAGCGCAAGCTCCGTTATGGAGCCCGAGTCTGGGCTAGTGCTGTTGAGTGCCGCGAAGGAGTGCGAAATATGTGGGAACGTCCTAAACTTGCCATGACAGGTTATTTCTGGCGCTTAGACGGCTGCTACCGCAGCCCACTCACTTAGTTTTTATCCTATCCTACGGGAACTGTTAAAGTTTTTGCGATAAAAAGTGGCCTATGTCACTTTTCGTCTTTCAAACTATATTCATGCAATATGCCAAGGCAAGTTGCTCCGTTGCTGAGAAAAATTTATCGTTAAGTCCTACGGGAACCACAATTTTTTCGGGATGGAAAGTATCCCATGTCACTTTCCGTCTTCCAAACTATGCCCACCCCAAATATCAAGTCGATCCGTTGCTCCATTGCTGAGAAACAGTTATTGTCCTATCCCATGGGAATCACGAATTTTCTCGAGATATAAAAAGTATCCTATTATCACTTTCTGTCTATTAAACCATAGGTATCCATACCAAAAATCAGGTCAATCTTTTGCTCCGTTGCTGCGTCAAAGAGGAACAAACCAACAAACTTTTCGGATTGACAATATTAAAGTATGATGATTCTGTACCATAAAGGTAGAATAAAAAAACATGTTGAACCTCTAATGATAGAATATTTAAAAATATTTTTAATGTCAGACAAAATGACGGCCTGGTATTAAACGTCATAGTAACATGTAGCATGCAGAGGGAAAATAACATTTTATCCAATTTTAATGTCAGTTGTCATTTTCAATCCATACTTTATTTCCTCTTCAAGGGGATATAATGGTAGAAAAACAATTTGTCGCCTTGCCACGCTACTTGTGATTTATAAAAGTCTGCAGACAATGTCACCTGTCATCTAATTATGTTTGGCTGTGACGTTTCGTTAGTCCATATTAGCGTCATAGAGGAATTAATCACTTAGCGTCTTTGTGAAAGTGGCGACAGTTTCGCTTTCGAGGGTTTTTGTCCTGTCCTACAGGAACTATGAAATTTTTCGGGATAAAAAGTATCCTAAAGCTCCTTCCGCCTTTTATACTATATCCATGCCAAAAATCAAGTCAATCCGTTGCTCCGTTGGCGCGTGATAGAGTAACAAACCAACAAACCAACAAACTTTTCGGATTTATAATATTAGTAAGGATAATAAAAGTGATTCTTTTAAGTCAAATTCGTTGCGTATTTCGTTTCGAGATTTTCCACCTTTGAACGCATACAATACCTAGCTATCTTAAGCTTATCGCTTAACGACTTATTTATTTATTCCTAAAGATTTATTTACCAACACCGAACTTTCTCCTCAATTAATACTTTTCAACTGGAGTAAGTTTGACCAATAATATAGTGTAAACGCACGTGTAGCTATTCTAAAAGAATGTGATACAAAAATAATGTTAGGTAGATTAAAGAAAACCACAAAATAATTTTAAAAAGAACCCTATTTCAACAAACAGGATAGTTTAGACGCACGTGGCACGGGCCATTCCAAAAAAAAATGCGACACAAAAACAATGTTACTTATTTCCACAACATACAAAAAAAAATGTTTGAATAGAACACGATCCGAAACCAACGGTAGTTAGGTCCACGAAATTTAAGAATGGATCATAAAGTGCAGATGTTTCATTACCCTCAACTCTCGCTTATAGAGGTTCAGACAAGTAGTACTCTCAGTTATAGAGGTCTATGAGGGAAAAACGACTCTCTCTTATAGAGGTTTTGGTCTCTCACTTATAGAGGTATTTAAGGGGTAAAATGACGGGACCTGGCAATTACTCTCAGTTATAGAGGTTTCTCACTTATCCAGTTCTCAGTTAGCCAGGTTTGACTGTAACTAAAAGCTGTTAAGAACTAAAAAGTTACTTTGATAAACTAAAAAAATAATCACTAAAAAAAATTAGAACTAAAACAAGCGATTTTTTGACGTGCGATTAAACATTTTTCTTTTAAACGTCTAGCTAGACAGAAAGTGGCTGCATGCGACAGGTTTTATTAGATTCCTAGAATAAATAACATTATGCTACCGAACTCACCTGCTGCTTGAATATTAGATTCTATATGAAGACCTTTTGTGGAAGGAACGTGAGGCGAATAGGTTATAAATACCTTTTTTGAGATAAGACTGAATGTGTCGCCGTTTTCTTCTAAGTAAAAAACGGCCCGGTTAACCCTTGGCGGTTTTATGCCCACTTTTCGTGTGCGCCGAAACGCGTATCGGTTTGAAAAAAGGTTGGGCCTTTTTGGGGAATGTGTAAGAAATTTAAATAATTTCTTGTGGAATGTTTTAACTGAAAATATTGGTGAAATTTTTTTAGTCGTCATTTTGTAGAGATAGACAAATTGACGGACAGATTCAGAGAGACTGATGAAGTACATACAGAGCCAGGTAGAAGAACAAATAGAGATAGAGTAAGATAAACCAAATGAGAGAAAAGTGCGGTGCGTGATAATTAATAAACAGATGATAAAATATAACGGAAGAGTATATAATGTGTAATGAAACAGAAATAAAAACCAACGGGTTGCACTCCGGGAGTGCCGGCAGAAGTAAAAACTTGAACATCAATATCACACACGCACACTCGCCCAAGCGCCCTGCACCGTCTTACGAATTTTCGATCAGGTCCTGACGCGAGTTAAACATTTGTACCCATCCCAAAAAGTGCACAAAGCCCCTAAAGAAGTTTTCACTTCAAAAATAATCATAAACATAATATATTGTACTTAAACTTAAAGAGAGACAAAAACACAAACAAACTTGAACAAAGTAACATGAGTAATCTAAAAATAGGAACTGAAAATAAATAAAACTCGGCAAATATACTTAGAGTTACAACATCAAAATATAACGTGAAAAAGGGAAAATAAAAAGTCTGGCTCAGTCAAAAGCAGACAAAGGCTTGAGAAAGATATAAAAGATGGATCTAACTAATAAATATAGTAAAATACGCCTAAAGTAAATAGAAAATTTAATTAAATTTTCATTTTATTGCTACAAATCCGCATTTGACCTCAACTCATCTGTAAAACGAATATTTTGTAGACATCGGTAAAATTAGTTGCGTAGTCAACGGCGTGTCATGGGTCATGGCTACTAATTGTGAAAAGAAAGTTAGAGAAAGAATCAAACAGAGTCACTAGAACAAAAAGTGCTGTGTCTTCTTCGAGCAAATATCTATAGAGTGCAAAAAAGTGTTCGAGCCAAATCCGTACCCAAAGGGAAAAACGGGACCCTATTACTAAGACTTCGATGTCCGTCTGTCTGTCTGTCTGTCACCGGGCTGTATCTCATGAACCATGATTGCTAGGCAGCTGAAATTTTCACAGATGATGTATTTCTGTTGCCGCTATAACAACAAATACTAAAAAGATAATAAAATAAATATTTAAGGGGGGCTCCCATACAACAAACCTGATTTTTTTAGACGTTTTTCGCTCTATATTAATAATGGTAACAGGTAGATGCTTGAAATTTTCACAGAATATTTCGTTTTATATTAACTTCAATAATAAATAATAAAATTAAAATAAAATAAATATTTTATTTTCCCATACAGTACGGAACCCTCCGTGCGCGAGTTCGACTCGTGCTTGGCCGATTATTAGTTAGTCGTAAGGCGATTGCAAGCCGACTATAACGCCTCGCGATGCGAAAGTGCTCGGTTACAAGCACTCTTTAGGTTACATAACGTCAAAATTCGAGAAAACGGGTCTTTGTGAATTATTTAATGTAAATATCTCAGTCGGTATGTATGACGGCGCTCGAACATTTTTTACTACTTTCACTTAGGGACTGCGGCTCTGTAGATATTTGCTCGATGTTTGTCTTGTAAATACTATTAGTTCTCCGAAAAGTAGACCTCGACGTAGAAGAAGCCTATGTCTCAACTTGCTCTTGACCGGTTTTGCTCATACTCACAAATCTTGTTAGGTTTTAAATACTTAATAATCTCGCCAAATATTATCGAAAAATAGTGTGACGCAAATTCCCCCCTTTTTGAGGGAAAAACCCCTCTCCTATAAAAAATCGCCGACGACGAAAAAATCCATTAACATACAGAGTCATATAGATATTATACGCAAAAACTTTTAAGGGCGGGTCTATTACACCTAGACAAACAACTTTTGTTCTAGGTCTTTTGGAAAATCACGAAGAAAAAAATCAGCTTTTTCATACAAAAAGTTCGTCAACGCGCGGCAAAATGTATGGAGAAGCGAATTTTTTTGCGAATTTTTATTGTCGCAACACAAAAGGTGTTTGTCTAGGTGTACTAGATCCGCCCTTAAATGGTTTTGCGTTTAATACATGCCCCTATATAGATACTGTGTAATTCACAGAGCTATGTGTAATTGCGTCAAGATTGAAAAATACTACCTATAGAGGAAAAACAACACACAGATGAAAGCGAACTCGCCGTGCTTAAAATGGAGACCTTCGCTTTCGCTTCGGTCAATTATTTTTAGAAGGTATATCTAATGTAATGCCACGTGCTCTCGTCGCTATAGTACGTCGTTGGGTCAAGGGTCTGTTAGGGCCACGGTTGGTTTAAGAGAGTGCTTAATTCGAGTTTGCTCTCTGCTTTATTTATAAATCTTATATTTTCTTATTGCCTCAGATTTATATTAATTTAAGTGATGTTTTCTTTTTTATTATCTTTGAAGGTAAATGCCTGGCTGCGCCAAATGTGAAATTATCAAAGCACAGCGCGTCCCTGCCCTTTACAAGACGTTATGCTTTGCTGTACTGTACTGTACTGTACTTTACCAGCCTTTTTGATAGTCCACTGCAAGACGTAGACCTACCCACAAAGATAAAGATTATATTCCACGACTTTGCGATAGGTCTCATAAAAGTTGTTCATAATGATATACTTAATACGTGGTTTCAGTTTTACTGTTTTTGTTTTTTTAACTGCAACCCACGTATTTTTCTTTATTTAACCACGTATTACTCTTTCGTTTTTAGGGTTCTGTACCCAAAGAGTAAAAACGGGACTCTATTACTATGACTTCAATGTCCGTCTGTCTGTCTGTCACCGGGCCGTATCTCATGAACCGTGATAAGCTAGGCAGCTGAATTTTTTACAGATGATGTATTTCTGTTGCCGCTATAACAACAAATACTAAAAACAGAATAAAATAAATATTTAAGGGGGGCTCCCATACAACACAAGTGATTTTTAGGAGTTTTTTACTCGCTATTAATGAGGGTAAGAGGAATGGGGACGGTACGGAACCCTTCGTGCGTGAGTCCGACACGCACTTGTCCGATTTTTTATCTTCAATAAGCACGCTATGTAAGTCTATCTCTGTAATTCCCTGTTTTGTAAAGCAACAGAATGTACTTATTGGAATTTACCAACATACATGTGTGTTTCCTCCTAGGACTCCTAATGATATTTACTGCCACCGTTTGAAACTAGCGGCAATCAACAGTAAGCACATAACTTCGAATTAAGTTCTAGTTTTCAATAGCTGAAATCTAATTCAGATATTTGGTATGTATGGTACTGGTATAGTAGATAGACAGGTACTATATACCTAGTAGAGGCCGAATCATAAAAGTCGGCGGATGTGAAGTTAGGTACAAGCTGCGTGAAACCCAATCAACGTGCAGCTTTATGTGAACTTCAGTCAGGATTGGATATTGAGAAGTTTGTAGCTAACTTCACATTCGCTGATTAGCCAATTTGCGTATCCGATCAGGTTTTTTTTGTATTATGAAATGATAGATAGATATACTCTTTATTGGTTCACAGTTTACACACATTACATAATACAGAAAACAGATGTTTAGATATGTGAAGCAACCGGCGGCCTTATCACTGAAGTGATTTCTTTCAGGATAAATGGTCAAGGAGTGTTATATAAGTATTCAAAGCCGTGGGTAAAAGCTAGTCATAATATTGTGATGATTGCTATTTTACAATAAGCATGGCGTCAAAATATCAAAGTAGAAACATTGACGTTGAAACACGTAATAGTCGCACTAATTTGATTAAAATACTACTTAGAGCAAAATTCATAACTGTACTGTACCAGCATTGTCTCTGACTGTACCAGCCTTTTTTTAATGGTCCACTGCAGGACGTAGGCCTACCCACGAAGGGTGATTGGGCCATATCCACCACGCTGGCCCAGTGCGGGTTGGTGGATTCACATACGCCATGGAATTTCTTCCTTGGACATATGCAGGTTGCCTCACGATGTTTTCCTTCACCGAAAAGCCAGTGGTGTGAAATTCCGTACATAAATTCCAAGGAATTCATTGGTACGGGACCGGGTTTGAACCCACGACCTCACGATTGTAAGGCGGGTGTCACTACCACTAGACCACCACGGCTTTTTAAATTCATAACATTGATGTCAAATAAATCTATCTGTTCTACTCTCAAATATACGAACGTGTCTGTACTACAGATCAGAAAACAAAGTCTCTAATCTGTGGTCTGCACGAACTACATAGAAAATCCTTCGTGATGGGGATTTATTTACTTAAATGTACTTTATTGAAAAATATCTAGGTACGATCTTTCTTTAGATAACAGAATCATTATTCTTTCAATACGACGCTTTATTAAACAACTTTTAGGTCTAAAAATAAAATGGCGGTTTAATATAATTTAGCCTTTGTCAAAATATGTATTTTCGCTAAAATTATTTTCTATTTTCATCGTCGTTACCCAGACATCAGACTTTATACTCGTACCTAATCCCTAGTCACAGATTAATCACCAGTTATTTACAGAGTTCTAACCTTCGACCAATTTAAAATGGATGGGCCTAAGCAACTGGATCGAGTGCAATGAAATTAAGTTAAAACGACAGATCTCATTCATCACGAATTATTATTCTTAGGTATGCCAAATTCTATTATATAATACCATTTATACAGGCGTATACTCGAATAAGATTAGTTTTTCTAAGTAATCTAAGTAAAGTAAAAGTATCTCCACTTTCAGAGGTGTAAATGCTCATCATTAAGAGGAGTGTGAGGTGACCACTGTTTTCGCGTTTTCTGTAGAACATCAAGGTAATTTTCAGTACATTTTTGATAAAATTTACGTTCCGGGAGAAAACTCTTTTAACCCCATTAATTGAAACAAAATGAAACGTTTTTGGTGTCAATCGCCTGAGTAAGAAATATTGCACGTATAATAATTGTGTTTTCTATTGGAAGTTGGAACACAATTTAATAGAAAGGTGTGTCACTCTTCTTACGACCTGAGATTGATGAGTGAAGCGTAGTGAGAGCATGTAGCCTATGTGATCCGTCTTCAAAGTACGCTTCTTGCATGCATGTCCATGTTTTATTTTAGTCCAAGGTCTAATGTAGTTATGTAGTCAGAAACTTTAAGGCAATGTTAGTTAAATTATATAAACTAAATCAACCGAAATTGGCTGTAAACTCGTGCGGGATTTCCACTATATCTACATAGTTGATTACGGTTAGGTATTTTGCTTATTTAACTATGTTTGTTGGGCTATACCAAACATCAACTAAGCCAAGTCTACCGAGAAATTTACTCATAAAATGAATTGTATCAAGTAAATTCGCGAAATTGTCATTATTATGTCAGCCGTGTGAAGCTCACTACTGTAAATAGTATTTATAGATTTCCCATAGGTAGGTAAAGGTGATTAGAAACGGCTTGCGTCCGTAAGCATGAATTTAAAATATTAGGAACTGTTATATCAGGGTCTAACTATACCTTATAGTATTTTGCTAGTTTACTTCTTTGTCAGCGATAGTTCGATCATTAGTTAAAACGTCCTTAGTGATATTTTATTAATCAGGAAGTGTGTTTGTTACTCTTACACGCAGAAACGGATCGACGATTTAACTTCATTTTTGTATGGATAGGTATTGTACTTAAAGGTCGAACAATGTTACAGAAAGGCAATTAATGGCCCAAAAAGCCAAGGGTTAAAGTTAGTAGACTAATAAATTAATGATACCTAATTTTTACTCTCCTAGGAAATACTTAACACTTTAACTTTAAACGTTATCAAATTCAAAAGCCTAGTCAACAAAATCGAAGTAAGTTCGGAATGCTTAGTACTTACCAAAGTCTTTTGCTAACTTTTTTAAAATTGACAAAATATAATTACTGATTTGTGAAATCCAAAAGACTGCCTGAAACTGCTGCAAAGAAACTTTGCTTTATTAGCTTCAGACTTAAGTGAAATCAGGTTTAAGAATTTGACTTACAAAATTCTGCGCGTAAAATATACTTAAGTGGTACATTGCAAGCACGCAGGG
Organism: Hypomecis atomaria; assembly: GCA_964007245.1. Lineage (NCBI taxonomy): Eukaryota > Metazoa > Arthropoda > Insecta > Lepidoptera > Geometridae > Hypomecis > Hypomecis atomaria. The sequence goes on from OZ023300.1 coordinate 13,148,753, forward strand.
CTTACAAAGTATACGCATGAAAGCCAAAGATAAATCACTGAAGTTCATAAGTATTTAAACTTAATCCTTCGTAAAATATCGTTCGTTCCTCGGCACCTTTGTTTCATTATTTACCATTCATTTATTGCCTTCCCAAATCCATATTTTCGACTGCAAACAGTCGAGACCGTTCACTCCGATATTTATTTATTCTGTTAATTAGTATTTAAATATGGACGCTTACGGACGCTTCTCCATAGTTTTTGCTTTTTACGATAATGGTGTTTTTGGATGAGTTTTCGAATTAATGTGGGTATGTAGAGGTACATGTAAAATCATGGGAAGAAGGCCAGACGGGGCGGGGCCGGAATGTATTTTATCATGACAATCTATTTTAAGGGACGTTCTTAATGCGTTTGTCTTTTCTACAGGCTTAATACCTACAGGGTAAAAAATAATCGACTTGCGATAGGTATGATTGAAGTTTGAACAATTATTAGAAATAATTATTTTTCGCAAAAAAATGGTAATGCCATCGTGTACAAAATTCGAATATTTCGCTCGAAATGTTTACATTATTGTAGATTTTTCGAAAACGGCTCAGCCGATTTCTGTGAAATTGAAATCGGACCACCTCGAGAGTATACCCTTTCGAACTAAAAAATAATTTTCTGATAAAGTTTACAATTAGCGAAATTATCGATGAACATACACAAAAAACGCACAGACGAATTTGGAACATCCTCCCTTTTTGGAAGTCGGTGAAAAAGTTAGAATATTTGTAGATGGAATTTAAATTAGGTTCGTAATGGTACGGTAAAGATTAAAAATTGCTAGGAACCAACGTTTAAAATCAAATTACGGTGAAATTTTTTATAATTCAATTTTGATTCTGGTTGGAATAGGTATGAAAGTTAGTTCTTGAAGTTTGGCTTAAATTGTTCCAGGTATAATTTAGTTACTGAGAGCTTATCTGAAAATCAATTGAAATATATGAGAACATATTTGACACAAAACCTATCTTAGTATTTTTATTGTAAGTAAAGATTATAGTCTAATTATTTTTATATTTGTATTCACTAGACCTCATTTAGAAATAAAAATTCATAAATTTACCTCATTATCTGTAAATAAGATCTTAATTATCATAGCTTAACTACTAAGGAATAAATAATTTACAAGCTTGTCACATTTTCCCGCTTTCAGTCTTGGAACCTAAGTTGTTTTTTAACAAAGAGTGTCGAAACAAACAAGTTGATTACCCGATCTTTATCGTTCGTGTTTTCATATAACAGGCCATTGCCACCCAAAGTTTTAAACTATAACAGTTTCAAAGTTTTAAACTATAGCAGTTTCAAAGTTTTAAACTATATCAGTTCAAAACCTTACATTATTATTCATCATCACCCTGAGTTGAGTGATGAGTTATGCCATTGTTCTTTGAGACATAATTTTATTTACATCATGTTTAATTAACAAATAAGGACCATATTAACTGACATCAAATTGGATAAAAAAGGTTCTAACCCCTTGCCACGTTGGGGTGCTGATATTATACAGTATTTCAAAAAAATATAAAACTGTAGTCTTAAATATTTTTTATACCTAGAACACCTAGATAGAGCAATCTTTTTTAAACCTAATACTACTACGAAATTAAAACTAAGCTTAAGTAATAAAAGCGTGGCAAAATATAATAAATCTTTACTGTAAAATTCGAGTATTACGCGTCATGTAAATAAATACTTTAAAAAATGTGAAAAGAACTAACAAATTGCGATTGAAAACTGAATCATAAATAATATTCTAGCGTGTTTATTTGTGTACAAACAAAGATCCTATTAAATCGTTTTATTTAAATTGCATTGCTTAGGTTATAATTGGTATACCGCCATACCTTCTCTCACTCGTCCTATACATATTTAAACATCCATCCAAACAACTGCTATTGGATGTCCACTACGGGACATAGGCCTTCCCTATGGATCTCCAATAAGACCTTTTCGTGGGCATCCTACGCTGATCGGTACGTGGTCTCCGCTCGAAAAATTTTCGACCTCATCGGTCAGCAGTCCTCCGTGCTATGTTGTATACCTGCTCACTGCCATTTCAATTTGCCAATCAGGTGGGCTTTGTCAGTAGATTTGGTGCTTCTACGGATCTCCTCATTTCAACCTCGTTCCTTACCGACAAGAGGTTGCATATATCCGTCAGAATATAATGATGGCTCTAAAATTAAATTTATGATTTTATTAAGTAGGTACATGCAGAGTTTAAGCATTGAACGTTATTCTTATTTTTTATCATCTTGATAACCCAATGCTGGGCATAGGCCTCCTTTTGTTTATGTCGTTCACCTCTGTCATGTCAAAGGCCTTCAGGCGGCTTAAAAACTTCAGTACTAATCTCAGGTCTTATACCTGTTTTCTTTGCCAACTTCAACCATTTGGCTGCAATACTGCTAGTTAAACGTCATCGTCCTTATTCTTCTTACAAACAAAAGTAACCTCTAAATTCGACCTTTCGGCATTCACAGTAAATTAGCATAGCATACGACATAAAAAGCCAGAAAAATATAATATTAACTTTAAATTAAGAATATTTAAAACACTATTCCACATTGTTCGTAAGGTTGTTAACGAGGCGCGCGGCAACACCAAAATTATAAAAATGTTCTCTGTACGGCGTGTAAAATATGCTGTATAATATTTTAGTTAAATTTATAATGAGCTAACAAATATTACTGTGTTTTACATGGATTATGAGGAACGGAATTAAGTTGTTTGGAAGAATGAAGGCTTAATTATTATAGAGGTACATTTTAGCTATTTATACGGTATAATGTTACCAGCAATTATTATAATCATAAGATTATGAAGCAATTATTAGAATCAGACATTCTTAAATCTAAAAGGGTTGGGCAATTTGTAAAATTTAAATTTTGTTTATATTTATAAAGATTTATCTACACTGGGACAGCGTTGTAGATTATGGCCTAATCGCTCTTCGTAGTCGGGCCCATGTCCAGCAGTAGACTATTAAAAAGCTGACAACACAGTTATAATTATGAAGATTTAGGCAATATATCTACTTAGAAAATAAATTTTAGCGTATGGTTACTCGGCTATTAATAATAAAAGTTCAAGTAGGTTTTAAACCTGCCAAAACACTTGATGTTTTTACGATTTTATTCAGATTTTTCTTCTTACTTTTATCAGCAGTTTTATTCTGCCTGAAGGCTTCTAACATGACTAAATAAACACACGCGCAGGGCACACACACACAAAACACACACACGCAAACACGCACACACACACAATTCAAACTTGTAAGTTGTAACCCTATCGTTTTTGCGTGGTAGGCTAAAAAGTTGCGTGAATCATATTATGAAAGGTAGGTACTTAAGTAGAGTTTAATATTTTTCCTTCTTCTTTGAAACGTTTTCCCGGTTTTTATTTTCATATTATAAGTATTAAATGCTGTATTCTATTTTTGACGTGACAACGTCTTATAAATTGGTTTGCCGGGCGACACTTCAAGAAACTGCGTTACGCTCCGCTCACGTTATGCGCTCACAATGAGAGCGAGTGAGAGGCACTTACGTGCCTCTCACTCGCTCTCATTCGTCTCATTCGTCTCAAAGTCGTTGTCACGTAAAACTTTCGCCCGTATACCGACTTTACAGGCAACCAATTTTTTAGTCTTCCGTAACTCTGCTTGAATTTGGCAAGACTTGAAATTGCTCAAGCATTAAATGCCGTTTTGGCACGCTTTTCCTATGTTCCGATTAATTTGGTATGAATGGTTATTTCATAACAATCATATATGACTGCCTCGGTGGCTCTGTCGTTAGTGACCCTAACTACTTGATCAAAGAGGCGTGGGTTCGATCTCCACCTAGGGCAAGTATTTATGTGATGAACATAGGTGTTTGCTCTGTGTCTGGGTGTAATTTAGGTATCCTTACTAATATTATAAATCCGAAAAGTTTGTTGGTTTGTTGGTTTGTTACTCTATCACGCGCCAACGGAGCAACGGATTGACTTGATTTTTGGCATGGATATAGTATAAAAGGCGGAAGGAGCTTTAGGATACTTTTTATCCCGAAAAATTTCATAGTTCCTGTAGGACAGGACAAAAACCCTCGAAAGCGAAACTGTCGCCACTTTCACAAAGACGCTAAGTGATTAATTCCTCTATGACGCTAATATGGACTAACGAAACGTCACAGCCAAACATAATTAGATGACAGGTGACATTGTCTGCAGACTTTTATAAATCACAAGTAGCGTGGCAAGGCGACAAATTGTTTTTCTACCATTATATCCCCTTGAAGAGGAAATAAAGTATGGATTGAAAATGACAACTGACATTAAAATTGGATAAAATGTTATTTTCCCTCTGCATGCTACATGTTACTATGACGTTTAATACCAGGCCGTCATTTTGTCTGACATTAAAAATATTTTTAAATATTCTATCATTAGAGGTTCAACATGTTTTTTTATTCTACCTTTATGGTACAGAATCATCATACTTTAATATTGTCAATCCGAAAAGTTTGTTGGTTTGTTCCTCTTTGACGCAGCAACGGAGCAAAAGATTGACCTGATTTTTGGTATGGATACCTATGGTTTAATAGACAGAAAGTGATAATAGGATACTTTTTATATCTCGAGAAAATTCGTGATTCCCATGGGATAGGACAATAACTGTTTCTCAGCAATGGAGCAACGGATCGACTTGATATTTGGGGTGGGCATAGTTTGGAAGACGGAAAGTGACATGGGATACTTTCCATCCCGAAAAAATTGTGGTTCCCGTAGGACTTAACGATAAATTTTTCTCAGCAACGGAGCAACTTGCCTTGGCATATTGCATGAATATAGTTTGAAAGACGAAAAGTGACATAGGCCACTTTTTATCGCAAAAACTTTAACAGTTCCCGTAGGATAGGATAAAAACTAAGTGAGTGGGCTGCGGTAGCAGCCGTCTAAGCGCCAGAAATAACCTGTCATGGCAAGTTTAGGACGTTCCCACATATTTCGCACTCCTTCGCGGCACTCAACAGCACTAGCCCAGACTCGGGCTCCATAACGGAGCTTGCGCTCTCGCCATAGTGACGGAGTGTTTCGGAGCACAAGACACATCGTCATCCACCACTCGAGACTAACCAGTACTGAACGTCAGACAGCATTCCAACGCCCTGGTCCCAGTGCAGTGGGTCAGTCATAGTAGCCCAGCGCCTGCCTCTTCAACTGCAGAGGGCAGTGAGAACGGCAATCTAGGCGATACCGACACCTCTCTTCCCCTGCAGCCCCACTGCGTCTGCCAACACGTTGACGGCCTAGCAGAAGGTAGGGTAGGTGGCGGCACCCACACCACCAGTTCCATATATCCCACCGCGGCCCCTTATCCTCGGCTGTCATATCAGAGTCCAAGAAGCAACCTTGCTTTATGAAACTAAGAAAGGTTATTCCCAGCAAGTAACTGGAGATAGAGAGACAGAAAAGAAGCCACACCCAGCGCAGCAGGAGGAGCTAGAGTTCATATGCCTGGCAGACGGAGCAGCACTAGAGCAAAATCTTAACCGAGAAATTAACATATTTACAGACGGCAGTAAAATTAAAGGGAAAGTTGGGGCGGCATTATCCATTTAGGATGATGCCGCTGAGATCAGTACCCGCAAGCTGAAATTGGCCGATTGGTGCTCTGTGTAACAGGTCGAGTTATTGGCACTTCTTGAGGCTACCGAAAAAGCAAAAATCTTTTGTGACTCCAGGTCTGCACTGGAAACGGTAGTTGGCGTATCTTTCCTCCATCCCTTAGCAGTAAATTCAAAGCTAACATAAAGTTACTACACGCACAAAATAAAATAGTGAAACTTTATTGGATTAAAGCGCACGCGGGGATGGAGGGAAATGAGAGAGCGGACCAGCTAGCAAAGGAAGCAGCACTGCACTCGAAGTGCAGACCTATTTAGTATAACTGCCCCGTTTCATTCGTCAAGCGAGAAATCCGAAAGGACTCTCTTGACGAGTGGAACCGGCGGTATCAGGATGGACACACAGCGGCGGTAACCAAAACATATTTTCCGGATGCAAGGGCGGCATACAAGATCGTAAGAGAAATAGCACCAGTGGGAATCATAACTCAAGTGCTGACGGGGCATGGTGAGTTTTCCCAATACTTACATCGATTTAAGTTGAGGGAAAGCCCATCGTGCATCTGTGAACCCACAAAAGAGGAGACTCCACTGCACATAATCTTGGAATGCCCAGTTTATGGAAAGCAGAGATTTGATTTAGAACAAAAAATTGGAATTAATCTAACACGAAAAAACCTTAGAAACAATTTTATCGAATTTTTGCACAAATATTTGTAAAAAAGCAATACTTAATTAGGAACAAGTAGGTATAAACTTTGCTGTACCATTGTAATGTTTATTATAACTGCAAACAGCCAAAAACATTGAAATATAGGTATACTTAGTTTTTATTAATTTGTAATTAAGACCCCTGATCATGTCAGGGATATTTCGCGATAAAATAAAAAAAAATCCTCGGATGCAGCGTCGCAAGAGCGGCACTGCAGCCCGCCTAAGTTGCGACACTCCTCATAAGGTATGCAACCTACCGGCCATCCTCTCAGCTGCTTTAGTTAAAAGCGGCTGAAACTCGAGTGCCAGCCTCTAAGCTTCCTTGGGGGAAAAGACCCAAAGAAGAGGGAGGTTTGGAGCGCCGCCTTTTCAGCTGCCTCAGACCTCCCCCACGACAAGGCGGGAATACACGGGGGGGTTGTATATACACTCCAACCGTAACTTAACCAACAAAAGCATTCCTCTAAGGTATTTTGATATTTGTCAGTTAGGTTAGGTTTCGCAGCCGACATAAACATAAGCCAAAATCAAAATACAACGCGGGCGAAGCCGCGGGTAAAAGCTAGTTATCTATATAATATATTATATCAGTCTCTGGCAACCATATCACAAGCTTTGCTTAGTTTGGGGTCAGAGACAGTGTGTAAGATGTCCTCTAATATTTATTTATCCTTACTTTATTTAATATTATAAATGCGAAAGTAACTCTGTCTGTCTGTCTGTCTGTCTGTCTGTCGCGCTTTCACGCTAAAACTACTGAACCGATTTGAATGAAATTTGGTACACAGATAGTCTAGAGCCTGAGAAAGGACATAGGCTACTTTTTGATTCGAAAAAATAGTTTTAAAGGGTTGAAAAGAGGGGATGAAAACGCATTGGCTAGAATCTTAGAAGAAAAAACTTATATTCTACCATGACAAATGGTAATTTGCATCTTGACTTTCCAAATTACATTCTCTATGCCCAATGCCCATTCAAGGCTGCTCAAGTTGCAAATGTCAACGTCAATCAATCTTTTCCTGTAAACTTTAGAGAAGGTTACATGTATTTTTTCAGTTTAATTACGTAGTTTTCATTCTAATAGGTATGCCTACAAAACGCAAATCGAATCTAGCGCGTAGTTCTAGCGGAGCTCGCGCAAAGAAAATTGCTAGAAGCCACGAGTCTGAAGAGCATACTTAAACGCGTTTGACATTACATGCCGAGCGCCACGCATCTCAAAGAGCTGCTGAGACTCAAGAGCAAAACCAAGCGCGTCGAATTTTAGATGCTGAGCGTCATGCAGCTCAGAGAGCTGCTGAGACTGAAGTTGAAAATCAAGCGCGGCGACATTTAGATGCTGAGCATCACGCAGCGCAAAGAACTGCTGAGACTCAACTTCCCGCTAAAGTACAATGTGGGCGTCTTCAAATCCCGAGTAAATAGGTATCTTCTAGGTAAGCGTGCTACAACCTAGACCGCATATCTGCTTAACAACAGGCAGTATGTGGTCAAACGCAAACCTATTCAGAATAAAAAAAAAAAAAAAAAAAAAACTCAAGAGCAAAAAACCAAGCGCGTCGATTTTTAGATGCTGAGCATCACGCAGCTGAGAGAGATGCTGAGACTTAAGGAGAAAATCAAGCGCAGCGACTTTTAAATGCCGAGCATCACGCAGCGCAAAGAACTGCTGAGACTCAAGAGCAAAACCAAGCGCGTCGAATTTTAGATGCTAAGCGTTAGACGTTAAGCAAAAAATTGCATAGTTCCTGTAGGACAGGACAAAAACTATCGAAAGCAAAACTGTTGCCACTATCACAAAGACGCTAAGTGATTAATTCCTCTATGACGCTAATATGGATTAATGAAACGTCACAGCGAAACGTAATCAGATGACAGGTGACATTGTCTGCAGACTTTTATAAATCACATGTAGCATGGCAAGGGGACAAATTGTTTTTCCACCATTATAAGAAGAGAACCTTGAAGAGGAAATAAAGTATGGATTGAAAATGACAACTGACATTAAAATTAGATAAAATGTTTTTTTCCCTCTGCATGCCACATGTTACTATGACGTTTACTACCAGGCCGTCATTTTGTCTGACATTATTAAAAATATTTTTAAATCTACTATCATTAGAGGTTTAACGTTTTTCTTTATTCTACCTTTGTGGTACAGAATCATCATACCTACTTTAATATTATCAACCCGAAAAGTTTGTTGGTTTGTTCCTCTTTGAAGCAGCAACGGAGCAAAAGATTGACTTGATTTTTGGTATGGATACCTAAGGTTTAAAAGACAGAAAGTGATAATAGGATACTTTTTTATCCCGAGAAAATTCGTGATTCCCATGGGATAGGACAATAACTGTTTGTCAGCAATGGAGCAACGGATTGACTTGATTTTTGGGGTGGGCATAGTTTGGAAGACGGAAAGTGACATAAGATACTTTCCATTCCGAAAAAATTGCGGTTCCCGTTTCACCATCTTTTTCTCAGCCGTTGCTGAGAAAAAGTTATTGTCTTATCCTAGCAACGGATTGCCTTGGCTTATTGCATGAATATAGTTTGAAAGACGAAAAGTGACATAGGCCACTTTTTATCACAAAAACTTTAACAGTTTCCGTAGGATAGGATAAAAACTAAGCGGGCCGCGGTAGCAGCCGTCTAAGCGCCAGAAATAACCTGTCATTTCAAGTTTAGGACGTTCCTACATTTTTCGCACTCCTTCGCGGCACTCAACAGCGCTAGCCCAGACTCGGGCTCCATAACGGAGCTTGCGCTCCCGCAATAATGACGAAGTGTTTCGGAGCACAAGACACATCGTCATCCACCACTCCGGACTAACCAGCACTGAGCGTCGGACAGTATTCCAACGCCCTGGTCCCAGTGCAACGGGTCAGTAATAGTAGCCCAGCACCTGCCTTTTCAACTGCAGAGGGCAGTGAGAACGGCCATCGCGATACCGACACTTCTCTTCCCCTGCAGCCCCACTGCGTCTGCCAACAGGTAGACGGCCTAGCGGAAGGTAGGGTAGGTGGCGGCATCCACACAACCAGTTCCATCCCACCGCAGCCCCTAATCCTCGGCTGCAGCGTCACAAGTGCGGCACTGCAGCCCGCCTCAGAAGCAACACTCCTCATAAGGCAGGCAACCTACCGGCCATCCTCTCAGCTACTTTAGTTAAAAGCGGCTGAGCAACGAGTGCCGGCCTCTAAGCTGCCTTGGGGGAAAGACCCAAAGAAGAGGGAGACTTCGAGCGCCGCCTTTTCAGCTGCCTTAGACCTCCCCCGCCACGACACGACGCGGGAATACACAGGGGGGTTGTATATACACTCCAACCGTAACTTAACCAACAAAAGCATTCATTTTTTAGGTTTCGCAGCCGACATAAACGTTAGCCAAAATCAAAATATAACGCGGGCGAAGCCGCGGGTAAAAGCTAGTTTATTTATATAAGCGGATTTCTAAAAAATACAATAAATTGAATATGTATTGTATAATGGAAGCATCTCTGTTAATCATTAGCTTTTAACCGACTTCCAAAAAGGACTGTTCCTTCAATGTTCGTCTCTACGTATTTTTTTTTTGTGTACGTTCATCGATATTTTTGCCAATGCTGAACCGAATCAAAAATATCTTTTTTTAAGTTCGAAAAGGTATGTTTCCGAGGAGGTCTCATTTATATTATATCGGAATCGGCTGCACCGTTTTTGAAAAAATCAACAATAATGGAAAAATTGAAATTGTATATATCAATTTGAGAAAACTATTCGAATTTTGATCGAAGTCGGTTTTGCTATTTTTTGCGAATAATAATAATCATCTTTGCAATTATTATGGTAGATTAATTTAAGTAATTTATGGTTAGAATAATAAAATTAAAAGGGAACCTTATGTCAGCAAAATATACTTACACCGTTAATTTCCGATCACACACCTAATTCCTGATCACAACAGGACTGATACAGGATGCGGTGAGTTTCTAGGACGTTGTTGCGAACTGCCCGATGAGATAATAATATAAATAAATACTAAAAAATTAGTTTATTTGCCAAGAACGATAAACAAAACAACAATAAATTTATTTTATAATGAACATTGCATGCATTACGAACATAATATTTATTACGTATTAATTACTATAGGTAGGTATGCATGTATGCATTAATATTTACAATAGTTATCTCTGGGCCCGGAAGAATTATCCCATCGTTTTATTTTAACCTATGTGTAGTTACAATCAAAAGTTTTCATACGTTACCAAATAGTTAGCTAATAAAATGCCAATAGTTAAAAAGCACACATAATTAATGACAGATATTGACATAGAATTAGAGCTAAAGTAATAGAAACCGTTCTAGAATAGCAAGAGATATACATCACTTCGTCCCACTTTATCTTGTCCCAAAAGATCAAGTGGAACCACTTTTAACCATTTTGACATTCCAACTTTTGTGATTTTGACTTATGCCGACAGACAATGCGTTTTTAGGGTTCCGTACCACAAAAGGAAAAAACGGAACCCTTATAGGATCACTTTGTTGTCCGTCTGTCCGTCCGTCCGTCTGTCAAGACCCTTTTTCTCAGGAACGCGTGGAGGTATGAAGCTGAAATTTATATCAATTACTCAGGTCTACTGTCCCTTGAAGCTGTGAAAAAATCAAACTTCTAAGCCAACGCAATCAAAAGATACAGCCGTTTATGCCGCAAATTTTGAAACTCGCAAGTACTCGCAAGGGAATCAAAACCTAAAGGGTACTTCCAGTCGACCTAGAATCTTGAAATTTGGCATGAAGCAACGTTTTATAGCACACATAAAGGAAAAATTCCGAAAACCTTAAATTTTTAGTTACATTACAAAATATATATTTTTTAATAAATATAAACTTATTACTTTTTTTGTCGTAATGAACGAACTTTGTAAACCTTGCAGGTTTGTACGGAACCCTCGGTGCGCGAGTCCGACTCGCACTTGGCCGGTTTTTCTTGTTCCACTCACTCTCGCGTATACTGTATAATCAGATATGAATAAGACAGCTGTAACATAATATAGTTTTTATTTGAGCAAGTATTCTACTTTAGTTCTAATTCTATGGACATAGATAATGTCGGTAACTTTAGTTTGCCACCGGTCTCCTAATTTTGGATTATATAACACAGAGCGATGTCATTTATATGTGAAGAAGTGTATGAGTGGTAACTACATGTATGTACCTACTCGTAAGTCAAGACGTGTAGCGTTTGGTATGTAGTGTATCAGTCAGACATAAAACATTATTAATAAGGCAGCAATTAAGTTTCATAAAAATAAAAAAATCTAAATTAATTATTGTCACAAGATACAAATTATACAATTTTTATGCAGACACAATATTTCCCAAACTGGGTACAATAAAGCACCTGTGCCTTGTTCTTATCTCTTTAGGTTAAGCCCCAAGCTTTGAGTCTTTATTTAAATTTGCACACAAAACCATTATAGCAAACTCCACACCCTAAAAACCGACAAATTTATCTCAAAGGTCCAAGAAATTCCCCAAAATCTAGGCCAGATTTGTTTCCACTCCGAAACTTCATCATCAAAGAGTGCTTAACTAGTTTTTCCCGCTCACAAAGGGATCTTGTTGAACCAACGACTCCTCAAATAGGTCCTTGGAGACAGGTGGGTATATTTTATGCCAAGACGAAGGCCTGTAGGCCTGAGGACGAGCGTAGGGTCACCATTTCTTGTTAATTTTGGAAAATTATAATATTGCAACTCTCGCTTCTTTTCTTCACATATTAGTTAGCTTGGTATATCTAGTAGCACATTGTATACATTAGGCCCGTTTTTAGAGACGCCATCGTAAATATAATAGCAATTTAGAGTAGCCGTTTCTTTTTCACTTTATGCATTTGATAGAGAGAACAGTAGTTTTAGCATAGGTAGAGTATTGTATTTAGTTATAGTTAATAAAGGCACTTGCCAGTAAAAAAAATAGAGAAGACTATTTTACGTTACTATTAAAATTATTAGTAAAAAAAATAGAAAATCCTATTTTACGCGCCTTTAAAATTGGGCCTATTAGGTATGTCAATAAACTATTTCCAAAATCAGAAGTAAAAATTTTTGTAGGTACGTAGCGTGCGTCGTTTTTGCATCGCACGGGCCCGTCCCGTTCTAATATAAATTATACCTAAGATGATATTGTCCCGAAAAATCGTGAAGTTGGTCACTCTAGTCGGACGGCTTCGTTCCATTTGATTGGTGACTGGATAGAAGGGTAATAAAATATGTGACGCAAGTTACCTCGAAAGGAAAGATTTTAGGTTAAACTCAGGAAGGTTCCTTGGAAGTTTTCTACGAAAACATCGAAAAAATCGAAAGAACATTCGCCTGAAAACTTATTTAGGTACGTACTTAGAAATCTCGAGATCATTGAAAGACTTTTATCGTGAAAGGACCACTCACAACGGGTACCAACTGTTTCTCCAGCTAGACGATGGACATATTATTGTAGTGCACTTATGAAGTACCTACCTATGATCTACTTTTACTATAGGATCATCCAAAAATCGCAGAAAATTTACTGTTCAGAGCTCTTGGACTTTCGATAAAATAATCAGCGAATATTTTGTTACAATGTTTTCGCACTAATGCTTTGCTAGTGCTGAATGGACCTACCTATTTGAAGTATTCAGCTGAGTAGTACATAACTGAATGCTTTTCCAGGGATCTACAAATAAAAATGTATAAAACTAGGTTGCCTGGAACAAATCGCTTGAAACAATAAAGCTGTCGTTTAGTATAACCAATTTGTAATGTTTTGTCCATGTAATTAATTGGTTTAGTAATGTGGTTGAACTAATGAGGGATAATCTATCTATCTAAAAAGATCCAAGCACAAAGAGCACAAGTGCTTGGTCGGTAGATTTTCAACGCAACAATTACCCACTTATACGGGGTGATAGAGAATTTATTAGAAACACTCATCATGATCAATTTTCACTATGGGGCCAAACCCGTAATCGCAAAAAATAAATCAGATATTTCATACGTGACATTCTTTGAAAACTTAGTAAAAGTTGGTCATAGCGACACATTTTCGTATTCGTACTAATATACTGATAGATACATTTTTTTTATTTATACATTTTTAGGGGTCAAAGGGTAAAAACTTCGTTGTCCGTCTGTCCGTCTGTCTGTCACCAGGCTGTATCTCATGAACCGTGATAGCTAGACAGCTGAAATTTTCACAAATAATGTATTTCTGTTGCCGCTATAATAACAAATACTTACAAAAAACCGGGTAAAATTAATATTTAAAGGGGGCTTCCATACAACAAACGTGATTTTTTTGCCGTTTTTTGTTCGATATTAATAACGGCAACAAGTAAACGCTTAAAATGGGGCTATGGGAACCCATACGGTACGGAACCCAAAGAGCGCGAGCTCGACTCGAACATGGCAGATTTTTTTACATTATTACTTAATCTTCAGTCAAAATACACAATTATCATTTTATCGATGTCCCTCAAGTCATTAACTCAATTTGGATACAAATGGAAAATTTCCATCTCATAGTTAAATCAAACCAGGTTAATTAGAGCCATTCTAATTAATAAAATGGAAAATTTTAACGATGACAGGCAGTCGTATTATTTAGAACGCTTTGTTTTTACTGATCCCCAGTGGAGGAATAATTTAAAAAGCCGTTTTAAGCTATTTTGACGACGGAGACAACGCTGTAACTTTTTTATTTTATCGACGCTTCTTCTCCCTTGAGATGGCTCCATAAAATTGACTCTTTACAAAGTGATTGTGATTTAGAAAGTAACGCGGACAAATGTATTTTTATTGGTCTTGAGTTAAAGTTTGTCCCAATGAGCATTGGGCATTTTTACGAGAAAAGTTAAGCTTGAGCACACATGTCATATAAAATCCCGATCCAACCGATCGAAATCAACAACAATTTGTTAGATCGATGTATCTTAGCCATATGAAAGAAAGTAAAGCAGTCAGGCTATAGATATATATGTATATCCATGATAAAATTATTACGATTTGTCACCCGGATTCGTCCACCGGAACAAGATCGGGAAAAAAATTTGATCTGCCCCCCGATTAACTATTTTTTTTGTTTGTCTTTCTATTCACTTGGCGCCTTATCATTTACATTAAATAATCGTCGTTTTTCCAAAAACGACGGTGTTCCAATGAACAGCACACATAAAAACCACAATATGGCATTATTTTCTTCAAACTCGAACAATGACCAAGTATACTTAAAAAATTCTTATAAAAAAGAAAATTCTAGCATCATAGAACTTATAGAGCTTCAGAATTGTACATGGTTGATTCCATGACTACGTGACCAAAGTTGTACTGAAAGCTTGAGAAGAAAAATGGCTTCTAGAGAAGAATAACCCACTCTTAGCTCTTAGGTAATTCGAGAGCTTACCTCGTAGTAAAAGCCGTCCATTATTTGAGCACAATGGGCTCCAATCGGCTTAGTAATGTTCCATGAAAACGTATAATTAAATATTGATTTTTAGAACAAGTAACATTCTACGTAGGTACATAACATAGTCTATTATATAAAAGGCTTCGCTGAGTGACTGACTGACAGACAGCCTACAGCCCAAACCGCTAAAGATACGAACATGAAATTTGGAACAAAGATACATTGGACCACGTAATGGAGCACTAAGAACGGAATTTTGAAAAATCGACCTCTAAAGGGGTAAAACGGGCCCTTTTCGTTTGTATGTAACTTTTTATTCCCTTTACCGATTGACTTGAAACTTTGTATACATGCTATTCAAACAAAATAAAAGTTACGTTTGTTCCTGTTTTTTCGAATATTTCTTATCTAAGGGGTCAAATTGGGTCCCAAAGTTGGTGAAAAAAGCGTCTATTACATCCGACGAGCTGAACGGTTATGGATGAAATCTGGTATGGAGGAAGCACACAACATGTTTCAACACATGAACTATTATTATCCCGGAAATTCTATGGGGATCCTTAGGGATAGCCAAAATTAATCAGTTTCGGCTGCCGCCCAAACCGCTAAAGATATAAACTTGAAATATGGAATATAGGTACATTGTATGACGTAATGAAGCACTAAAGACGAAAACTTTGAACTTTTGACCTTTGACGGGGTAAAACGGGCTCTTTTCGTTTGTAAGTATATTTTGTATTCCTGTACCGATTGACTTAAAACTTTGTTAACATGCTACTCAGACAAAATGAAAAATACGTTTGTTCCTGTTTTTCTGAATTTTCTTTATCTAAGAGGTCAAATAGGGTCCCAAAGTTGGTGAAAAAAACATAAATTACATCCAACGAGCGGAACGGTTATGAATGAAATCTGGTATGTAGGAAGCACATAACATGTTTCAATACAGTAACTATTTTTATCCCGGAAAATCTATAGGGTCTCTTAGGGATAGCCAAAATTATCAGATAAAGCTAAGATAAAACGGGTAAATGAATTCTAACAAAATTTGGTACGATGCTAGACAATAACACAAATTACCACTTGGGGTACCTACTGCTATCCAGGAAAATTTCAGTGGGTCACGATAACAATTTCTTTAAAAAATGCTAAAAATCTATTCGTAAATCGAAGCAATGTTTAAAAATAGCCCACCCTTTTAACTAATAGATGACTATATTGACGTTTTGGGAAAAGTCCCGGATTCCTTGTCGAAATCTAGACCAAACGTCCTATAAAAGCATGAAAAATAACTTGAACGCACTTTTTTAGTAATATAGTGAAGTATCTAGAATAAAATTTAGATAATGACTCATCCGTCAATGGGGCAAAATGGGCCCCTAATAGTTTACGAAAGATTTTATTTTGTGAGCCAATAGATTTGAACTTAGGGTACATACGGATAAATAAACTTACTTTACTATGGGTTCTACCTGAAAAAGCGAAAATTACCTATTCTTTACATTTTGCCGCGGGTCGATGAACTTTTTATGTTGAACAGCAGATTTTATTTACGTGATTTCGGGGTTGGTACCATGGTAAAAGTAAGTCAAATGATGAGTATAATAGAATCCTAGAACATGCCTGTCGTCTAGATATAGGTACAATATGTATTTCTCAAATAAAATATACCTACTTGTGTGCTACTTTTTCATCTGTACAGGGTCAGAGAATGCCTGAAAGTCCTACAAGTGTCTCGGCCACTTTTGACTGGGTGAACGGTTTTGGGCAAGATCGTCATTGAGTTCAGGATAATCAAAATTAAATTTCTAATAATTTAATGAAACATGTTGAATACCTGTACTGAGCTTTTTTAATAGTCCACTACTGAACGTAGGCCTACCCACGAAGGGTGATTGAGCCATATCCATCACGCTGGCCGAGCGCGGGTTGCTGAATTCATATACATCGATTTTTCTCTATGGACGTGCCTTTGCAGGTTGCTTCAATGTTTTCCATCAATAAAAAGCCATTAGTGTAAATTTCGTACATAAGTTTCAAAGCTCAGTGGTCAGACCAGGATTAGGACCTTACGATTGTGATGTGGACCATGACATGCGAATGGAGTTGGATATAATTTGGTATGCGAGTGGGAAACTACATGGTTCATGAGTGAGCAATGTACCGAAAAATATTCTTTTTACCACATAAAGAATGAGTAGGTATTTTAACATATAACTTTATTAAGTATTTATCTTTTGACAAGTTATAAGGCAACGCGGGCCAAACCGTAGGCTATTAAAGTCAAAGAACATATTTACTGTTGAACTGTGTTACATTGAGATCTTAATACTAAGAACAAAAATATTGAATTAACCGTTAAATCCAATGCGGCCATAAAATAATTATTTGAACATGAATAAATCATACAATTATTATTTAATTAATTTCAAATATTTTGCAAATCAATTTCATCTAAAAATTGTCGTAGGTACTCCGTAATAAGCTTTAGACACGAGCGAATTTAAGCAAATACTGAGACAAAGCAGGCTAATCTTATCTTTGCAAGTAATACGAAAACCCGAGCTAAACCATGAGCTATTATTTTAAGCAAGAAAGTACTAAAACAACGCGGGTCAAACTTTGGGGAAATACCATTTAAAGTAAGTACTCATTATCATTTTGAGAAAATACTAAAACAACGCGGGCCAGACTATTATCATGGGCTATTATCATTGCAAGTAATACGACAACGCAAGCCAAACGGCAGGCTATTATAATTTGGGATAATATAAATTGCGTATCAAATAAATAATCGCCTATCAATACATACTCATCATTTATATTATTTTTTACATCAAATAACTTACTTCACTACAAATAAACTAAATTTTTAACAAAACTCAAACTGCAGATAATTCGAAATTTTACATCAATATGACATTACTTTTTTCCTCATAATGTAATACAGTTAAATTTATTTTTGTACAAAAATACTACATACATAGCATAAATACTGACTGCACAGCAAATTTTTCTCAATTATTAGGGAATGCTCTGTTATCAGGGGTCTAGATCAATGGATGGTTTCTTTAGGGTAAATTAGTGAAGAAATTAGATTAGGTGTGATACAAAAAATAGGTTAGGTTATGTTAGAACATGACAAAACAACGCACGAGCCGAGCGAGCGAAGCGAGCGTGCCGCGGCAGCGGCCGGCGAAGTGCCAGAAGCGAATCGCCTTTATAGATTAGGTGTGAAACAAAAAATAGGTTAGGTTAGTTTAGGTTAGGTTAGTTTAGGTTAAATATTAAGACGACTGTGATTAATAAAATGCTGTTTTATTTAGAAAAACTGCTGTAAATAATATAAAAATAGAAGCTATATTTAAAAGAAAAAGAGTTAACAGGTATAATGTGCATTAAGATTATTAGCTGTGCATTGATGAAAAAGCTTTTGCTTTAGGAAAAATCGCTGTACGCTGCGAAAATAAATTGTAGTGTGTTTAGTGATATTTTGAGTTGAATATTATGCTGTGCAATCAGTAATTTTGATGGGAATTTGGAATCTTATTGCATAGAATAAGGATATTTTTTGATTTGCGTTTAAATACTACCCTTATAATTTTAAGCAAGTACTACGACAACGCGGGCCAAGCTACGTGCTATAAATTACCATCTTAAGCAAGTACTGAGAATGTGCAGGCCAAACCACGACCTGTTATTATTCTAGCCAAATACTGGGATAATTTAGGCCAAACCGTAGACATTATCCCTTCAAGTAATACGTTATACGATAATGCGGACGAAACCACAAACTATTATTATTTTAAGCAAGTGCCAAGACGACGTGGGCCAAACTGTGGTTTATTATCATTTTAAGCAATTACTAAAACAACGCGGGCCAGCCCGTGGGCTATTATCATTACAAATAATACGACAACACAGGCCAAACGGTAAGCTATTATAATTTTAAGCAAGTATTAAGACAACGCGGGCTAAGCTGCGTAATTTATATACCATCTTAAGCAAGTACTAAGAATACGCAGGCCAAACCGCGACCTATTATCATCATCATCCTGCCCTTAGATTTACTTGATGACAATAAATATTATCTTATCTTATCCCACTAGGTGGGGTCGGAACAGCACGTTTCTTTTCGCCACTTCACTCTATCATACGCCATCTCATCATCAACTCATTTCTCTCGCATATTATCTTGCACACAATTCATCCACACTTTTTTTGGTCGTCACCTCATATTTCTGCCGCTTACCATCATATTTAGGGTTCTTTTCGTGACATTACTCTCTTCCCGTCTCATGCCCTTACCAAGATAGCCTGCCACTCTTTAATTTCTCAGTCACTGGCGCTACTTTCAGACTTCTTCTAACATACTCATTTTTAATCTTATATGGATAAGATTAAAAATGAGTATGTTAACTCATTTTTAATCTTATATGGAAGATCTTGTCTCTCCGCACATCCATCTCAGCATTCGTATCTCCGCTGCATGCAATTTCCTTTCATTCTCCTTATGGTGGCCGAACACTCTGACCCATACAATACGTTTTTTATCCAGCCAAATACTAAGACGATTCAGGCCAAACCGTAGGCATTATCCTTGCAAGTAATACGTTATACGACAATGCTGGGCTACACAAGCTATTATTATTTTAAGCAAGTGCCAAGACAACGCGGGCCAAACTGTGGGTTTTTATTATTTTGAGCAATTACTAAAACAACGCGAGCCAGACCGTGGGCCATTATCATTGCAAGTAATATGACAACGCAGGCCATCAGACAGCCTTTTTTAATTTTAAGCAAGTACCAATACAACGCGGGTCTAACCGCGGGCTATTTTCATTTTAAGCAAGTGCCTATGTACTAAGACCACGCGGGCGAAGCCGCGGGTTTTAAGCTAGTATTCAATATATTGTCTGTAAAAGTCTGCTAGCGACTCATACGGTCGGACGACTAAATGTGCAATATTAGGTACTTATTTATCGTTTATCACTGAATTAAAGATTCATATTTCAAATAAAAGGTTTGAAGACCTCGATAGTTTCCATAATGAAATTATGTTTGTTTTCTTTACTTAAGTTTATGAGTTTTTTACGATTTTGTACTCGTAGTAAAAATCATAATCGTGGAAAATCATAATGTAAGGTAAGTAGCTGGCCCCACATTTAAAAAAAATAGCTGTCATTGACTTAGGTAATATCAATGTAGGTAAGCTTTTTAATAAAAACGTAATAATATCAGGAAGAAGGTAAAAACTCAATTTCCAAAGAACTCCGCCGTCAAACAGTGTAATATCGTTTGCGTTATTTCATTAGCTCTATCGTGATTTTAATATTTTTGAAGAGAGGAATTAATTACATTGCCTTACTCTACCTAAACATAGGTATTAAGGTTGATTCACATTTAAGTAACGACACAGTTCAGGGCAGTGACTGGATCCAATTCTTTTATAAGTACTAAGTAAATTTCAAAAGAAATATAAGAATATTAAGATCAAATCGACTGGTTAAAACTAACTAAAACCTGGATACTGTCAATTTTAACCATACTGTTACGCAGTAGGCTGCGGTACGACGGCTAGTTGTTTACACCTAATCGCGAGATTTATGGTTTTATGACTCAGGCGGCACCGGCTTTTGTGTCGCGTCTATTGTTTGTTGTTTGTTAGATTTTTTGTGGTGTTTTCGTAATAATTAAGAACAATAGGGTTTCTCGAACTTTACACTTGTTTACTTTGTCAGTCACAATGGCACCGAATATTCTACAGATTTCTAGAGAACCCTTATTCCGATATAAATAGGGCGATGGTTTTTGTTCGTGCAGTTATCGCGTTTATCCCGAAGCGAAAGCATCTCGTGTTCAAGTGCAGTACCAGTGATTGTGAAGTGACTAGTTGTGTGAATATTCGTGCAAGTGTGAAGTGTTGTGCGAACCAGTTGTGTCGTGTGTACTGTGATTTTGTGCAATAAAGTGCGAAGTGAATAATCGGCGTTTTAACTGATTATCCAAGAACCCATCTCGTAACATTTGGTGTCAGAAGGGTGGATAATTGAAAATGCCGGTAACACCATACGACGAAGAGACGCCGCGCACACGGAGTCAGCGCCGACAGGAGGAAGTGCGCCGAAAAGAGGAGCAGGAGCGCCGCCAGGAGGAGGTCGACCAACGACGCTTTGGAAATAATTCGCTGTTAATGGAAGGCAGCGAGTCCGAGGCAACCAACGACGACTCCAGAAATCCAGGAGCACCTGCTGCGGCACCTACTGTGGCACCTGCTGCATCACCCGCTGTCCCTACAGCATTCGATATGGCTGCAATGATATCGATGATGCAGTCGATGTTTGATCGCAACAAAGAAGAACAGGTTCGTCTACTGGAAGAACAGGCCCGCAACAATGAAAGGCAAACTCGCCAGCTGGAAGAAAAATTGGACCGCAACAGAGAACAGGCTCGCCAGCTTGAAGAAAAATTGGACCGCCAAAAAGAAGATCTGATTTCAAGCTTGCAGACGACTTTGGGCAAAGAAATAAAAGAGGTCAAGGACACGGTCAAGCAGCTTGATACCAGCGTAAAGGAGCACGAATCCCGTATTGTCGAAGCGGAAACACAAATCGCCGATGTGAGGAGGACCTTGAACGTTATCAAGTCTGGAGGCGGAACCGTTGCACCTACAATCTTCTCGACAGCTTCACAGAAGCTTAAAGTGACGCCTTTCGACGGGACATCATCATGGTCAGCCTACAAAATTCAATTTGACGCTGCCGTTCAAACCAATGGATGGAACAAGGACCAAGCCAAGAAAGCCCTCATCATGAGCCTTCGCGATGAAGCCCTGAGTATTCTTGATGCTGTGGGCAAGGAAGTGACCTACGATAAATTAATGGAAATGTTGGAGAGTCGCTACGGTGATGAGCACCTGGAACGTGTGTACAGAGCGCAGTTAAAGAACAGGGTGCAACGTCGCAACGAAAGTCTTCAGCAGTGGGCTATCGAAGTGGAGAAACTGTTCCGGAAGGCTTATCAGTCAGCACCGTTACCCAACGACGAGCACTTAGTGGAAGCGTTTTCTAACGGGATAGCAGACTTTGAAGTTAGAACTGCAGTGAAACTCGGGCATCACAAAACACTAAAGGATGCTTTGGCCCAAGCCTTGGAAGTGGAAGCTGTACGAAATCCAGCGAGAGATGTTCAACACATAAAGGAAGTTAAAGAAGCGTCACATCGTACGAGGTTTGGTCCAAGATGCTACAACTGTGAAGAGAGAGGCCATTTATGGCAGAATTGCCCAAAGCCATGCCGAACCAGGGACGATCGACTATTGGAAAAACGGAAGGATCGCGAGGCAACGCATTCACTATGGAGGAATAAACGACCTGCTGAAGAAAGCGGAAAATGGCGAGTGTTATCCGGGCCAGAAAAGCCAAAGATTTTGATGTCACAAGCTCACGATGGGAACAGCTTGATCATCAATGGTGCCATCAATGGAACTTCTTGCAAGCTGACATTGGATACAGGAGCTTCTCGCACTGTCGTCAGTTCCCGACTGGCTAAGCGCTTTCTTCCGAACTTCGAAAGCTGCAAAAAAGTTTAACTTCTGACAGCGACCGGTCAGCACATATCCGTCCGAGGAGAGAAGCTGGTGGAGTTACAGTTGGGTGAGAAAACTTTCCATCACAAAGTCATTGTGGCTGATATAGTCGACGATTGCATTCTGGGTCTTGACTTCATGCGAGAACATCATTGTGAGATTGACGTCAACCAAGGAATCTTGAAGTGTTGCCGCCGCAGTGTTGGTTGAAGGCGCCATATCAGGAAAGGTTTATTGTCTGCAGAGAACAGTCCTCCCACCTAGATCGGAAACCATTGTGGCAGTTAGATTACCGCCGAAGTTGGGACATCAACGACGATGTGTGCTAATAGAGCAATCAGAAGGTGATCAACCATGGTTATTGGCCCGAACTCTTGTGAGGACTAATAATACTGCTGTGGTGCGTGTGTTCAACACAAGTAACGAGGAGCAGCTCATCAAAGGAGGAACCCCAATTGGTACTTGTGAAGAAGTAGATTGGATGCGCAGATGCCAAGAACAACTAAAGGAGAAATACAATTGCGCTGGGAGTTACAACGTGTCAACGCTATTGGAAGATTCCCGTGAAGACCTGTCCGAAAAAGAACTTCAGATGGCAAAGAAGATGCTGCAGCGCTACACTGACATATTTGCTCTCGATGATGCCGTCTACGGGAAGACTGGATTAGTGAAGCACACAATAAATACAGGAAGCGTGCCACCGATTCGACAGCGGCCAAGAAGGATACCAGTGGCACGAGAAAAAGAAGTCGAGACAATGATCGAAGACATGGCGCGCACTGGTGTAATAGAACCCTCATCCAGTCCGTGGTGTTCCCCAGTGGTTCTAGTTAAAAAGAAGGACGGCAGTATGAGGTTTTGCGTTGACTATCGACGACTCAACGACGTAACGAAGAAGGACAGCTACCCTTTGCCGAGGATCGACGACACGTTAGATACACTGACGGGCATGAAGTGGTTTACTACGCTGGACTTGAAAAGCGGGTACTGGCAAGTGGAAATAGACCCTAAAGATAAGGAGAAGACCGCATTTTCTACGGGAAAAGGCCTGTGGCAATTCAACGTGATGCCGTTTGGATTGTGCAACGCGCCCGCTACGTTCGAAAGACTAATGGAGTTAGTGCTCGCGGGACTGATTGGAGATGCATGCCTAGTCTATTTGGACGACATCATAATTGTGGGAAAAACCTTCGAAGACCATCTGCAAAACCTGGAACGAGTATTGACTAAGATTCGCGCAGCCAATCTCAAGCTGAGTCCGAAGAAATGTTCCTTCTTCAAGAGGCAAGTGAATTTCCTGGGACATGTGATTTCCGAAGCTGGCGTACAGACGGATCCAGGGAAAGTGAGTGCTGTCAAGGATTGGCCTGTGCCAAAAGACAAGACGGAAGTTAGAGCATTTTTGGGTTTATGCTCCTACTACAGGCGATTCGTGAAGAACTTTGCTGACATAGCCAAGCCGTTGCATAGACTGACTGAAGAAAAACGACCCTTCCTCTGGGATGAAAATTGCGACGCAGCTTTTCAAGAGCTAAAGAAGCGACTTTGTAATACGCCTATTCTTGGCTTCCCGGACACAGAGAACGAGTTCATCATGGACACTGACGCCAGCAACACCGGCATTGGAGGAGTACTGTCACAAAGGATAGGAGACCAAGAAGTGGTGATTGCGTATTTTAGCAAATCCCTGTCCAAGCCGGAAAGGAACTACTGTGTGACCAGAAAAGAGTTACTTGCAGTGGTGAAGACATTGCGACATTTTAGCAAGTACCTGCT